>VXAC01002798.1:359353-411026 GCA_013399225.1 Rhipidura dahli | reverse complement strand
GGCGGCAGCGCCGCGCCCGGGCCCGGCCCGCCACATCCCGGCCCTCAGGGAGCGCGGCCCGGCGGCGGCGGCGGGGCCCGGGATCGCTCCTCAGCTGCAAAATGCGGAATTTGGAAAAATTTCCTCAAGAAAGGATGTTCTCTGATGTTTGATCTTTGTCTGCTTTCAAGCCTAATCAACAAGAAGGAAGATTTAATCCGTGAAACAGTCACAGAATCAATTTGGTTGGAAAAGACCTCTCAGATCATCAAGCCCAACCGTGTCCAAACACCACCATGTCAACCAGATCATGGCATTGAGTACCATGTCAAATCTTTCCATAAGCACCTTCATGGACAGTGACTACATCTGGGCATCTCATTCAAATGTCTAATCACCATTTCTGTGAAGAAATTCTTCCTCATGTTCAGCATAAACCTCCCCCTGTGCAGCTTAAGACTATAAAACAGCAGATAACAAGCAAATTCTGAGTGCTGTCCAGGTGCTAGAAAGACAAATTACTTGTTGGTAGAATTGCCTTGCTAAGGTTTAGGGCTGGACGTGCTTCAGTGGTCTCACCCAGGGGGAGGCTAACAAACCTTGGGAAGAAGGATGCCCGTTGATACTGGATACAGATACTGGATACAAAGAAGGCAGAATTTAGGGGCATCTCAAGGGTTTGTCCCAAGGACAAATGCAGCTATCTTATCCTCAGCCATTGCTCCCAATCCCCTGCCTGCAGGCTCTGGGCTGAAGGGCAGGATCTTTGCTGATGGAAGCACCTCAGTGAACTGCACTATGAGCTTTAGTTTGATGCTTTCATCAAAACATCAGCATTTAAATCGAGCTGTCTGGCCCACATCATCCCTCTGGGAGTGTGGGTGGAGCACACCGTGCTCCCATCTCCGGAGTGGGAGGATTGTGTCATGCCAGCCTGCAGTATCAAAAGGCATGGCACTGACTGAGCTCCTGTCCATAACTAGGCTGTGCCTTTTGAAACAGGACATGCAGCTGTGGTGCATGGCTGGAGGCGCACTGAGCTGTTTGAGATTGTGGGAGAATCTTCTGAGTTAATAACCTAACAAAATGTGATTAGGAAGTAATAAAATGATAATATTAATGCTAAACAATGATCTGGCAGCAGTAAGTGATACTACTTCCTCAGATATAGACTGAGTTTGCAGAATGCATGTTTTGTATTTTCTGGGTTGTCACATTTTACTTTTTTTTAATACTTGTAGTAATGTTATTTTTTTTCCCATTCTAGCAGATGTTCCTGATCTATCAGCCAGAAGAAAGCCCTAGAAAACAATTTCAGGAAGAGAGAGTTAAAAGTGACAACATTCTTTGAAATGCAATCAGAGATCTGGTTTAAAGGCTGCAGGAGTTTTACTCCTTTGCTTCAGGAGAGCAAATGTTTGATTTAATCCCTTATCAGGACTATAGGTAAGCACATTTTTAACCTTAGACATTAGTTTCCTGAGCCTTGAAATAGGATGTATGGACCTGTGGTCTTTCAAGGGCATTGCCATGCTTTTTTTTNTTTTTTTTTTTTTTTTTAGGTTGCATATAAAATTAGTATTTTCAGTGCAGTTTCTTTTTCCTTAAAATTTGTTGGCAAGATGTAGAAGGAGAATGGTTAGTTCTAGCACATTTACATTTAAATAAAGTTCTCTAAGTATTACTTAAAATGTATGTGAATGATGCCAGTATTTAGAAGAAGAACTTATTGTGATTCTTAACAGATGTTACAGTGGAGAGAGGGACCAGGTAAGACTTTTATTTTTCAACACACTCATTAACAATCTAGATCTCTGAATAAGGGGATGGCAAGTCTCTGGGTGGTACAGAATGATGCACAAGGGTTATGGGAGAGCTAGCATGCATTCCTTGCAATACAGGCCATTTACAGGTTTAATACAGGTATTAAACAAATGGGTAACAAGCACAACACATCTAAACTGATATATTACAACAAATGATTCCATTATGGACCATGTTGCTCTGGTAGAGGCAGTAAGAACAGATGGATATGACAAGCTTCTCTAGCTGTTTGTAGAGAAAACATTGGAAGTGGACACAAGTGCTGACATCTTTCAGGAATTGCCCTAAAGGACCCTGTGCTATGGTTGCAGTCACTCGTAAGCCAGAGCTGGGAGGAAATTGTATGCATTTAATCACTGCAGTAAGTGTTGGGTATTGTTAAATTAATTTTTTGCCTTTGGTGTCAACGATACACAAACCGTATATAAGATTTATAGAGACAATACATGAAATATGTATTGACAGCCATGCACAGCCTGCACATCTGTGGGTATTTATAAATTGCTGAGGCTAACAAATGTAATCAGAACATGTAGTGGATTCCCCGCTTTTGAGATACAAAGACTCAAGACTGTTATAAGCCACAGGATACAATAAATAACTTTCTGTGCTGGTTGAATTTATCTTGTGTGGAAACAATAATGCTTCTGTGGTCAGAGCGCAATGTGTTACAGTCATCCTAATGAGTGATACAGTAGTTAAATATACTTCTTCAGTGTTTTCATAATCTCTGCTGATGGCCAAAGATTAAGTGTAACTAGCGCAGTGTTACTGTGTCAGATATAAACACACCTTTGGTGGTATAGATGGGATCTGTGGAGACCTAAAGAACAGCAGACATAACTCAGAGTGAGAATGCAGAGGAGCACATATTTGCACTTCAGTTTCCATAAATAAATATTGTACCTGACTCTGCTTACCATGCAATAAGTGACCTCTAAGGTTATTCTGGCCTTCTGGAGGATTCTCCACAAGTAAAGCATGAACCTCAATCTTGATAAATATCAAAACAAAACTACCAGAGGTTATTTCACCCTTGAGTAGCAGTCAGGTAAGGAATTTGATAAATGTGAGTTTGAAATATTGAGAAGACATAAGCAAAACTAAAAAAGGTTCGTTGTTGTTGTTATAACTAATTAAAGTTTAATTGAAAAAGAGGTGTTCTTAGTAGTTTTCATTCTGAGTACATGCACCAGAATTACTGGAGTGCAGAATGCTCTGGCCAATCCTGTTTAAAGGCTTTCTTATCCTGCAAAACAATCCTGGTATCCCTGGATGTTAAGTGAAGCTGGGAAACTAGCCCAGGTTTGCTGTCTGACTCTATGTTATTGACTTACAAGACTTATTCTAAATAGACCTAAATAGATCAATCTGCTTTGTAGCATGGAAAACTCACAGAGAAATACCAGGGAGCCCTACAACTGGAGTCGGAAGAATAGCAACAGTAACACCTTCATGTGCCTAATGGCAGTGTTAGGATGTGCTTCTGTACACTGGATGCTAGCAGCTTTTGACAGTGTTGCTACTCCAAACAGGTAAAAATAATACCCTGTATATTTCCTGTAAAAAGGATCAAGTGGTAGAAGGTTGACCTTGGTTGACAGTCATGGTCATTGTCACTTGCCTCAGGTAGAAATACCTCTTTTTTAACCCTCAGGGAGTGTGTTACTTCAGCATCTGAAGCACCACCTGCCTGAAGTTGACGTGTCAGTGATGCTTTGGCGTGGTATCTGCTGCGGACATGATGACCAGGCAGTCTGATAAAAAAGGTGTTACAAGAAAGGCTGGCTGCAAACTCCCCTGACCTCCCTTCAGAGTCACTGAGATGGTAAGTATTGGACAGGAAGGAAGCACACCTGGAAAGAGTGGTTCCCAAAATTTCTGTGACTGTGGGATTCCTTCTTTTTGAAGACCATGTCAGGTGTTATTTCTAGGCTGTGTTTCCCTTTTGGAAGGCAAAACCACAGTGGTACTTCTTGAAGGCCATCACATCCCACTGCAGTTCTTTATCTGGTCACAGTATATAAGAGCCTGCTTGAAAGCCGACTGCTGTATAACCACTGTTGTGCAAGAAAGGGCTGCTTGTACCTGATTTAACCCTTCCCCATGAGGCATTACAGACAGACACAGGTCAGTGCTGTGTTTGCTTCTTCATGCACTGAAAGAATAAATGGGTCGTAATTCCGGTTCCCTCCGACAATTGGCAATTAGGTAATAGGCAATGTTTTGCAATATGAAATTAGTAGAATGACCTCAAGGGATCTACAGCCTAGAGTAGGCAGCTGACGCCCATTCCATCTCCTTTTCATTTCCCTAGGAGACCAGGAATTGTTTCAAGTGAATCTATTATGCTTGTGGGTGTATATTTGAGATTTGTTATATTAAAGGAAGCTTTGTTCTTGGATTCCTCCTGTGTCATCAGCATCCCTTTCTTCTAAGTTGGATTTCATTCTTCCAAATGGACAGAGAGTTCTGCACATTTTCTGTGCAAAGTACCTCTGACATATGAGCTACTTCATCATAAAGAAGTGCTTGTGGTTATTTGGTATAAATTCATCAGCTACTATTTACTGGACCTTACAAATGAGTGCTGCATTCTGTTGCTGGAAGTTTATTTGAATTATTTACAGTATCTTCACACTTCTGGATAAAGTCTCTCTCTCACAGCTTCAAAAGAGATGTGATTGCAGCAGGCTGGCTGTTGGTAAGAGGGACAAAAAGGGCAGAAGAATAACATGCAGAAGCTGTGTTTAGTCAGTGTATGGCAGAACTAATTCTGAAAGAAATTACTGTGCTGAGGAAAATTGTGTAGCATCATCACTAACTAGTTACTCAGCTTAGTGTTAGATGCATATCTATTCACATTGAAATTTGACAAACATGACATTTCATGGCTCTTTTGAAATAATAATAGTAAGAAAAAATCAATTGTTATGGGGGTGCAAAAAGCTATGCCAAATTTCTGACCAAAAAGTAGGAAGCTGTGCTATAATTTTCCTGGAGAAATAAAGAATTTCCTTTCTTCTTCATATCATGAGCAAGTTCATTACCTTAATTCATGGCAGAGATAAAATTCAAATCCATATTCACTTCTATAGCAGTCTCAAGTGCTTTTGAGTTAAGATGTACAAAGCTTATACCACCATGTCTCACCACCATGTTGTTTTTATGCTCATGATCTCAAGAGCAGAAAGATGCTTTAGAAGCTTTGGCAGCCATTTTTGTCAGAAATTTAACAAGATTGAACGCCTTGGTCATGATTGAACAAGTTCCAGTACTCAAGTTCCTTCCTTAGTGGTCTTTAGGACAATTTTCCATTGAATTAGAATTTTTATTCCATACTGTTAATGGGTGGATGTGCAGAATCCCCTTGATTTTACTGCCATTCCCAATTTGGGTGGTTTAGGTGCAAAAACATGTTTGGTTGTTTGTTTTTCTCTCCAAACCGTGTGATATTAAAGGTAACAGAATAGTAAGAACACTGAAATGTTTTTCATTATTTCAGGAGGTACAAAGTGGACAAAGCAAAGAATAAATGTAAGAAGAGCCTTGGCCATATGGATCTTGTAGTACCTTTGGGCTGGATAGTTTGACCACCTCCACAGAGAGGCTACTAGCAACTCTTCAATTCCTTCTTTGTATGGTTTCATGTGGATGAAAAACAATTCTCCCTTATCCAGGAGAGGAAACATCTTCTTCCCATCCAGGCTAGGGAGGCCTCTCTTTCCCTCTATGCTTTTAAGAAATGATTTGCCTCGTGTGTGCCTAAACTTACTGCTGAGGCATCCCACCAAGCAAGTCACCACATCTTCCTGTTCCTTGCAATGCTTCATTTTGCCCACCTTTCCTGCCTCAAATCAGGTCCCAGAAATTACCTCCACCCTCCCGCCCACAAGGTTTTTAGCACCCAGACGACGTGCATACCGATCCCCTGTGCTGAGGCTGATGGCAGCTGTTCAGAGGTGCTGCCAGGTGCATCAACGCCCTCTCCTCCAGCTCTCCAGCACAGGCCACGCTAGGGAATGGGAATTAGCTGGGCAAGCTACTTGAGGGAGAGATCAGAAATGAGAATAAGGGATGATAGCTAAAGAGAAATGGGTGAGCAAAGCTGTTTTTCAATGGAGCGTTGTTCCTAGAGAAGCCTTTTGGAGGGGCTGGTGAGAAACAGTGGTTAATGGTGTACCTGGCAGCAGCAGGGTGATGAGAGTGAGGGACTTGAGTTTGCTGCTGAGAGAAAGAGCATTGGGAAGGCAGAAGCAATTCACAAACAAACCAGGGAGGTTTTGTAGAGGGTATAGAAGGCTCAAGAAGGAGGCCAGCAAGGGGAGAGAAGGTAAAGAAGCTAAGCAATGAAAAGATGCAAAAGAAAAGTTATATTGCCAGAAAAGATTGCAATGTAATTTGAAAGACCTAAGGAATGTCATGCAGCAGCAAATCTGAAGGTACAGAATCTACTCAACTCACTGTGTGGCACAAGAAGCATGCCATGGATTCATGTGGGCCCGTGAGTGTCAGGAGCCTGCGTGCTGCTGCCTGGGTGTGTGGTGTAAATTAGAGGTGGTGCAGCCCCCTCCGGGAGCTCTGCTTCTCTTACTGCCTGGACAGTGTTGGGTGCCCATTTCAAAGAGGATTTTTGGGACTGCTTCCATTTCTAAGGAATCCAACTGCTCCACAACACGAACCAAGCAGTGGTACTTGGGGATGGGAATATTTTAAAAGGACAGCCCTGGCTTCAGACAAACACACCAATGTAAGTACTGGCAAAGTCCTTCTTCTGTGGACTGGCATGTCACTCTCTTGTGCCCTAAATGTTCATTCCACCAAGGCTGGCTAATTTGTTCTGTAGGAAGGTTGTAAACGAGCAGCTGGTGGGCTCCCCTGAGGTTCTGGAGGTAAGAGTCACTCACCATTGTATCTTCATTGTGATGCACACAAAAAGGCAGGAGACAGGTGGCTGCAAGGGGCTGAACTGGTTCTTTTCTAAAAAATACTGGATTAAATTATTGAAATTTGATAGGCTAGAAGGAGAAACAGGATTATCTATTGCATTTCAATTCTGTAGTTGAATAGGTGCAAAAATAGATGGCTTGTTACTTCACCACCGTGTATTTTGTAACCCTATGATACAGGCTTTTTGGCTAATTTCTGATAGAGCAGTGGAGGGAGCAGGTTTATTGTCTTGTCAGTCCTTGCCTGCTGAGACTTGCATCTTCATTTCACATGTGTAAAATAAAATAAAATAAAATAAAATAAAATAAAATAAAATAAAATAAAATAAAATAAGTCCTGACTTGCTCCTCAAGCTTGAGTTTCATTAATTTGTTTGAATACTAAATCAAGACAGTTATCTTACCATGAAATAGAAAATCTGACTAAGTCACAAATTTGTACAAACGTCAGCTGAATAAATGATTCATGTGTATTAATAAGATTTAGAAAAGAAGATTTTAGGCAGTCTGAAAAACACACCCACCTAGTTCCGTATTGTAATTTATTGGCAGGACCTTGTGAGAACTCGTTGTCACATTGACAGGGTTCCTTACTGGCAGCGTCTAATTATCTAACACATATTATTACTTACAGTGTTTTTTCCTTTCTTCTCCCCTGGTGAGTAAATGCTTATCAATTACAAGGAAGTGGGTGGAGTTAGGGCGGGACAAAGGGTAGAAATCACCTTATCATTGAGAGTATCAGTAGTGGCAGTCTTCAGTGAGCAACATCCTTTACTTCTAGAGACAGGTTTAGCTCTTAGAATGTGTAATTTTTATTTGCCTCTGTCTCTTGAAGCTTGCTGGATTCTCCACTACAGATGAGCATATATTCTCGGAAAGGCAGCTGGTTGGCATTTTGGAGGAGCAAACATGGAAGAAAATAGAGAAGGCCATGGCCTTGCAGAAGGCAAGATTATGTCTATCTGGATGGTTTTGTTCGTGGCATTAGTTTTGTTGCCTTCCATGTTTCGAGTGTCACTGGGGATTTCTCATTTCTATGTGAAAATTGTAATTAAAATGTTAGAGGTAAGTTGAGAAGTGGGTTCAAAAGGTATGTGTTTGCTACAACACACGTTTAATAAAAAAAGAAAAATCTTTACATTTGACAGAAATGCCATAAAAGTAAGCAGAAAAAAATCCATTAACTTGGATGTGTTGTTTGCAGCTTTACTTTTTGTGATAATTCTTTGAAGGGTGTCTTTAATGCTATCTAGTTATGTGCTGGTTTATAATCTGCTACTGGTTTGAATTTCTCAGGGTTAAAGTAGAGATTCCATGATACTTTCTTCTAGTTCATGCTGGTTAGAATGTTTCATGTAAGTAGAATGACTTGACTCATGACAAGTCAAGTATAAAATAAAGGATCTTTTAGTTTATGGGAGTTGGTAAGTAATAAAACCATGTATTTTAGATGTATATAAGTTTCAGTGGTTTTATTTGGATTGTTTTAATTGCATGAGATTAATATTCCAGGTAAGAACACTGATTCTGCGTGTTTGCTTCTCCCAGTTATAAATCTGATCTGGGGGATCCAGAAATTAGAGGTTCTGCTGTACAAGACTTGAAGGAATCTGGGTGCAACCTTCTAAAATTGTAATTTTTCTAGAGATAAACAGATCATAACTAAGATCCTGATCCTGCTTGTATCAGTAAAAGGTTTCTGGGGCTTTTAATAAGCCAGAATCCCTTTTAAGTTTTTCAAGTTTGACTTTTGATATCCATCATTAGCCAGAAGTAGGTGCTGTGAATTCATCATATTGAACAGTGAAGCATTTCCATTTTCCAGCAGATTTACTTTGTGCTTCTGGCATAAACCTGCTCTCTGTGAATATACTTTCTAGTTGTGGCAGAAAACATGTTACTGTTATTGTTGCTATTATTACTAAGCTGTTGGAGTTCTCTGTTTTGCAGTAGAACCTGTCTGTAACAGTGCGATACAGTTAATATCATGACCATCTTACCTTGCTGATTCTGTCTTTTATTCTTCTTATAATTCTCTTTTGTTTGGGGGTTTTTTGTTTGGGGGAGGTTGTTTTATTTGTTTTAATACCAATTAAGAGCTCTTGGGCAGTATCTGTCTTCAGCTGTAAGAACATCATTTAGTATAGTGCATATGACTGCAAAATTTAGAAATGACTTATTTTTTTTAGCTACTGATGTCAGTGGGCAATGACTGCTTGTGGTGGCTGTATGGCCTTTATATGTGAAAGATTTTTCAATCAGCCAGTGGTATGCTAATTAAATTTTTATTTGTACCCTAATTAAGAGCTACTCTTATATCAAACCTGTCCAAAGACAGCTTTGCTGCTGCAGCTGGTGGGCATAAAATAATTTCTATATTTTTTTTTTCCCCTGTGCATTTCCCAACTTCAAGAGAAATTTGACCCACTCAGTGTGTAGGAAGTTTTATGTAGGAAGGCACTTCTCTTTCATAAAGCACATTAAGTGTTTTTCTCTCCACAGTTTTCATAACAGGTTATGAGCATGATAATTCTGTGCTCACAGTGTGGAGGATCGATGTATTGAAAAATAGATAATTTAATTGTCATGTGATCAGCCTTTTGTGTCTAGTTCCCTGTTGCCACAGCAGCTAATAACAGGAATAGCACAGCTCCATGCACTGATGTTTAGGCTGGCTCATTTTGTTCTTTTGTTCAAAGTTGTTCCATAATTGTCTTGTGGGCAGAAAAAGGACTTTCCTCTGTTTTCATCTTACAATTAATTCCAACAGTTTTCTTTGAAGTATTGTCAAATGTTTCTCATTGTGCCACAAGAGTAACTAAGAGCTATCTTGGGGGAAAATGGGAGGGAGAAAGGATGGAGGGAAAGTTAGGGCCCCTTTGCTTGTGTTGTGACTGCCCACTGGGCTCTTTGGAGGAAAGGGTAGGACTGGGAGATGCTGGGTTAAAGCTTGAGCATGGAATTGCTGGGCCTGTTCTTGGAGTCCTGGGCCTCATCCACCAGAGTACTGCCAAAATTTCAGCTTGTGGTAAGTCGGCTTTAAAACAGGCTTGTTTGAGGTATGATATTGAAAGCCTGGAGAAGTGTTGACTGGTTTCTAGCTGTGGTGTTGTCTTCCTGTGATATTGCTAATGGGATAATGAACAGAGACCATCCTTGGTTCCTGTTGTCATCTGGAATAGTGAAACATATCTTCCCGGATAACTGAGCTGGAAATGCTGAAGATGCGTAGTCATGTATTCATATACTTCTGACTATATAGATGGGCCAAAAAACTGGGTGATGCTTCAGCAAAAATCTGACCTTGACCACTATGACTGGTCTCTCCACTGTGTTGCATTTGATTTAGTCTGTTATGCGGAGCAGCAAAATTAATAGAAAACTTCTCACCCGAGAACACTTTGTATCAGTTTCTTACAGATGAGCAGAGAGAAAGCATGTTTTATTTTCCTCTCTGTTTGGCAGCTTGAGAAAGATAGAAGAGTGGTGACTGAAATCAAGGACTTCTAAAGTCAAAAATTATTTTTTAAAGTTGTGTTTTCAAAGAAAGCCCATCTTTAGACCTTACTGAATTTGTTGGGAGCAAAAAAGGTGTTTTAGATTAAAACTCAAGTTTTCAGATCTATTACTAAGCAATGAGTAAATGGTGGCATATGATAAGTCACTTTGATTTCTTGACTTCACTGAAGTGTTTTAGCACTGTGAATGGTGATTGGATCAAATGGGAAAGATGTAATCATGTATGGAAATAATTTCTACCCTCTGCTGCTTTTTTGTCAAGGAATCTAGATACTTGTTAGTTTAGAAAGAAAATAAATCATTTAATGAAAGTAACATTCGAGGTTTGGAAACTCAGAGTGACTGGTTTTGTTTGCAGGTGCTTTTTGGGGTTTTTTTGGGTTTTTTTTTTGGGAGGGGGGTGAGGACATATGGATAATATAATAGCAAAAGATCTCCAATACAGTAATTTCTCAGTTGCATATCTGTTAGCCCGTATTTATTATTACCCTTAATTGATCCTTCAAATATTTCTGGAAATGGTAAAGGTGAATGTGGTTTGGGTTTTTTTAGGGTTGTTCTTTCATGTATGCTTGTAAACTTTTATTTGAAAATAATGTTATTTCTCTGAGCTTTGTCCATACTGGGGTTTGTCAGAGATGAGAATAGTAACAAAGCTGTGCTTGGGACATTATTCCAGCTGTTGCAAAAGAAAATGCATTTGCTAGGAGGAAATCTACACCATGCTCTCACAGCCCTGTGAAGAGTCAAAGAAACATGTTAAACAGCTGCAGCTCTACTTGTCAAGAAATATTCTGGAGTTTTATGAGACCTGAACTTCTGTATGAAATTGGAGCATTGTTGCTTCTTGAGAAGAAGAAATTACCCAGCTAAAAATTGTGAGTAGCTTTTGAATTGAGAGCTCACTTGTACACAGAGGTAGCTCGGATGCTCTAAACTCCTACTGGAGTATGGCAGGTATTGCAGACATTTTCAGCTGGTGAAAAATTGCACTGCTCTGTTTTAAATACATGGTTATCCTTAGCTGGCCTCTCCGTCAAAACCCAAACAAATTGTACCTGTGCTTTTGTCCCAAACAAACCTTTCTCAACCCATTACATCAGCCCTCACAGAGCAGCTGGGAGATTTATGAGACCTTTTCACAGTCTGAGGGTGGACAGACACATCCTCTCATCCACTGAGTGTAACACATTGCTTGATCTGGGTTCATGTTTGTGATGGGCAAGGGGAAATGAGGCCAGGCAAAAAGCACTGCTGGATGAAGAGGTCACAAGTGCTTGATCTCAGATGGTGATTTTAGTTTGTGCTGAAAACCTACCAGCCTTCTCTTTGCCATTGTAGTGGAAGACTTTACATAGAGGAATTGCCCCAAAGCCTTTGTCACACTTGAGGAAAAAAATAAGAAAAGTTAATGTAATGAGTGATTAGAAAAACCTTTTGTGAGAATATGGGAGAAGAGGTAGTAAAATAGGGGAAGAGAGGTAAAACTTAATTACTGCATAGTATGGAAAAATGGAGTACTGAGCTGTTCTTATAGGGGAAAAGGGAGGAGAAATCCTGCAAAAAATGAGACTGCAAGAAATGAACATTCCACATTGTATTTCATGTCCTGTCCTGTGAAGAGAGTAATTAATATAATGAAGTATTGGGCACCCTCATTTTGTTTAGAATGTAATTACAGGAAGCTCAAACAAATAGATTGTTGGAGTTAAGCTGTCAGGTCTTCAATATTCCAGCTGGGATCAGCTGTTGGATGTTTGGACTCCTTGTGTCCTCATCCCTTCAGAAACAGGAGTGAGGAAAGCAAAACACCTGTGTTCTCATTCAGTCAGCAAATGTAGGAATGAAGTTGCTACACTTAATACTTAAATTCTGTGTTAGTTGCAACATCTGTGTGTTTTTTGTAAGGTATTTAAAACATCCTTTCATTACTGTTTTGCAACAAAGACCAACGTGACAGCTCTGTCTCAACACTGTGCAATACAAAGGTGATCACAAAGCCTTACATAATTTTTGAAAACAAATTATACATACAAATGCTACCAAATGCAGAACAACATAGTAGCTACTCCAGAGTTAATTAGTCCAGAGTTTGACCCAGGCAGATGGCTTTGACAGGTGTCAATTCAATGGCTTGATTGAAAGCCTAAGACCTGGGTGACTGTTTGGCTGTATTCCCTCCTCACTGCTTGTGCTTCAGCCTCCCATGCCAAGCCACGAGTTAGGACAATTGTGTCCCACATTGGTTTGTGTAAATACATTGCTTTTTCCTTGCTCACATACTCTGTCCAAAGCTTTCCCATGGTAAACCTCAGTTCTTGTAGTAGAAGAGAAACTGGATAACTGTTCCTTAAGCACCTGCTCTGTGCCAGTCCAGGCTTTGTAGATGTCTGTCTTAACCCATCTTAGCCAGCTTTTTTCCAAGCTAATGAGCCTTGTGTAACTCTTCAGACTCTGGAAACTCTTCCTTATCTTCCTTGGCCACTGCCTTTGTAGCTTTGACTATTTAGTTGCAGTCTGCCACTTTTGCCTCTCTCTCATCTGTGTTAGGAGACAAGACTTCATAATTTACTAGTAAGCTTTATAAAGTTTTGTTGGTTTTGACTTGTCTTGCTCATTTAGATCAGCTAATGTGTATTTTTGGAGTCAGCTTGGTCTGTGATTATCACCCTTTTTCTAAATGGGACTCAAAAGCCAGCCTCCTGGAGCTATTCCAAGCTATCCTTCAGGACAGTAGGAGCAAGCTCATTTCTGGCAGTACTGGCCAGGTGACAGGCCAGGAGGAGGACAACAATAGGCTAGATAAGGGTGGTAGACAGGAGACAGGAAAGCAGAGACTAAGGCAGAAGGCTTTATTTGTCAGTCTCAGTAATTTTTATGTTTTTACCTCCCTTGTGCCATGCAACTATCCTATAGGATGTTGGGGAAGGGATGAGGACCAGCAGTATTTTTTAAAAGGTTAAATTTGCCACGTCTGTCTTTCTCTTTCGCGACATTCCTGTACCTGTTCTGTATGTTCTTTCATTTCTCAGTGTGTGGGCTGCTGTTTTCATGACATCCCCTGGCTCCGCAATTCTGAATGACTCTTCATGTGTTGCAAAAGATTGAGAGATGATGTACCTGTTGACCTTTTCAGGAGAATAATTGGGAAGTATAGACAAGATGAAGGTCTGTGGTGTAGGTTTTTAAATTTCTTTTTTGGGGGGGTTGTTTGCTTTATGGTGTTATCAAAGATGGTTTGCATGGAGTGTAAAATACCACATCAAAGCCTATCTGCTTTCACTTTTTCTTTTCTCTTATGATGACAGGTAAAAAAAAAGGTCAGCTAAGGTTAACTAAAATATCCTAATTATGTCATGGCAAAGTGTCCATTTCTTTACTGAATTAACTTTAATAGCTACAGCTGGTAGAGAGCATGCAAAACTTAAGGGTGGCAAAAAGCTGGTTGGTGTTTGCATGAGACATGTTGTAATGCATGAAGACTTTTGGAGATCAGCTTTGTGGTGACTTGTGTGGCTGCACATGTCAGTTAGAGGGAAATACACTGTTTAGCAAGAGTTTATATGGAGCAAATGGATTATCCTTATCTGTTGTAGATGGGAACCCTTAATAGCAGGTGAAGACATAAACTGAGTGGGTCACTGAACCTTTAATAATGAGCAGAGCCTACGCTCAAGTGCCCTGTGCCCTTTGTTGGGGCAGGTACCTTGACATAAATACAGGCAGATTTAGTACTTTGGAGAGCTACTGTTTATATGTCTATGTATGTATGATGAAAACATTCAAAACTAGGAAAAGTTAAAAAATTAGGCATATTTTTATATTTGATTTTGCTAATGGAGAATTATATGATACTCTACACAAGGAGGAGAAACTTGATTTAGCTCAAAATGGTTAATACATGGAAGGGTGAAAGCTCATTATCAAAGCTACTGCTTTCTGAAATACTATGGATACAAAATGTTGCCACCTCTGTTTTCTGTCAATGGAGACCACTTGAATGCCCTCAAAAGGAGGTAATCTCTTTTATTCTTTCAAATCAATTCTTTAGATCTATTTTCTGGCATGTCTCTAATGTCAGTGATATAATTTTGCATAATCCTATTGCTTGAAGATAAGTGGAGCAGAGTTTTGGACACACTGGTTCTCTTAGAGTCTCATAGGTAGCTCAGTAACTTGTTGGACCCCCAGAAAAAAACAGCTGCCTGTGTCTTGAAAAGCAGTTTGAGCCAAACAATTTTTCCTGGAAATGGCAAAAGGTAGTCTATGTAAAAAATGAATCAGGAGGTGTGCAGGACAGCCTTCAGGCTGAATTTGAAAAATGAAAATCTTAGATCTGGCAGGGGTAAAAGAGGCTAAGACAATTCACCTGAGGTAATTACAGAATGTCTGGAAATGATGAAACGAAAACCATCAACATCTGCTTTTCTTGTTTTGAGAACAGTGGGCCACCCTGCAGATTGAGGAGGGAGCAAAAAAGCAGAAGGCACTGGCACTTGAAAATTTAATCTCCACTGGTAAGATCTCTGGATGAAGGGGACACAGCACTATTTATCTTGTAAAAAGGCAACTATTGAACAATCTTACTTAGAAAGGAGTTAAGGATGTTACAAATCTACAAAAGCATGTTAAAAACAAGAGAATCTCTGAATGATTGAGTCTTTTGAATAAAAGGAGTTAGACACAAGTGTGGGCATAGAAAGACATTGCCTGTGGGCAATAAGATAAGCTTGTGGGAAAGATAAGCCTGTGGGAAGCTGTCCCTGTTTTCTTAAGTATTTTGTGCTTTCTGGCTCCATCAGCTCTCATTACAGGAGTGAGATAAATGAGTATTCTTTGTGCTTGACATGGCTCTGCATGATTATCTTTTGCTTCTTGTAGCTCCTAGCATGCAAAAAATCCAGGGTCTCTCAAGTAGAAGAGTTAGAGCATCCCATGGATGACAGTTACAATTTGCACTCTTCTCTAGGTATGAGGATAAAATCCAAATAAATTCTTCCCCCAACTATTTTTCCTTTGCTCTTCAACCAAAGGGGAGGGGTTAAGTTTTCATAGTAATTCTTTACTTGTAGTGCCATTTTTAGTCATTAGTGACATAGGCTGCTTGGTTTGTCAGCTAATAATTTTCTGGTCTGATGATTTCTTGGGTGTTGAAGGTTTTACTGAAGTGCAGATGGAGGAAAGTTTTGTGATTCTTATCAGGGGGAAGTAGGTTGATCCAGATAAATTAAGTGTATTTTTATAATGCATATTTAATGTCATCCAATAGTACCCCACAAAAAAAAGAAAAAAAAAAAGCTGGGGGGACTAACAAAACCAGCCAAGTGTTAGCTGGTATGAATCAAGACAACTTTAGTCACTGTAACCAGCCAGATAAGAATCTGGGCTCAGAGTGACCTCAGCAAACATCTGACACTTGCTTTGTGGCTGTCTTACGGGGTATAATTTTACAAATAGCAGAGCATGAATGTGCTGTCATTATTTCTGCATAATGTGTCTGTGTCAAGCTGTGTATGTCTGGGGGGGAAATCTGGGCACTTTCAAGTTTCTTGGTAGTGAAGTGACTCTTAAAGAAGAAGAGATGGGGAAAAATAGAAGGTTCAAGAAAAAAAAAATGCCAGAGGAAGGTGTTTGTTACAGCTGAGAAACAATAAAACTAATCAACAGCAGTCAGAACAACAATCATACAAACACTGCCTGAATTTGAGTCAGGGCATCAGGAGGGATCTGCCATCTTGGCAGTGTACTGGTGACTTTTCTACATGTGAGTTCCTATGTTGTTTGGTAAATGACAATGAAGTAGGTGTTGTGCTCAAGGTTTTATTTTCGGCTTGATCTGAATCCTTTTCTCCTTCCTCAGCAATTTAGGGGGGGTTATATGGTGTAGGATTAGAGAAATGACTTGTGGAATGAACTGTCAGTACATAAATGAGGCAATGCCATTATGATACTTGAGTAGGAGAAGAGCTATTTCTAAAAAGCACATGTATTTTACTCTCTTTGGAATCCATATTGTTCATTTCACTGTGTGGAAGGAAGGCTCATTTCCTCATGCAGGGATCATCCAGAGAGATGAGACTCCCATGGAAGAGGAGGTTGCTGGCCGATGCCGAGGATGCTTCAGCCTTGCTGATGTCATGTACTTCTCCAAGAAGGGCTGTGAGGCAGTTGCAGAAGATGAAGTCACTCGACGGTTCTCCTCTGAGGAGCTGCTGTCTTGGAATCTCCTCAGCAGAACCAATGCTAACCTGCACCATGCCAGCTGGAAACTGGCTGCTGTGTGGGTCACTGGCATCCTGTTTCGGTATTGCCTCCTGCTGCCTTTACGGTGAGCCAGACAGAGTTGGTTGGGATTGTTTTTCATGGTACTTTTTACAGAAGTTGTGAAATGATATGTTATTGGCTAGTGCAGGAAGGAGAACTTGACATGACCTTTCCAAGAAGCCATCTAAATTCAAATATCCCTTAAAAAAAAAAAGTACATTTCCCATGTTCCATATGTTTTATTACAAATTAATTCATTTTTAAAATCCAGCAAAGCTGGATTAAGTGGTTTGTGTGCTACTTAGCTAGTGGTTTGTTGCTAGTTAGATGCTATTAATGCTGGAAGGAAGCATTGTGAAGTGGATCAATGGGCCAAATAAAAATACCTTCTTGCTTACTCCTCCAGTTTTTCTTCTTTGAGTTTAATTAAGATTATTTTACTTTGTAGCATCTGCTTGTCTGTTTTCAGCATCCTGTTGCTGGTGTTGGCCAATACAGTAGTGGGACAGTTTCCAAATGGCAGGTAGGTGTTTGCTGAGGGCTCTTTCAATTTCTTCTGTATTTCTTTAAGGATTTGAAGTGGTAGTTGGAATACTGCTTGAGTCCAGAGGATTGATGTGAACTATCTGTGAACTATCATGGGGTGACTTTTTCTCTCCTGTAAACTTACAGAGTGCTGTGAGAGAGAGTTTTATGGCAATGGCATCTGAAAGCAGACATGCAGTGTGAGAGCCGTAGTATGGTCTTTGCAGTAAAAGCATTTGGGGATAATTCAGAGAGTTTATATTGCATTGTATGACTCCACTGAACTGGGAATTTCTCTATGGCTTAATTTCTTTTAGAGTTAAAGCATGGCTGAGCAACCAGGTCCAGATGGTATGTGCCACCTTAGGTGTCCGATGTCTGAGTGGCCATGTTCGTTTCCACAACAGGTGAGTGATGCCACCCTGCCCTTCTTAGTCTGGAATTTGTTTCTTGCAGTATTTAACAACTCAACTTTTGGAGCAGGATTCTTATTCCATTCCTGCCTGGATACTTGGTGATGGTACAATTTGATCCAAAAAGCTGTTTGGATCATCCAGACTCTGTCAGGATGTTCACAAGCCCTACTGTGTTTTCTGTTGTGTATTGGAAGGTTGTATGTAGGTCCAGCAGTACTGCCTTCAGATGCTTAGATATTTTTCAGGTTTGCCTCCTGGGGCCTGAAGTCTGGAGAATAAACATTAATTAATTACTTTTATGTTTGTCATTGCAGGGAAAACAAACCACAGAAAGGAGGAATCTGTGTAGCCAACCACACGTCTCCATTGGATGTCCTAATCCTGGCCAGTGATGAATGCTATTCCTTGGTATGAACAAGACAATATTAGTAATGTTGAGATGCCCACAGATATAGTGTTGGGTAAGAGGATAAACTTCCTGGTAGAAAGAGTGGGATTTTACAGCATCCAAACTTGCATTCTGGACTGCAAAAAGCCAGATGCAGGCAGGTGTGTGTACAATTATGACCGAGGGGATTGGTATAATTTGTCAATAGGCTTAGAAATGGTTTCATCCGTGTTTAGAATTTAATCATTTAAATGTCTGTGTGTGTGTGTTTACTTTGTAACAAGTTTCTTTTGGGCTTACAGGTTGGCCAGGTACACGGAGGGCTTATAGGACTTATTCAGAAATCCTGCACGCAAACCTCTCAACATGTCTGGTTTGAACGCTCGGAAATGAAAGATCGTCACGTGGTGAGGAAAAAGTAAGGTAGTGAGGTGTTTGCTTCATTGTCTGGTCAGGTCTGGTTATTTGTCATCAGTGTTGGCATTTTTTGTCATCAGTTGTTTTTTGTTTTTGGGGGTTTTTTTGATACATGATGTTTTGATTTTATTCTTTAGAGGGGCTCCGTGCTCTTGAGTTGTAGGAAAGACAGTTGTCTTGAAAAATGACAGATTTTGGTGTCAATAACTTACTTAGTGGTGATACTTGTAGTTTTAAATGATTCAGCAAATGCAGTAAGATAGTGACCTGTCACTTAACTAAATATGGAGAATAATTAGATACACATAAAACCGATGTTGTGAATCTAGAAGGCATGAAAACTAGAAATTTGGAATGTATTTCAGTTTAAAGAAAAGTTCAACTGCATTCATAGCTGGAATCTGGGAAGTTATTTTCACATGCTTCAAGTACCACCATTCTTTGGTTAAAATGGCAAAATGAAACTCCATACAGCTTTGTAGAAAAACTACTTTTTTAGGAAGAGATATTGAGATAAAGGCCTGAAAGATCACCTGTGCCAGCTGAGGCAACTGACTGGCAAAGGGCAATTGGGCAAGGGCTTTATGTGAGAGGTAATGGATGTCTAGACTCTTGGACAAACATAAATATGAAATATATACTGAAATTTTGTTTTCTCTCCACAGAATTAGACAACACATTGCAGATAAGGCCAAGTTACCCATTTTAATTTTCCCAGAAGGTAGGAAACAACTGTATTGATTTTATTGCTCTTCTCACTTCTTGCCATTGAGTGCAGTTTATTATACCCTCTTTACAAGTAAGGTGTTTTTAGTTTGTAGAATTAATTAGCTCTTGTGAGATATTAGAAGTCAGGTTCTAGTATTTTACAATAGTTTTATGACAGTTTATTTGCTTTAGCATATAACATAATGAAGACATACTCTGGGATTATGTTCCACAACTAAATCTTACTTTCTCCTTTAGCAACTAAGTCTCCTTAAGAGAGTTTAGGATTCACTTCCTGATACTCTTCTCAGAGTGGATTAAGCCCTTCATCTGTTTTAATTCTGACCAGGTACCTGCATTAACAACACATCAGTAATGATGTTTAAGAAGGGAAGCTTTGAGGTAGGAGGAACCATCCATCCAGTAGCAATCAAGGTACTGTAACTGCAGTTTTCCAAACATGGAAGGATTGTTTGCAAAAGCTTCTCATGTCAGAGAAGCTGTTCTTGTGCAAGCCTTGAAAAGGGGTATGTTTGGTGTGAAAAAATTACTGAATAAGCCCTGAGACCCAGAAATGCTTTGTGATTTTAAGCAGTATGGGAAACATGTCATTTCTGTCCTAGGCTCCTGGCTCTTGTATGCTTTGGACATAAAGGAAGTTTTCTTGGTTCTTGTGTGCTTTGAGGATAAAGGCAGTTTTCTTGGCACTTCCAAGTCTTTCTGAGTGCCTTTAGCCAGGTCACTCTAGATCTGGAAACATTAGTTACTTTTTCTGGAACTATAACGTTGCCTGAAGTTGTTAAAACTGGTGTGGGCATTTTCAAGGAAACCTTTGTAGTCAGCATATCTGTAGATGACAAATTTTTACCTTTTGAATAAATCTTTTGCTATAGTTGTGTTTCAACAGGTCTGTCATAGTTTAGGGTCCTGCATTGCTTGTAAAAGTTAACTGTTAGAAACTTGTAATAAATGTTGAAACTTTACTCTGAATTTACTGATTTACTGATTTACTTTCAGGAGGTGTGATTAGATTGCCTCTAATTTAATAAGTTCAATTGTTACTTTGTGGCTGAAAAAAAAAAAAAAAAGCAGCAGGTGTGATTTAAACCAAGACTGCTTATTCTTCTTGTCTTCCAGTATGACCCCCGCTTTGGAGATGCCTTCTGGAACAGCACAAAGCATTCCATGATGACCTATACTTTTAATGTGTTGACCAGCTGGGCTATTGTCTGCAATGTGTGGTACCTGCCACCGATGGTCAAAGAGGTTCTTATGCTTTTGTATGTTTTCCAAGTGCTTGTGAAAAGTTTGGAAGGAGGTTTGTGTCACTGCACAAGGTGTTTGTGAATCTTTGTTGATCACTTAATGGACAAAGAACAGGAAGCAAAGCTATAGTCATTATTTTAAGTGAGTGTGGATTTATGTGGGATGTATCCCCTGCTCTGCCCAGACCTGGGACAGAAGTCTGTTTGAGATTGCCCCAGAAACCAGAGAGCCTCCCATTTAGTTCTTTTTGGCACCAAATGGTGGCAAACCAGGATCAGCTGGAAGTGCCCTACAGGTCACATTCGGCTTGTGGGTCTGGTACAAACTGCAGTGCTTGCTGTCTGACAAAACCTATCTCTTTAGGCGAAGCACAGACAAAATGTCTATGTTGTAAAGCAGTTAATATATTTGTTCAGGAAGAAGAAGATGCTGTTCACTTTGCTGACAGAGTCAAGGCTGTCATCGCTGCTCGGGCAGGAATGTCTGTGCTTCCTTGGTAAGAAGCAACACCCTGCAATTGGGTTGAAAGCATTTTTAAATAATTCTGTATTCTGAAACATTAGTGTGGAATCCTTTAAAACTTGCTTTGTTTGCACTGTAGTCCATCACCCTTACTGACTCTGATTCAGAAAATATTACTTTATTACTTGAACAATTTCATTAGAATAATTAGAATAATATAGTATGTAGAGATAAACAGAGCTGACAGGTGGATCTAGACAGCAGGCAGTATTAGGTGAAAATTAATTACTTGCCTGTCAAATGCTGGGTTAAAAGAAGGACACTGTTGTGTGGTAAGTCTTGGCAGTATAAATCACTTAGCATTGTCTTACAAAAGTCAACATTAAGAGTGGAAACTGCTTTGACTACATAGTCTAAATATAGTAATGTTTTTCTGCCTTGACCCTGAAGTGAGTTTAAGACTGTTTCTTTTCTGTGTCTTTCAGGGACGGGGGACTGAAAAGGAAAAAGGTCAAAGAGTCTTTCAAGGAAGAGCAACAGAAAAAATATTGCCAGATAGTAATAGAAAATGGATCTGTGGGAAACGGAAATGTTTGTTAAATGCTATTTATTTCATCTAATTTTTCCATGACTTATCTCTACCAGAAAATAGACTGGTTTTATATTAAGCCCAACATGTTTTCCTTCTGTCCCTGTAAGATATTTTGCATGTGACACAGCAGGGAAACCATAAAGAAATATCCTTATTTAAAGCAAAATACTATAATTTCATAAATAGGAAATCATAAAATATGCTAATAAAATTCTCCCCAAGGCTGAAAAGAATCTACAATAAAGTTAATTATGTTCATTAAAATACGATTTAAAAATATTTACAATACCTTGACTTAAATGGTTACTCTTAATAAAACACCTCTGTACTCCTAGACTCTCTCAGGGACTTGGAGTAACAGTATTCCTGTGAGTCACAGTAACCATATGGCTCTAGATAGATCTCCTGATGTCAGGAGACAAGAAGCAGTTCACCAAAAGTATGTTTTCTGAATTGCATGTTGGAGAGGAGGTGCTGGATGTCAGAGGGAAAAAGCAGATGCTGACTTTCTCCTCCATGTCACAAGACCGGGGATGGCATTGTAGAAAGTTTTCTGCTGTGACAAAGAGCAGAACGGTGTCCAGGGCAGCATGTCCCTGATGCCTGGGTGTGTGAAGCTGAGATAAATTATTTCCAGCCAAGGCCAGTGTCACAGAAAATATACTGTGTTTTTAAATTATATCTTGTGGTTTCGTTAGATCCCTCTCTACAGTGTGTCTGTTTGTATGCATCACACAAATTAAAGAAAACCTGTGATGGGACATCCACTGTCCTCTGTTGCTGTCATTTCTGGATAGCCACCTGCTTCTCTTACTACTGGATGGGAAGGCTAAGGATTTAGCCTCTGACAAGCCCATCGTCCAGGAACAGAGCAAGTGCACTTGAGGAGTATGGAATGGGAATATTTCCATCTCTTACAGTATTTATTGGTATAACATATTTGCTCTTCTGGTAAGTAGCTCCCATATGGAAAGATCTGTCTTCTTTAACAATCTGAATGTCCCTAATAAAACACACACAAATAGGTTGTTTTGGCCAAGGTGCTCTTAACACAGACATTGGTAAGAACAGCTAAATGTTTTACGTGACAGCAGCCCACTGGCTGAAGTCTCAGAAAAGACTCAGGATCAGTCTTGGTGAGCACAAATACATCCTGCAGAGGCACAGATGCCCAGATACAACTCTGCCCAGCCCTGGAGAGTCTTGGAAAACCATAGCCAGTGGAGGGGCTAACAGAAGTGATAAGTGCCCTGAGGCTGCATGGCACAGAGGTAGCACGGAACTGAGCTCTCCTGTGGCCAAGCTTGGTATTGCTACAAGTATGAGAATTCCTTTGGTGGATCAAAGTGTTGGTGCCATGGGTAAGCAGTAGGAGAATGTGCCCTTTTGCACAGCTTTTAGCCACCCAGGCAGGGAGGGTGCCAGCAGTAAGGAAAATTGCTTCAGGCTCACATGCTATGGAACAGATCTACTTGCTCCCAACTGTAATAAGATGTGCTTCCATGGCTGTTTAAGTTGTTATTTTCTAGGTATAAAAATGTGAAGAAATGTGTTTGAAAAACCTGATAACTCTCAAATGTCTTCAGTGTGCCAGAGTTTAAAACTGGAAAGTTTTCCTTCTGTGTGGCTGATTCTGAGAGTTGCAAACAGAGACTGCAATAAGTCAAGTGTTGAGAGCATCCTTCCCACACAACTGTGTGCTTTCATCCTGCTCAGAGGTAAAATGGGAGACTAGGCAAAAAGAGGGCCAGACATGGGAAAATATGGGGAGACAAAGAACAACTGTTGGAAGAGAAATTTTCTGCTTCTGTAGGAAATTAGGAGATTGATGTGCCTTTTTTTCCCTGTCCTACAACACTTCTCCAGTTTATCAAGAGGAGCCTTGGAATGTGTGATCCTCATTATGGTTATGATTCCAAGTTGTGTAAAAGTAAAGCTCAGACCTCTGAATGTATAAGTATTACATGTCATCTGTGAGAGGATGGTGGGATTGTCAGTATTCTCTCAGCCAGTTTTTGTCTGTCTTGGCAAAAGAAGCTGATAACTCTGTGAAGTGGGTCCTTACATACAGAATGGGGAAATACAAAGCAAGTGACGAACGCACAAACTTGTCAATGACAAGTGAAGTGTGCTTTGTTAGCTGCTGGTAAAAATGCCAGTCTGACTTGAAATAGAGACTACTTTATCATGCCCTGCTTTAAAGAAGTGTTTCTGATTTTTGGTGTTATTTTCTCTACCCACCTTCCACCTCCTCCTCCTTTCTTTTCTCTTGAAATGCACATGAAGTACAGAATATACCAGCAGAGGCCTTGGCAATTGCTTTTACCTGAAATTGTATACTGCCCTCAGACTGCCAAGGTTATGGAGGAATTGATTATTATCCAAAAGGTCTCCACAGCTAGGTGTGTTTTCCTTCTCCACCAGGAGGGCATGGTAAAAGTAAAAAGAACATGTTCTTATGATGAGTGGGAAGCTGACAAACAGCTTATTTTTCCCAATCAAGCATCTTGCACACGTTACTCCTCCTCTTTGCTTATCTTTCACCGGTCTTGCAGGAACCAGGCTTCTAAACCATTAGAGCTCCTCTTTTTTACCATGAACCTTTGCAGGATCAAGTGCAGCATGGTCTCATGCTCATTTGTGCCAAATGATAGGCTGAAATGGAAGCTGGTGCAGTATTTGGGCGGATCAGGCAACCAGTGCCCAAAACAAAGCCAATCAAGCAAAAAAAAAAAAAAAAAATCTGTCAGTGTAAGTAATGGGGGGGTTTTTGTTTTGTTTTGGTTTTTTTTTTTGGTTGTGTTTTTTTAAAAATTTGTTTATCTGATAGCTGTGCAAACAATATAGAGAAGATGTATCATCATCTTGGACAAGCTTGTGAGCTGTCTTCCTCCAGAGGACAAATTTCCTCTATTGTTCACCATCTGATGTATTTGCCCTTCTGCTCTTTAACAAAGGAGCCTTGTTCTTTGAATTGACTGGATGAACTCATCTCCAAATTAAATATGATACAGCACATCAGTGCAGGGAGGACCTACACTGTAAAACATAGCCTAGCTTTGTAATTGGGTGCTGCTGGCTGGTACCTGTGTATGAAGCATGTAAGAGATGCTACCTGTTGCTGTGGCACTAATGCAGCAGCACAGTGAAACAGACCACAGGGGTCCTGGGTGCATTCATCTCGAACTCGAGCTGCCTAAGGAAAAGAGCCACTAGTTAAAAATAAATGTAGGTTGGAATAAATGAATGAAATAACTCCCTCTCTCTG
The DNA here is from genome assembly GCA_013399225.1 of Rhipidura dahli. Taxonomy (NCBI): domain Eukaryota; kingdom Metazoa; phylum Chordata; class Aves; order Passeriformes; family Rhipiduridae; genus Rhipidura; species Rhipidura dahli. The sequence continues at coordinate 386,446 of VXAC01002798.1, read as the reverse complement.
TGTGGGCAATACAGAGAACAAAAATATCTGCTGCTTCTAACTCTTGAAGACATCACTGTTTGTAAGAGCTGTGTGGATGGGAAACTAGACAGATTTTAAAAACTCCTTTATGTCCTTAATGAAACTCAGGCAGTGTGCTCATTTTTATAACAATTTTTCCCTGCAACATACTTGCATGTTAATACTGATTGATATAGCTAAAGTCCTTTATTCCCTTGGCTCTAAATGTCTTTTTCTACTGCCGTGTCTTACATTTGGGAACACCTAAATGCTCATCTCCGTCTTTTCCCCCCTGGCTGGCTGTTCAAGGTGTGTTTCTGTGACCGCACGCCTGAGCATTACAAGAGATGTGCAACGGGGGCCATCTGCTGGCATCCAGTCATTGGTAGCAAACTGCCTTGCACAGCCTGCTCTCCCATTGCCAGGAAACCATGAAAACGTAGAAATAACATACTCCAAACACTGGATTTTTGAACATCTGTCATGGTTTACTACCCGAAAAACTTGTGGTTGCTTGAAGTTCCAGCAGCCTGTGCTGTGTGGGGTTACTCCAGGCCATCTCCTCCCTGTCACAAACCAAAATCAGAACTACTTCTGTCCTTTAGTTCATTCAAAATCAGGTAGGGGTCGAACCCCTGAGCTTTATTTTTTTCTTTTTGTATTTTAAAACTCAGCAGAGGTGACAAACCTGAGATGATCCTGGAGGCAGTACAACATTTGCATTTGCTGGGATGAGTGTCTTCAGTACCTTGATGCTGCTTGATTTTGATCAGGGGCTGGGGATGCTTTTAGAATAAGTTTTCAGGATCATGCATTTCCTTGAGCTGTAGTGAGAGCTACAATCTGTAAGTGACAAATTTAACAGCCCAGCATTAGACTCAAACTCTTCCATGTGCAGCTTGCCCTGAACAAAACCAAGAAAAGTAGCCTGGGCAGCTCCTCACTCTAAGGAACATATTTTGGTTACATGTGCAGTCAGAGGCCTGATTTCAGGCAGACCAATGGAGGTTGGTCACATGTGTCACAGACGAGACCTCTGGGGCTTCTGGCCTCTTTGTGAGACTTGTTTTTGGAAATGTTTCTGCTGAGGTGTTGTTCAGACTCTTTTGAGCAGGCTTCCCAGCTGCAGCACAGATTATGGAGATGACCTGTGGGGAGTTCACACGTTCATTTGGTGTTGGAAAAGGAGGCTTGGAAGGTAGTGGACATCCAGTAGACAGAGGCCTTCCTGGTCTTTGTTTTTTAATTGTTTTGTTGCACAGACAGACAGGACCTTAGCCTTGTAGCCGTTTCTCCTCTCCCCTCCTCATCTATTTATTATTCTATTTAAGGATGGCTCCTCAATTAGTGTACCAGACTCCTCTGTGAGCAGAGTTCATTGTGATCAATTGTCATCAAGGCTTGCATTTAGTACATCCAATCAATGCTATTCTATATAATGGCTGTGGTATTGACTGATTTCTAATTTTACAGTATGTTGAGCCCTGTTGAACTCTTTTAATATGATAATTGCTTTACTAATCAGTAGTCATGATTTGTGTGCTGCTGTGGATTATTGACATCAGTTGATATCCCCTGGTATTTCTATTTGACAGTATGAAAGATGCATGTGGTGAAAGAGGTGGAATATCTAAACTGTGGATATTAATCAGAGTAATACTGGGAAAAGTACTCTATCCTTGCATATCAAACTTCTAAAAAGTAGGTTATTAAATAATTTGGAAAGGTGTATTTCTTTTTATAAGGGATAGTTATAAATAACTATGTTTTAAGTTCATACAGACATATGTTAAACAGTCTATTTTGTAAGCATTCATACATCAAACACTGCATTTATCAATTATATAATAGATTATTTTTTCTAAAATGCTCATCATTTGTGGGCTATGGGCAGTCTCATTTTCTCATATAGTTTATAACTTTAAATAAGATGTATGTAAATGCATTCAATGAAATAATAATTGAAGTATGTTATACTTCAAATGACCGCTCTGTCTTGTGTTTTATTAATCTTATTTTCTGAAATCCGCCTACAAGGGCTTAGAAGAAGAGAGATCAATATAAAAATTACATTATTGTTAGATTTGAGCTGAGGCTGATTTTTATTCAGGTGTTGCCTTAAGACATTTGGGTTTTTAAGTTATTCTTTGCATGTCGCAGAGTCCGTGCGACACGGGGATCCGGCGGGTGCATCGAGCTCAAGGATTACACTGCGCGGCAGGACCAGGAGGTGGCACCCCTGTATGTGTGTCTAAGCCGCCAAGAGAACTAGAACCTTACTAATGCTCTTTTGGAAAGTGCAAGCTTCCATATCGCTCAAGGAAAAAACCCGAGATGCAAAGGTAAATTAATTTACCAGCTATCAGCATGTTTTGTCTTTCCTTAAAATCCTGGCATGAAGGGAAAAAGAAACTTTCTTCTTAAGCAATTAATTTAGTTACCCTGGAAGTTTCAGTCATTAAAAGTGATTGCGAGTTCTGGAATAATTTGGACATGTTTTTTCCTTCACTGTTTTCTCTCTCCAAATGCAGTAGAAATTCAGGCTGCCAGGTCATGGCAGACAGCCAAAGGAGGTGCCATCCTAGTGGCCTGCTCCACGTAGTGATGTCGCAAATTTTAGCACGTCTGTTGGGCTGGTTGGTTTTAATTGCAGCTGGATTGATGAATTCCCAGAAACCTAATTTTCTAAATTATGGAAATGAAATTGTTTGAGGTGGGACATGCGTGGGTGCTGTGTTTGTGAAGTGCATGGGGCTTAAAAGCCCTCGTTCTTGCTGGAGACAACACACAAGGCTGCAGCTCTGTCAGTGCATACTGCCAGGCTCAAAGGCTGAGTGGAAGCCAAACTACTTCTATTTATTTTCAGTGTAATAAGAATTGGAAGTCATGACAGCAGGCAGTAAAATTCCACTTAGGATACAAAGTGAAGCTGAAAACGTCTGACTCCTTGTATAAAAGGTATCAATTTTTACAGTGAGTTATGGCAAATACAGCGGCAGAGAGAAAGCATGACCTGCCTGCAGCCAGAAGACAGACGAGAGAGTGCAGAATTCCCCCGAGTGGTTTGTTGGCTACCTGCCATTCCTCAACAGCACAAGATAAAAGGGAGCACTAGGATAACCACCCTGACCCTATTTACTTCCAATAAAACACAGATATTTACATGAGATGAAACTGTTTGATATTCTGAAGCTGCCCAGCTCTAGTGACAGGAGACAAATGAAATGCTACTTTTTATTAGATCTGACCGACCAGAAGCCAATAACACATGCAATAACTTAGCCAAGGGAGACTGGGACTGCCACATGAGGCCCAGGCTCTCCTTCCAGGTTTGAAAAGATTTCCCCCATCCTGGAAAACAAGTTTGCAGCCATGTTCCATACTACCAAAATTTGAGAGGAGCTGATAATCAGGGGGGATAAAATAAATGTGGCNGTCATGGAGGTCGTGTGGGCCGTGGGGCAGGTGGGCGCCGTGTGGGTGGCGGTGGTGCTCGGGCTCATCGTGCTGCCCTCGGCGCTGGGCATCTCGCTGGGCATCTCCGAGGCCTATATGTGGGTGCTGGTGAAGACGCTGGAGGTAGGCGGGGNTTAGCCAAGGGAGACTGGGACTGCCACATGAGGCCCAGGCTCTCCTTCCAGGTTTGAAAAGATTTCCCCCATCCTGGAAAACAAGTTTGCAGCCATGTTCCATACTACCAAAATTTGAGAGGAGCTGATAATCAGGGGGGATAAAATAAATGTGGCCAAACAAACAACAACAAAAAACACACCAAAAAAAAATTTAGAAAAGCACTGTGGTAAGAATGATCCTTTTCCTCTGTCTTTGATTCAATCCAACCCCCATTAAAATCATGCGTTACATCACATAGTCCTGTTTATTTGGACAATAAATGTATTCTTGCTACAGACATAAAAATACATTATTGCTAGTATTAATGGGAAAAAAATTAAGAATCTTGGAAACTTCTCACAAAATTAAAGAAAAAAAAGCAACAAAACTTTTTGTATCCATTTGGAGCACCTGATTTATGTAAAATTGAAGCATATCACTTCAATCAAAGCTTTTTTGGTATGCACTGTAGTTTGTGAGATAAATTGAAAAATAAGGATATATGAAAATGTTTCCTTCCAGGTATAGGGACTTGGAAGGAAAGGAACATCTCATGGGATGTTTCTTTCTGGAAAATACTCCATTAGAAACATGACTAACTGTAGCCTTTCCACATAAAATAGGCCTTGAAAAAATGAAAGCATGGAAAATTGTTAGAACTGGCACTCTTTGTATATCTCCAATAGAATCATGCTATCTTAGCCATAATGAAATAATGGTCTCAGTGCTTGAACAAAAAAAATTCCTCCTCTCAGGAAAACAGGCTCACTGGTAAAAGTGAGGCAGAGAAATTCCATGGCTTCACAGCCTACAGTACAAAGAAATAAAATGTAACAATGTAATTAACTTGAAATGAAATTATCAGTATAAAGGTGATCAGTGGTTTATAACAGCTTTATCTTTAAAAGGCAAAGGCCATTTGGTAAAGGGAGCAAGTTACTGGTTTTTTTTAATTATATCAATAGTTTTTGCAGTTAACAGCCACCTATTCTTTGATGGGAGTGCAAGATCTGTGAAAAGGCTAAAATTCAACACAGTTATGACAGGACTTTGCCAGCAACTCTGTCACCAAGATGTTGGATGAGCAGGCGTGTTTCCTCCCTGCTATCCCAGGCAGAGAAGGTGGTTTTTTAAGCAACTCAGTAACAGAATTGATTTTTTTTCTTCCCATTGAACATTAATGGCTTTGTGAATTATTCATGCAAGCCTGGAGGGGAAGCCTGGATGCAATAAATAGGAATTTGTGCTTACATGCGAGTCTTCCCTCTGTCCTGGTCCTGTTCAGCTCACACAGGATGGCTGCCTGTGCCTAAAACTGCCTCCTGTCATGATACATTTTCACCAGTGCTTTTTCCCCTGTGCTATGGAGTAAGAGCAGGGGTCAAACTAGCCACCCTCCCCTGCTCTTAAAACACAAACGTTGGTAGAGACTGCTCCTTCCTACTCTTTGTTTATGGAGCCTGAGGACAGTGACAGCAGGTCCAATAGCCAGGCTATTGCAGCAAAAAAAAGCAGTGTCTTAATTCCATGTGATGAATATTACAAGGAGAGGTCTCCAGAACCTTCTTTTGTTGCTCCAGGTACCCTGATGGATCTCAGCCCTCTGAGGCTCAGGAATTTGCCACACGCCATCAAATTTGACATTCGCTGTGCCTAAAGCAGAGGTTAACAAACACATGGACTAAATCAAATTATTTTCAGTTCTCAAGGTTCGTTTTCTCAACAAACACACAAGGCAACACTTTGTCTTGTACAGGATTATCTGTATTGCAATTCTTGCTTCAGATGGCAATTTTAGATGCTGCTATGTAAATGCAGGTACTGCAACGTCAGGGAGATACAAATCTGCATGACCCATTGCTATGAGCACTGTACTGTTTTCCTCAGGATCTAGACAGTATCCACTGCTGCTACTTGGGATGTTCTTTGGATGAAGACTTGTTCCTTAATGCCAGATGAAAACAAACCAACAAAGCCTTTGGCCTGTGCCATTTGCACCCCAGATAAAAATTCACAAGCAAGTACTAAAAAAACCTGTATCACTTTCTGCTTGGGAAGTAACATACAAAATACAGAATTAAAATATGTTACCCATGGGTGTGTTATAAATATCAGCCAGTTTGGAAAGTGATGTACTTTTGATTCATTTCTCTTCTGGGCTTTGGGCACTTTTAATTGACTTGGATCCACATATCTTTGTAATATTTAAAAACCACTAGTAGTGCAGATAGTAAGGACTCTTTATTACCATGTGTATGGCACTGACAGGTTATTGCCTTTTGGGCATGATCATAACTAAAGACTTGCACGAATGAAGACACTGAAGTGCTGTTTGGCAATGTCCAATCTAGCTGGACCATTGTGGTTGTTGTGTCTAGAGGCTTCATCAGGGATCATCCTGCCTCTGCCTCGGAGAAATTATTTAACCAGATGAGGCAAAGAGTAGGAAAAGAGACACCAGAGCCAAAAATAGGAGCCAGAAAGCAACGCCCTCATCCACACAACTCTCCTGGGAACAGTTCCTTAGTCTGGACTCTAATTCAGGTTTTTCCTTGGATCCTAAGCACTTGGCTCACAGACATATTTCTGATCTCTCGAATATGGAGAGCAGACCAAACATCCCACTTCCATGAAGCAGTTATGAAAAGCGAATGCAGAAAATATGCTGACTGCCTTCTTCTCCGAAGAGGATGTTTTTCCCTTTCCCCGGGATGCTTTGTCAAGGCTGCCATCCTTCTTCAGCCTTTTTCTGCTAACACCGCTTACTTGGCGTGGATTGTGTCATTCCAAGTGCTGTAGGACTGCTGTGCACAGGTCCGGGCAGGCAAACCCTCCTCTAGCCACTTGCCACAAAATTTCCTTTCTCTTGGCGTGGGCCTAATGCCGGGATGCGGCTGGACCCTCCGGGAATCCCTCTTCCCCGCTCAAGGCACGAGACAACCCAGGCGGACAGTGCCGACCTTGCCCCTTTTCCTTTCTTTGGCTGTCCTTATCCTCTTTGATATTCGCAGACCCAGGAGCTTTCCTCAGTTTTCCTTTTCTCCCCGAGCTGCTCTTTTCGGGCTCCCTGCGGCTCTCCAGCCCACGCTCCTGCCTCGAGGCACTCGGCTCGCCGTGGCAGCGCCGCCGCGCTCCGGCCCGCACCCGTTGGAGACGTTTCCCCCCACGCCAGGAGCTTTCCGCGCCGTCCGCTAAACCCGCTTCTAGCTGCTTCCCGTCTCCCGAGGCACACCAGCTTCCAAACCTGCACCCAGCCAGCCCTTGCGGAGCAGCCGCNNCCGAGGGGGGCTGGCGGGCCGGGCACGGCTCCCTCCGGCCGGGGGGTGTGCGGGGGCGGATATCCCCGAGAAGCGCCTGTCCGCTCCGGTGCCGTCTGTCTCCTCCTGTAGACGGGAGCGGCTGGGTCACGTCCTGCCTGGCATTGCCTGGCTGTAGCTTCGGGCTTAAAGCCCTTGGTCAGAACTGGAGATCTGTGTTAATTTTGTCGTTGTGTAGGCTCTGGAGTGCTCTCCCTGAACCAGCAGGAGAGCGGAATAAACCTTATTACCTAAGGCTGTACCATGGCCTGGGCGAGGCTGTCGCTGCTCGGTGGCAGCTGTGCCCCACCTGGGGTAAATGATGCCTCTGGGAGGGTGTAAAGGTCTGGAGTCTGCGGCGGCAAGTGCCAGGAGTGCTGCTGCTCAGAGATGCGGACTCGCATGCAAGCTGAGCGTGTCCAGCACCTCAGTTGCCATCTGCCCCTAAGTTCTCCCTGATAGCCAGTTTCTCGAAGAGGAACTGTTTTCTGCATGGGGCATATTTAATATTCATTTATTTAACCCTCCCTCTGAAGCTTATGGTAGTGGTGAGGAAAAGTGTTTTTAAATTGCTGCTGGACATGATCAGATTTAAATATTTACTACACTTTTTCCAAGGAGGAGTGGCACCCAAACCAAGGAAACAGCTGTAAGGAGGAAAAGTGGAATGACTCACAGCACACAGTCAGTGGCCTTGCAATATACATCAGTGTGTGATTGTGGAAAGTAGATTTTGTCAAATTTCATCTTGTTCTTCGAGGTTTTCAGGCAAGCCTTGTTCATGTGCTTCAGTGCCTGGCTAAAAAAAATCCTGCCTATTAAATCAGCATCTGTTAAATGCATCTTAAGTCAAAATGTTTTAAGGCTTTTGGGTGAGAATGAATCTGCTCGAAGTGCTTTTTGGGACTGTGAATGATATCAGGATAACTGTTTAGGGGAGAAAATGTAGCTCTTAGTGGAAAAAAGATTTTGAATAGCAGAAGCTGAGGAGGTAAAGATCATCCTGGCCTGAGGGAGCAATCCAGATGGCCTAGTGAGATAGTCTTGTTTGGATGACTTGCCTTCACCTGTGAATAACCACAATTTGCATTCTTTATTCCTAGATCGTTAATCATTATTTTTTAGTGTCATCAGATGTTGCAACAAGAGGTGACTCAAAATGTTTTGGGCAAAATTATGGAGAAGTATCTGATGGCATATCACGATGGTTAATTGCAAGAGCTCTCCTGTTGCCTAAGGGAGGAAATAATGACTTATCTTGAGAGTTGCCATTACTTTTGCATGAAATACTTTCTGGAATTGCATGCTGCTCAATATATTAAAATCATATTAATACAGAATTATAGTGGACATAGATAGGATATAAAATGTTGTAAATATAAGAAAAGGCAGTGAAAAATTGGAAAGTGTTCTGAGGAAAAGAGTCAGCTAAGTTGGACTTGCTGTAGGAAAGTGAAGAAGTTCAATCCACCCAGGTATTCGGCTTATCTCAATTTGGCCATTCTTTGCCTGTGAATTCTTTGTCCTCAGAATACTTGCATGGGGATAATCCCTGAAAGGAAGTGGTTTGTTGTGGAATGTCTCCTCTTCCTTGGTTTACAGTTCTGTCTTGGTTATAAGCCTGACAGAGGCTGTTTGTCTGCCAGCCAGGTCCAGGCAGCGCCTGCAAGAGCACCTGGAGATATGTGATGTTGCCAAAATCTTGTTAACAATGAAATATGCTGGTAGCTGGGTGTCTGAGATTTCCTGGGATGTTGAATTGAGTGTGCATGCTTTCTCCTGAGATGAGTTTTCTGGCTTTGTGAAGTCACAGGATGCTGCAGCCTCTGGTGGCTGAGACTTTTTTCAGCTGAGTGTTAACTTAATAGCTTCCTTAAGCTTCCTCTTCCGCTCCCAACCCTGGATCTCCCCAGGCCTTTTCCCCTGTTTCCCCGGAGGAGGGTGGGCTCTTGGACTTGCAAAGTGTTCAGTCAGGATGCTGCTGCTTTTGTCGCCTCTTTAATGGGCCAGATTACAGGAACTGTCTGCAGAGTGGTGGCTGTTTGTGCATCCTAGCTGATATCGAGTTGCTCCCTGGCTTTGCCTGTTTCTATCCCACACACTGGCATAGTGGAAGGGACAGTGGTTTGTTTCCTACATGGCCTGTGATGTCAGGTAACAACGTTGAATCTGTTTTGGGGGTCCACGTCTGCCCATAGTTCAGGGACAGTAATACAGTTTGCTGTGATACCTCTTCAGGTCACGTCAGATAAAACAAGACATCCAAGAATGGGTCTGTAGTGTTCAGTTGTTATGTAGGGTGTGGGATGGAATAAGTTGAAGATGATAGGAGGAATTGTGCTTGAATTTTTTCCTGCCAATTAAAAAGAGAACCTTTTTCTGCTTGTTTCAGGAGGGCAGAAGGTTGTTCTCAGTGCTGCAAGCATGATCCAAGACAAGGGAGGGGAAAGCTCCTTTTAGGAACAAAGTGTTTTTGTACTTTGACCATCTGACATTTCTGACAAGGGACATCAGTCGGTGCACAATAGCTTTTTCTCTCTGCTGAGCTGCCCCAGCAAGCACATGCTGCTAAGCAAAATGCAGCATGTACAGACGAGGATGTGATTCTGTTGGGTTGCATTTGACCCCGAAGTACTGCACTGGGGATTACCAGCTTTATATGGAGTATATACATGTATTTTTTCCATATATTTTTCAGTATATGTGATTGTACTTTTTTCCATGTGATAAGGGGAAAATGTGTAGGAAGTTGAGCTAAAGAATAAAGAAGTACAGCAGGCAGACCACTTGCTATTAGAAAGCCTTCTTCCCTTATCATGTGGGTATTCCTGAAAGTACATTAACTTGCTTCTGAATTACCTTGCCAAACTCAGCAAACTTTTAGAAGATTGCTCATTTCTGTTTGTGGCTTTCCTTTCAGTGTTAATAGAAGGATTTCTGGCACCATGTTGGTATGTTTTTTTAAAATGTGGGAGTACTGCTGCAAAAACATCTCCAGCAGCTGTTTGCCCCTATGAGGAGCTAGTCTGGACTAGTCACCTGCCATCCTGATGCTTGTGAAATCACTTGCCACTAAAATATTCCTGACTGCTGAAATGCTGGAGACTGTGTCTTGCAGTCATCACAGCATGCTGCATTTCTCCCTATTTGTTTTTCAACATCAACAGATAGCTTCCAATTTTAAATTTAGTGCATTTTTACCTCTTGGTTTCATTTTGGCTCTGTCTTAATCCATTGCCTCTTATGAACTCTTAATGTGATTTGCAACTGTTGAGGCCCCTGCAAACATGCCATTGGAGCTGTCTTGCCAGGCACTGGAGAATCCAGCCTTTCAGAAAGTCCTTTGTCTTTTATTGAGGCCTGTAGAGCAGCCACTGTCACAGAGGATCAGCTTCCCTATTTCCATCAGATTGTAGAAGATCTGGAGGACTGGTTTGCACTGGGTGTCTGTATGTTTGGCAGTAGTAATGAGCACCCAGAGTGATGATCTCTGCTTGATGGATTGCAGCTCACCTTGTTAAATACTTTGGGGTTTTTTTTCCAGTCTGCTGGGGTTTTTTGGGGTGTGCCTTGCTGCCTGAGACAGTAGAGTTGTCAGTAACACTTTGTACAGACTGCCCTGCTCGCCCTTTCTGATGGGAAACATTTCTTGTGTTTTTTAAACTGTGCAGTGCATAATACTTGTGAAATATTGCGAACCAAGAAAGCCTTGGGGAAGTGAGGTCTTTAGGTCACATTTGTGTCAGGAAACAAACAACCTGGCTATTAACTAATATCACATAATTGTCTATTTCTGGACTGGTGGTTTGTTGATGACTGCAAGCACTTTGAATGCATTCCCAGTCTCTCGAGGCTCTTTGTGGGGGCTTGCAGTGAGCAGAGAGGGGGCTTCTTGTGTGGTTGGTTTTGCTGTCTGTAGTGCACAGCACCTGCACTTGTAGTTTTTTTCCATGTCCTGTAACTGATCCATTGGAGTATAACAGCAGCCCCTGGTAACAGAAGCAACTTCTGATATGTTGTGCTTCCTGCTGGGAATGTACTTTTGCTAGACAAGATTATAATATTTTTCTGTAGCTGGAAGTTAAGCCCAAGTTCCTTGTGTTGCAGATGACCTTGGTAATATGAATGGACCTAGATGTGAGGAAAAAGGACCTCTCAGTGCCTCTGGTCAAACTGGAGATCGTGGCTGTGCAGGGCAGGTGGGATAGACTGTTACTCTTGTCCTAGGTATGCCAGGCTGCAGCTTCTTCCCAGGAGTCACCATCAGGATTGTGTGTGATGCTGGCTATGAGCGTGGGGAAGGGAAAAGGAGAAGATGACGTGAGCTGATAAATAGATGAATCATTGTGGGCTTTGACTGCTGCTTGTGTAACTCCCTGGCCTCGGCAGCAAGCTTTGCTGACTAATGTCATTGCACAGAGTCAATGAAGGCCTCTGTCTGTGTAATTGGTATCCTTCAAGGACTGCTGGGCAGAGGAGAATCCAAGAGCTCTGAAAGCTGCGGGCTCAGATGGTAATGAGCATGTCTTGGAGACATGGCTGATGTGAATGATGCACCCTTGTTTACAGGGCTCACACTGACTTTTGGAGTGGTATTTTAGCAAATTTTGTTCAGAATCTTGAAGTAAAGCCCTGGCCTGTATTAACATAGACCCCAGTTCTTTGAAGGCCTTTATGTATGTTTGTCATCGATTTAAAAATCAAGAGTCCTTGCACACCAGTAAGTTTGGCAGAGCTGGGGGTTGCCCTCTGCTGTGGTTGCATCAGTAATTAATGCACCATATTTCAGATCAACAGCTCTTCTCTGAAACTGCTCTCAATTTTACAGCATATGAGCACTGTTAATAAGCAAATGCTGTTAAAAAAAATAACAGCAGCTGTATTCAGAGCTTGCCTTGAAGTAAGAATTTGTGAAGCTGCTGTAAAAGAAGCTGCTTGGCATTCCCTTTGCTGATGCCATTGGTGTTACCCTGTAAAGATGGACTCTTTTTTTTGCTCTTTGGATACCTGTCCACTGGGAAGAACTTGCTGTGCAGCCCCTATGTGCAGAAGAATTTGGGAAGGTCCTTGGAGGCAGTGCTGTCCCACCAGAATGAGAAGTGCATGAGAAGTAACAAGAGGACCTTCTGCCCTCACTCGGAAATGATTGCTCCTGTTGGTGGTGGTGGTGGTGTTCTTGCCTCACGCAAAACAACCCAATAACCGGCATGCATATTTTGCCGTGTTAAACAAAGTGGCATTGTGTGGGAGGTGCCCTGCAATCTTTCTGTTGTTACTGAGGTTTGGAGAGATTCCAAGGAGGAGTACTCACCTAAACTAGCACATAAACTTTTGGCTCTCATCCGGCGGTGCCTTTAAAAGAGGAACACCAGTGGTCTGTCTCCATATGACTGCAGATTTCAGTCATCTCTTCCTTCTGAAAAATCATCAAACATTGTGAAGTCAGAGGTGATGTAAAAGTGGTTAATGAGGTGAGAGGCTAAGCCCCATTTCTTAGAGGAACAGGGCAACACTCTGAAGTGTTCCTAATGACTTGATTTCTGATCCCAGCAAAAAATATTTAGATGTGATTTCATGAAACAAGTTGTTAGGCTTGACTTTGGAGATAATTAGACCTCAGAGGTGAAAATCACACATTATTTACAAAAGATATCAAAAGCCCTTCCTAACTCTAGGTAAGACAGTTGCCAGATAGACAAGTATCTCTCTCAAGTACTGCATAAGTTCTCTCTGTGTGGCAGTTGCTTAGTGATGTGTAAGTGAAATTGATCTTATGGCCATTTTGGATTTTTTTAAGGTACTGATAAATTAGAGGCCTTTTCTAGGAGAAAGAGGGAGAACTTTTCAGGGGAAAGTTGATATTTTCCTTGTCTAGTAAAGTATGGTATCTTCAGATTCTGCATTGTGTGATTAAAGCATCCAAGCTACTTTCTTGTCAGCAGTTAGGATACTAAAGTTTCAAAATCAGACTTGTGATGTTTGTAGTTTTGGGATCATGCTGTTTTCTAACCTTATATTTTCAGGCCAGTGGGTAGCCCCACTGCAGAACTATTTTTAATCTGTGCAGGAGCCTGGTGTTTTATACTTACTCCCCAAAGCTGCTTGAAGAATCCCTCCTAAAAACATAGGTCTGCACCAAGGTTCTTGGGACTGCCAGCTCAGCACCAAGTGGGACAAGCGACTTAGATTTGTGCCAGTGTTACTGACAGATCCAAAAGACTTGCCAGTCTGCTTTTTGCTCATTTCCTGAGTAGAACGGAGGTTATGGCTTATAGTTGTTTCATGCTTTGATCTGTAATACAAACACATTATTTTCCCCTCTGTGGCATGGATCAACTCACATTGTGATAGTTCTTTGTAGCATAAAGTTGTCCTTCATCACAGGAACCGGCTGGAACAGCTATGGATGGGACATATCCCTGGCTAGCAGGAAGGAAGGGGAATTACTCACACTACTGCAGGTGGTATCTCTTTTGTTTTCCAGCCTGGATATAAACAAACTTTTCACTTGATCAAAATTGAGATTCTGGCTTTGATGGTAGTGCCTTTAATTCAGGTGCCTGACAGTATGTGAAAGAATTAGATGTTAAGTTAAAATTTCTCATTTTTTGCTCCTTGGCTGCTGAAACATGCATAGTTTTTGGAATTATGATGGATTGAGGTTAGAAGAAAGTTGACATGGAGAACTTAAGAAATGTTTGCTGTGGCATCTTGTAGATGTTGGTCCTTAGGAATGCCCAAATGCTCCTGACCAAGAGGGAGAGCTGGTCTCATCATTGCCTATTTTATTAAGTGTGCTTAAATCCCCTGAGAGACCTGGCACAGAATGTAAAACTGCCTCAGCCTTTGACTTGTGACAAGTCAGCTGTCCCCTGGAACGCTCTGTGCAACCTTTGTACACGATACCACACTGGTGTCAGGCTTGTTGCAGTGCTCCCATCCCTTGGGAAGGCACGGGTGGAGGGCAAAGGGAACTGTCCTCTCCAGCCTTTCTCCTTGCCACTGTTTCCCCATCCCCCAGGCAGGCTGCTGCACCTTTCTGGAGTTAGATGGACCTGAGGAGCAAAGGTCAGCCCACTTAGGAAGAAGGAATGTGCTTTTCTGAATAGGATTGATAATGCATCTGAGCAGTAGAAACTGACTTGAGTTACGTGACCCTGCAGTTACTCTGCTTTGGGAAGATTCCACTGCCTCCTTTGTGTAGCAAAATGTCAAAAGATACTGCAGTACAGGAGGGTGTTGCAAGCTTTTGGGCATTACAGAGGCATGTCTCAATAACCTGTGTCCTCATGGTTTGTGCTGAGGATCAGGCCTTGACACAGTCTAGCATGGACCCATAACTGCAGGATTTCTGTAGCAAGAGCTTTCTGAAGGGAGTGTTGTATGCTCTTTCTGAACACCAAACAAAGTGTTTTTCCAGGTTTTGATTACCCCTTTGAGAGGATTTGAAAGATGAAAACTTATTTTTTCTGCTAGTGTGTATGGCTGAGACCATTAGCCAGATATGCTCCTGTTCTTCTGTGTGCAAAGTGACTTAGCTGTTCATGGAGATTTAAATTTGTTGAATGCAGTGTTCAAGTCTGGTCAGAAATGATTGTGTAAATGTATTCGCTGGTCCTGCTGCACCCCCAAGTCCATTTCCTAGACAAAATGTGAAATGACAGTGCTGTGAATGGGTTCTTCCTTGAACAGTGTTTTGGTTTGGTGTTTCCCAGAACTTTTGTAGTCACAGTACTGCTAAGAATGATGGCAGCCAGAAAGTTACTGAAAGTACGTGAGTACTATAGAAAGTACTGAGTTATTTCTACAGTTAAAATTAATTCCTGGAAGACCTCTTGCCTTAGCAGCAGAACTGAGAAAATGAGTGACTGTATTGGCAGGGTAGGTTGTGATTCAGCAAACCCTGATACAGTAAGCAGTACTGGCTCATACTGGGAAGTTATTTGGTGGAGATAATGCCATGAGTCAGGATGCTGACCTTTCAAAAGGGAACTGCATCTCCATATGTCCCACAGCTCATTTGGAGGGGAAAGGCAGAAAATGTGTGGTTTAACATGGGGCTGTGTCCCTCCAGACCAAGCATCATCTGTATGCTCTTAAAAAATATGCCTTTGATACTGGTTAAGCTATTATGATTTGAACAGGATAATGTCCTGATCTCTTGGTATGAGCTCATTTCTACCAGGTCACCTGTCTGTCTTGAAAATGCCCATTATACCAGTGTTCCTAGAAATACAAAGGAATCTTGTGGAGGTGGAATTGATGTGGATAATAGTTAAATCACCAAGTCGGCCTTTATTGACTGAGCTTTCCATCCCTTAACAAAGCTGCCATGTAGGGAAAGGAAGGATTTGGGCCAGAAGGGCTACTCTGACATCACAGGGTTTGGGGTGGAAAAAGGATTATAATTGGCAACCCAGTGAAAATGAAACCTGAGATAGAGGGCTATATAAAAGCTCTCTGGAACTGAGTCAGATGGAGGTCAAGAAAGCCTTCTGCCCTAAGAACAGGTTAAACTGGCTCCAGCCTCATCAGGGCTGGAAATGAGAGGAAGTCTCCTTACTCTGATGTGGTTCTGCCAGAGGCTTTTGCAGGAGCCAGAGCAGCTGGGAAGCTTTGACACTCATTGGAGAGCAGAGCTTACTTTATTTCCTATTTCAGTCTCATTCTCTCAGACCACACACTGGAAAAGAGCAGTTTAGCCCCAGTGAGCTGGCAGCCCTTCCCAAGGGCAGGGGAAGGGGCTTTCTGTAGCTCACCCTAAAGCTGGTGATTTGGCCTGTTTTTCTGCTGCTCAGAGCTTCAAAGTGAGAGCTGAGAGAGTTGGGGCTGTTCAGCCTGGAGAAGCAAAGGCAGCTGGAACACATTGCCCAGAGAAGCTGTGGGCTCTTCATCCCTGGATATGTTCAAGACCAGGCTGGATGGGGCTCTGGGCAACCTGATCTGGTTGAACATGTTCCTGTCCATGGCAGGGGGTTGGGACTAGGTGACCTCTAAGATCCCTTCCAACCCAAACCATTCCATGATTCTGTGAAGATGCCAAGAAACAAGTTGTACAGTCAATGGAAATGTCAGGTTTGTTCAGCTTGGCAAATTCTTGGGTGCGATCCTTTTTGGATTGAGTCTGAATTTAATTGAAACTTCCCATGACTGCAAATGCTGCTTTTGGTTTTTAGTGAAATCAGCTATGTGCAGGCTTCAGTTTCACTTAACCCAGTTTAGGACTTTAGGTTTTTTGCTTCAGTATGATGAAACTACTCTGAAAGAAGAACAGGCTGGGTTGTGATGTGTCTGTCAGCTTTGTGAACAGGTGCTGTGTGTCCTATGTCTAGCTTGGCTCCTGGGGCTTTCCATGTGGCCTGGACTCAGTGGTTGCTGTGCCAGTAGCAAGGCTGATTCAGGCTCTTGATGGCTGTGTATCTGAACTGGAACTGCAGCAGCTGTGGAGCACTGAGTTGGCTCTCTGAAGACTGAAAGCAGAGTTGGGAAGTACTGACTATCACTGAGTGTTGTTTTGGTTTGGTTTTTTTAATTACTATGAATTACTCTGAGTTTCTTCATAAGAACTGTGTATGGGTTTGGGTTTGTGGACACATCTGAGGAAGGTGAGTGATGATTACCTGGCAAAGATATTCTTTGACAATCACAACATGTCTTTGATTAACTTGGTTTTTTTTTGGTGTCTTTTTTCCTTAAGTGAATACTGCATTTGTGAAATTGATGTTTTCTTTCTGTTCAACAGTGGGCCACTATCCGGTTACAAAAAGGTGTCAAAAAGCCGCAGCCGCAGATGCCACAGACTCCTACTGCTAATGGTGAGAGCTTGGGATAAAGTCACAATGATAAGACCAATGTTCTAACGTTGGAGTGCTGAGGCCTTCTCAAATGAAGCAGTTAGATTGTGTACCTGAGAGAACACAGGTGGGGTGTTGCATGCTCACTAAAAGTCATGGTTTATCCTCAGGCAGCTCAGCACTGCCCCAGCAGGATTGGGGAGAGAATCACAAAGGGTAAAAGCCTGAAAACGCGTGGGCTGAGATAAAGACGGTTTAACAGGGATAGTAAAAGCCACACACACAGGCAAAGTGAAACAAGGAATTAATTCACTGCTTCCTATGGGCAGGCAGGTGCTCAGCCATCTCCAGGAGAGCAGGGCCCCATAATGGGTAACATGATGACTTAGTTTAACAGGTCATCACTCCATATGTCGTGCTTTCCTCCTTCTTCCTCCCACTTTATATACTGAGCATGATGCCATATGGTCTGGAAGATCCCTTTGGTCAGTTTGGGTTACTTGTCTGGCCTGTGTCTCCTCCACCCTCCCAAGCACCCCCAACTTCCTCACCAGCCTGGCTGTACATGAAAAACAGGAAAGCCCCGGCTCTGTAAGTCCTGCTCAGCAATAACAAAACCATCTCTGTGTTATCAACCCTGTGTTCAGCACAAATCCAAAACACACCCCCATCCCAGCCACTCTGAATAAAATTAACTCTACCCCAATGAAAATCAGCACTTAGATGTCTAATTGTTTTGCAGTACTACTGGCTAGCAAACACTTCCTGCATCTGCTTCTACTGGCTTGTACTTGGTAGCTGAAAAATCAGGGCATGAGGAAACAAAACAATGTAGAGCTGAAGATGGAGACTGTTCTCAGCTGATGGAAATTTTCAAGTTTAAATATGAAGTTGATTTTCATCTTGAAATTTGTCTCTGCTGCTTGCGGGGTTTCTGGCCAGCTATCTCAATGCTAACAGCATTAGAGTGCACTTAAATACTCTCTGAAGAGATTTGAGTGTTTGTTGGAAAGCACTTTTCTTTCCCAAGCTCAGTGCTTTTTATGTGGTAGGACTGCAAGTTGAAAGTGTGTGGTGGGCTACTTGTCTTTTTTTCAGTCTGCTGCTGTTGACCTTTTACCCTCTGGAGTTAATATCAAGTGTTTGCTTAACTTCTTACATTCACTATCTGTAGAAAGACAGCTGAACAGTTGCTTCATATTTCTTCCTTTAGCCCAATTTTGAAATTAGTTATTTTATTATATCTTAACCCATATTGTGTGTGAGTCGTGGTAGGCTGTAGTAGGTCAGAGTTGGCTTTAAGACTTTGTGGCCATGAGAGAAGTCTGAGTTTGCCCAGGAAACAGGAGAAGGCTGAACAAGACATTGTAGCCAGCACTTGGTTTCTTCCTGGTTCCTGAATGCTTCAGTATTGCTATTCACTTGCTCTGTTTTGACAGTATTTGGCAGTAGTGTGAGGATTTTCTGTGTGCTCCCTCCTCAGGCAGCACAGCTGGAAGCAGGCCCAGCTTGCCAGTTAGTAGACATATCAGTTGTTACCTGAGCCTGTGGATTAGCTCACGTGAACATGATCCAGTAATGGGGACTGAATTGTTGAACTGTGTGTTTCAGCTCCAAAGGGATATCCTTATCAACACTGTGAACACTGGGATGTCACTGTCTGTGGGCCAGGCAATGGAACTGGCTTCCATGGCAGCAGATGCAACTGTCTGTGATAATAAATGGTACTGCACAGCAGCTCTGAAAACAGGTTCCAATTTGTCTTGTTTAATTGCTGACTTTTAAGTGGCTGAGAAAAAGTGCATTCTATATCACTCACCAATGTCCTAAAAGTTGTGAGGTTTTTTGGGAGGAAAGGGGGAAAGGCAAGGTTTGCTGTCCTTTCAGACAATGTCACTGTCATGTTGTCTGCTTCTCAGGTTGCCAGTGATGCAGGAAGATATCCTTTTTCTTCCTGAAGGCTGACAGTGCCCCATCACATCATGGGCCAGTGTGAGTGCAAGAGACCCTACTGCGCTGCTTTAGCTGCACAGTAGGAGCTGTCGTCCTCCTAGATGTCTGATCATTTTTGCACAATTATTTCTTCTCTAGTAGACATCAAGGGAGAGAGGTCCTAGCTAGTAGTTTGTTCTATGAGCTATCTTTCAAAACAAACAAAAAAAGCTACAACTATTTATTTCCCCTGTGTGCAGCTGAGGGGTGGGTAGTGTTAATATGTGCTGTGGTTCAGAACCTGCATTGAATTGAGTGTACTCCACTGTCTGGAGGAGCATTAGAGATAATGGCCTGAGATAATTCATATAGATGATTGCATGCAGGCTATGTTCAAGCAGTCTTAGGGATGGGGATACACAGTCACAGTGGTAGTCTGAAGCCCTTTTCAATGTCCTTTGTATATCTGAAATAAAAAGTTAAAACCTTTCCCCACTGGAGGTGGCTCTTTCTGCAGGAAGCTGGAGTCTTAACTGTTCCTTACTTGAGAAAGTATGGGGAGACATGAGGTCCGCACTGCCAAGCTGTGGTCCATATCTTGCTCTTGGGACTTTTTTAGGCATAGGACTAACGGACTTGTGATTAAGAGTTCCTGGGTGTGGAAGAAAGTACTTGAGGGCCAGGGCAGGTGTAGGTCTAACAGTGCATTATGTAAGTTGGCGTCCCCTGAGGTGACAGAACATGAGCAGACAAAGAGGCCCAGTTGCATTACACAATATTTACTGAAGGAGGAGAAACTCCTGCTGATAATGAATTACAGAGTAGTTGATTAAAACAGGGTAAAGGTAAATGTTTATGTGCGTGTACATCTGTGTGTAAGTGCTGAAAGGACGTGTGTATCACCTCTTAATGTCTTTCCTGACCACCCAGCCGTCACTAAGAGGTGGGTCAGGACAGGAGGAAGCACTGCACGTGTATGTGCAAGGGCAAGTTTTCCTGTTGCCTGGCAGAGCAGAAATGGTCCTCCCTAAACACTTTTAAATCGTGTTCCTCAGTAAAAAAAAAAAAAAGAATAAAAAAGACAAAAAGACAAGTGGGCACAATTGAGGAGATGCCACCTTTCTCTGCAGTACCAAATCCAGTGTGCTTTACATCTCTTGGCAGAAAGGGCAGCCAGTGCCCCTGTGTTGGTGGTGTGATAAGAAATAGTTTCAAGGGAAATGCTGGCTGGTGAGGTTATGTAGGGAATTATGTGGTGCTGTCACTTCAAGGCCCTTCTCTGTTAGAGGACAGTGGATGCTGGACCCAGTGGTAGCTCTTGGCTGAGTAGGTACTTGGAGGGTAGGTGTCTCTCTCACTGCAGCTGAATAACCAGCTCTCAGTTCTGTGTGGGTGCTGGTTGTGTTGCTTCAAGGTGGTGTGTTTAAAAAAGACAAAAATGCTAATAAGAGTTTTGAAAATTACAAGCACTAAAGAAAAGCTTATGTAAATAATGTTAATAGTATCTACTTACTACAGAAGTAGATACTACTAAGGAGCTAATTACTAGATGCAGCTAAGTAGATACTACTAAGTAGATCTACTGACTATGTAAGTAGATAGTATCGAATTTGAGCCTGGTATAATTAGTTGACTGGAGTATGTGAGCTTGAAGGCTTGGGGCTTGTGCTGCAACACTGAGAAAAACAGTGACATTGGCTTTTTTTTTTTGGTTGAGAGTAATGTTTGCTGTACTCCTGCGTAGTGCTGTCTTTGGCAAGCTCATCTCTGCTCATGGCCAAGGGATTAAAGGCCGTTAAATGTGACTTGTGATTACAAGAAGGCTAAGTACATCACCAGAGCAGTGTGTGTTTAATTCTGTTCATAATGCCTTCATGTGCTGCAGAGATCTTGGCTCGGAGCAGCTGTCCCAAGGCTGCAGGGCAGCTGGTGCATGCACTGTCATGTGACAAGGACAGCAGAGGCTGATGAGGCAAGATATTACAGCCCTGCTATCTCAGCTTGCTGGCAGTGTGATAAACCCTGGGTTGGGTTCAGCTGAGAAGCTGGAGCCAGATGGGCCAGCTGCTTGACTCTGGTGCTGAATAAGGGGGAAGGATAAGGGCTGGATAAGGGGGAAACACTCCCAGCTCTGGGAACTGGAGAGAAGGGTGGTACACGTGTGATGGGTGCTGCAGCGTTCCCCTGGTTTCTTGCCTGCAACCTGTCTCCAGCAGCACAGAGCAGACAGGTTGGACTGACTGGCCTACAGTCCTGGATGTTTCACAGTTTGGAGATTTTCTGAGTGTGAGAAAAATTGAATCAAAAACTAGAGCTCAGATTTGGATTTAATGTATGACACAAGCTTAGTCCATTTTCTTAAATGTTTGATGTGACGCATACTTGTAGAATTTGGATCCTGAAGGACATGTGGCTTTTTGGGTGTACCATATCAATGGTTTATGTTTGTAGGCTTGTGATAGGATGTGAGGTGGCCCGCTGGTACAATTGGAAGCTGGGGCTGTCATCTTCAGAGCTGAAGGTGCCAATAGATTTTGTTGCAGTGTTGTTCTTCAGTGCTTACCTCAGTGATTTGTGGGACTTGTATCTTGGAGCTTCCTGTGTTATCCCATATGTATGCTACAGTGCAATATGAAGATTTTCCATATCACTTGTAATTTAAATGTTAGAATTATTGGCACAGGAAATTTATTGAGAGATTTTCTGCTGGCAAGACTTCGTTGGGAGGCAGATTTCCTACAAAAACACATCTTACAATGTGGAAAGTTCCTAGTAGCTTGAAGAAGTGGGATGCTATGTCCTTTCCTGTTTTTATGGCTGCGTGTAAGCACAGAGATTATGAAGTTTATCAGAGGGTGTCTGACAGAGTGGCAGCCTGAACTTGGACCTCTGTAATCCAAGCTGAGTGTCCCAGGGGATGGTTGTTCTGGTTAACTGTTACTCTAGATTTCTTTGGTCATTAGTTTCTGGAGCCAGAATTGCTTACCAGCATGCAGCTACTTGATCTTTGTGTAGCTTACAGAATTTGTCCTTGCCTTTGAAAGCTCTAATGAGAAATTGGTGCTTATCAGACCATAAGCTTAAAAAATGAAAAGGGTTGGGGAGGGGGAATACTTGCTCTTTCCATTGCAGTTCTGAACTCCAGGTTTCTCTCCAGATGTGATGTAATCAGAGTTCAACTAAAACAGTTGCTAGTGCTGAACTAAATCAAGGCTCTTCTAGGCACAGCTTTCTTTGACATGGTGTTTTAGAGGGTTTTTCTTTGATTTTAAGTAAAATGAAAAAATAGTGAGGTGTGCCTGTACTTACAGAAAATATTTGTGCTGTTAAGGCAGGGAGGTGTGTTTGGTTCAAAGCTATTCCATGCACAGTGTTGTGGTCTGGGGCTTTGGCTGTGTTGCGGCTGTGGGACACCAGAATGTCAGGCAAGAGATGGGCTTAGGGGATAAGGAAGCCTTCATCAAGGAGATTGAATGCCCTTAAATACACAGAGCACAGGAGGGAATGGAAAGGCCAAAGTCTCACTTGATTTCTTCTGAAAGCATAAGAGAGTCTTGGATAAAGTTTGAGTTGTGAACATGCCAGATGGTGGGAAAGAAAAGAGCCTTTTTGCTTCATGTTCAGTAGGTAAGAGAACTTGATAGAATTGCTGCTCAAGGTGTTGGTGTGAGGAAAGGGAACTGGAACTGGCCTCCTGCAGGGTATGCTGTGTTCAACTGCACAGCTTCTCTTCCTGTCCTAGGAGGGGCTCTGACAGTAGATTTATCTCCTTAAATAATGCACACAAGTGGTGTGGAGGGTGACTGTTACTCCACAGAATTATCTTCTCATGTGGTTACCCTTTCCTTCCCAAGGTATCATTGAAAGGGATGAAACACCTATGGAGAAAGAAATTGCCCGTCTGCATCGAGCGGACTTCGAATTCTCCCACATTTTCTACTTCTGCAGAAAAGGGTTTGAGGCCATTGTGGAAGATGAAGTCACTCAACGATTTTCCTCAGAAGAGCTGCTCTCCTGGAATCTGCTCACAAGGACTAATGTCAACTTCCATTACATCAGCCTGAGGCTGACTGTGGTGTGGGTCATTGGGGTGATAGTGCGGTACTGCTTCCTGCTGCCCCTACGGTAAGCTCTGGTGCTGAGGGGTTTTGTCAGGCTGGGAATGGGTAAATTTCTGTTTTCTTAGAAAATGTCATCTAAGCTTTCTTTAAGCCAAAAGCAGCATTGGCAGATACAGAAGATTAATCTGCTTAAAGGCTTCTTTTAGGTTAAGAAGCCCTTCAGAATACTTTTCTCTTGCCCATTCACTGTGGAGAGTAGAGTAGGGCTGGTGGTCATCTTTTTTACAAATGCTTCCCCTAAATCATGTATTGGCAAAATAAATATAAGGTGGGCAAGCTCTAATCTCCCTGACACTGTGGGCATGGGAGTATCTGGATCTGCTGCCTTTGCTACACCATGACTTTGACCAATAGATCAGGGAATTGCTGGGTTAGAGAACTGCATGTGTCAAGGATCTGAGGAATAATTGAATTTCTGCAATCCCTTTCCATTTTGAAGGGGCAAAGTGTTATTACAGTGGGCAAAGCTACGTAATTTGGTTTAATGTCTGTTTTGTCTGTAGCTTTACCCTCGCTGCCATCGGGATTACGTCAATGATTGTGGGAACAACAGTGGTGGGGCAGCTGCCAAATGGCAGGTAGGTACTGTGTGTGAGGGATGAACTTGCCAAGTTTCATCAGTCAAAACAGCTGAAGATTAGGAGTGAACAGATTTTACCTGTAACAGACCACTGATAGTTCACTCCACCCACAAATTTGTGGGCTTTGTTTTTAGTGGCATTTTGAATTTGGGCCGAGGTTGGGTTCTTGCCAGTCTTGGCACTGAGGTTGATGATTTCTGATGGGCTCTTCCTGCTGCCATGAGATACTCAAATGGGGCATTATAAGGTAGGTGATAGGGTTGTGATGAAAAACACCCAGCAAAGAGAGGACAGCCCTGCCTAGCAAAGTGGCACTAAAGGTATGATGTATCTTGGCTGAGCTGCTGTAGCAAGTGAATGGTAGAGCTGGGAATATCCCTCTGTGCTCCAGAATACCAGGAAAATTTCAGCCTTGAGTTGAGCTGGAGAATATTGCATGTGTGTCTAGCTGCTTTCCAGGATGCTTCAGATGTCTGATTTCTTTCAGTGTGAAAAACTACCTGAGTGAAGTGGTTCACCTCACATGCTCCCGAATCCTCGTCAGAGCTCTGTCTGGTACTATCCATTACCATAACAAGTGAGTGAGCAAAATGTGTCTGTGCTTATAGGTGTTTGAGCATCCCACTGGAAAGGGGGACTGCTGTCCTGAGCTGCAAGTTGATGTCACACTAGAGGCTGACTTACCTGACAGCTTCATGGAACTGTTGTGTGTGTAATGTGGTGCTTAGTGCACTAGCAGTCTAACAAAAAAATATGTAATTGCAGGGAAAACAGACCTCAGAAAGGAGGAATTTGTGTTGCCAACCACACATCACCGATAGATGCAATCATTTTGACGAATGATGGATGCTATGCAATGGTATGAGGAGATCAAAGGTGACCACAGCAGAGGGACCAGGAGAGGGAAAGATTGTGGGGTATTGCTTGTGGACTTCAGTATTTAAGTTTCACAACAGAGATGTTCACTTGAGCACTGGTCAGTGGGGAGAAGTGTAAATTGTGTTGAAATTGGTCTGTATTATGTGCTGGGGAAGTTGTCATGGGATTGTCAATGCCAGGCTCTTCATCTGGTGAAGTACTTGAGGTAGGCTTCCATGGGAGTGTCTAGATCCTCACAAGTGAATGCATTTTAACAGCTCTGTGGTCCCTGCTCAATCCTGGTTTGCAGCCTCCCATTGCATTTGGGTTTGTTGGATTGTTCTGGAGGGGTGGAGAGGAGGAAGTTCTGCCCTTCAGGTGTCTCAGATACTGACGTGCCTTGCTGGGCTTGCAGGTGGGCCAGGTTCACGGTGGGCTGATGGGCGTTATCCAGCGAGCCACGGTCAAGGCCTGTCCTCACGTCTGGTTCGAGCGCTCCGAGATCAAGGACCGCCATCTAGTGACAAAAAGGTGAGCTGTGTGCTGGGCCTCCTCCCCGGAGAGGCATCGGGCAATCAAAGGCCCGGATGAGGGATTTGGGAGGGAGCTGTGGGGGTGGTGTGCGGCACACTGCATCACTCAGAGCGACCTGAATGTGCTTGTTTGTGTGGGCTTCGGTGCAGTACGCTGTGGTCAAAATGTCATGTTCCCAGGACACCAGGGAAGGCTTGAAATGTTTATACAGGGTGTCATGGTTCAGACCAAAGGTTCTGGTAAGGTCTGGATTGCAGACTCTCACAAAACATCTCAGCTGAGAAGCCATCAGCATAATAACTAACGTCTGATGAATTCAGGTATGCATTTTGGAAGGATGTGAAGATACTTAAATTCCGGTACTTTCTGTTGAAGAGAAATACTGATGATAAAATGAGCTTTCTGTGACAAAAACTGTCTCAGTTTCACTGGAAATTGTGAGCCACTAGAAATGAAAAGCTGTGTTTGTTTGGGTGAGAGGCAAAATATCTTGTTATAAGAACAAGCTGTATACAAAAGTGGTTTTCTGCAGAATGTCACCTGTGAATACTGTAGTACAGGGATAAAAATTATTCCTAATTTGTAGAGAACTTTTTAGGTTAATTTTGACAGGTTAACTTCTTCACTGGCTTATTGACCTCTGCACAGTGGGGCATCTTTGCCATCCAAATGTTATTCAAGTAGCCTGAACTGTAGACATTTAGGAGTCCCCTTTTTAAGAAATCTGCTTTAAGTACGCAGAGTCTGGATGGACCACTGCATCAATAATTTTTTTTCTTATGTAGGCAATATCTTGAAGGTTGAGTTGATCAGAGTTAGTTGGACTGACTTAATGGCATAAAATTTTTGGCTTCTCTGACAGTCAAAAATAATGTGGAGGAAAGAAAACAGGATGTTGCCTCTGTGTAATGCTCCAGGGGCCTAAGGGAGGGCTGGCACAAAGCTTCAGTTTCTGTAGAAAAGAAAAGCAAGTACAAATTAGTGTCTAGTAAAAGGCTTTGGTTTCAAACATATGTAATACATAAAGATATTTTTAATGCACCTGCCTGGGGAAAAAAGAGTGGAAAGGAGCTGTTTTTTAAACTTTTCTTCTGCTTCCACAGACTCAGGGAACATGTGGCAGATAAAAGCAAGCTCCCGATCTTAATTTTTCCAGAAGGTAAGAAGCTGAACTACTTAACTCCATTCAGTGTAGATGTTATCCCTGTTCTCTTTTAATGGCTTCTGCTGCTCAAATCTATCTTCACTGCTGGCTTCAACTTCATTAGGGCATTCATGTTTTTCATCTTTAATGTAAGATGAATATATCTGAAGACAACACAATACTGTCCCTGGATGTTGCTTCTCCTGGCAGAAGCTGTAGGCAGAAAAATGGGAAGATTGCTTATTTTTCCCTGAGACTATCAATTCACTGTCCTATGGATTTAACCTCAGTATTTTGCTTTTTGTCTTGCACACCTTCTGGCTTCATTCAGAGAGTCAGTCACGAGACAAAGGATAAAAGTAAGCAGGGGAGAGATGCTTAACTCACTGAGCAGCAAATGCAGGCTCTTTATGGGTAAGACCTGTATGCTGGTGTTGTGTTGTACTGAAATGGCTGTGTAAAGCAGTGACTTTATCTTCTGGACAGGCACCTGCATTAACAATACATCCGTGATGATGTTCAAGAAGGGGAGCTTTGAAATAGGAGGGACAATCTATCCTGTTGCAATCAAAGTAAGTGGAAATAGCTAGCAGTTGAATTTCAGAGTTTGGGATGGGTTTTTGTCAGAGGGGTGGGAAGCTGTCTCAATACAGCTCCTATTGAAAGCACAACAGCTCAGGCAAGTGGGTGCATGTTGTGGATGGCTTCTGGAGTATAAGTGGCTGAAATTAAAGTGAAGTCCTTTGGCCTATGGAGCCTGGCTGGTAGGCCCTGATGGGGTCAGGTTCTTCCTCCAGGAAGCTGGAAGGAAGAGAAATCTAGCTAGTCCTTTCTGGAGCTGAAGGGAAGAGAAGCATCCTGCTCACATCAGATTTAAACTCTTGCGGCTGTTCAGGCAAATGGGTGGCATTTGCTGTAGGTTCTGCCATATAATCCCAGGTCTGTCAGGCTGTGATTGTCTGGGAAAAGGCTTAATCATTTGTTTTTTGTGATCCTTTGCAGTATGATCCTCAGTTTGGAGATGCCTTCTGGAACAGCAGCAAATACAACATTGTGAGCTATCTGCTGCGAATAATGACCAGCTGGGCTATTGTTTGCAACGTGTGGTACTTGCCACCAATGGTTAGAAAGGTAATTCAGTATCTGGTTGATTGCTGTTAAAGAACTTGACTGTGTCTGCAAGTGCACTTCTACTTCCCCTCCTCCCCCCCACCCCCACCA
>VXAC01002798.1:311987-359344 GCA_013399225.1 Rhipidura dahli | reverse complement strand
AAACCTCTACCCACCCCATGTCTCCAAATCCAAGTTTTATACTGGATTTTTGTCAGTGCTGGCTGATATATGATTGGACTTGGTTTTTCCTGATGCAGCTTGGTGCTGTCAGCAGTGCATGAAATATACAAAGGATAGCAGTAAATGCAGTGCTATTCACAGTAGCAATAGTGTTAATATTCCATCCTGTTGAAGCAAAATTTTCTCCTAATTTCAACGCTCTAGGGGAAAAATGGATTATTATCACATGGGAACATCAGATTGTGATGTTGGCATGATAAGGGATGGATTGTTTGGCAGTAAGCTAATTTGATGGGGCAGCAGATAAAAAACATTACGAAAGCCTGCTTCAGTTGACTTCTCTCTGCTTTGATTATGTTCAATTTATGACCCTTGAAGGAAGATGAAGATGCTGTTCAGTTTGCCAACAGAGTGAGGTCAGCCATTGCTCGCCAAGGAGGACTGACTGAACTCCCCTGGTGAGTGATGACATCCTTGTTAGAATTCATGTACTTTTTGTGGTTAGTTTGACTGAGGAGGTGCTTCCCTCCTTAGCTTTGTGACAGATAACATTCAACAGCACTTTATTCCACCCAGAGAAAACAAGGGAGTAACTCCATGTGCATGTATGTCAATGTGAAAATAAAGATGTATAAAGTCTTTGGAGCATGTAACACGTAGTGAGTTTCATATAAAGGTTTGATGCTTTTGAAGAAGGTCCACTCACATTTCTCATGTTGAGACTTCTGCTGTGGTTAAGTAGCAAAAGTGAAGTTACTTGACAAATCTGATGAACAACAGAAAATAGAGCAGAAGGCTTCAAATTTTGTTTTGACTTTATGTCCTTCCTCAATTAGTAGCAGGATAATGCCTAGATTTCATATGACACAAACTTGACAGTAAAATTCAAATGAACAGAATGGGCAAATAGTTTTTAACTGTGGGACCCAGCTCTGAATATTATCAGGCAAGACACAAGTGTACTGTTGCAGAAGATTGGCTGCCTCTACAATCTGGGCAAGTAGCATCCCCGATTGCCAGAGATTTCCATTGTAGATACAGCCTATTCCCAACATGAATAGGCTGCTTTAATGGGCTGAGTTTAAAATTTGGACTGCATAAGCATTGTGGCTTTAGGTAAAGATTTTAATAAGAGTGCTTAAAATTGGATGTTGTGTAAGTTCTGAAGAAAAGCCTTAAATGATAATAATTTAGATTAAACCTCTACAGTTGATTAAGATACTTAATGTAATGCGCAGTTTGATAGCAACAGCCATAACAGTCCTGATAGTTTACTGTTCCCTCTTGCTCTGTTCCAGGGATGGAGGTCTGAAGCGAGCGAAAGTCAAAGATACTTTCAAAGAAGAACAGCAGAAAAACTACAGCAAGATGCTAGTGAGAAATGGATCAATAGGAAGCTTGTCTGCAGGAACTGAATCAGACTGAATGGTGGTTCTTGAAAATTACCTTTGCACAACCAGCCTTAGCAGGAATAATGTGTTTTTTATAATAAAAAAAAAAAACTGGCAAAAAATAGAGCAAGAAAACAAAATCCTTCATTGCGTGTATGCATATTCTCTGTGTGGCTGGTGCAGAGCCTGCCAAGGGCAGTGTCTCTGTTCCTCCCTGTTCACTCTTTCACTTTCCTGCCCCTCTCCATCTTCATGTGATGATGCACTGCAGCTCCTGGTATTCCCAAGCTGAATGCCTGCAGAGTTAGAAGATGAAAAAAGCCACCCCAGTTTTTCTGAGTTTGTAAAGATGAAGGGTGAACAGATGCTGTCAGGACACTGGTGGTGAAGATACCTCTCGTTCATGGTACTTTAAAGGTTTAAACATAACACAGTTTTGTCTTTTTTTTTTTCCTGTTGCTCACAGACTTTTTGTTGTAGATGACTTAAGTAACATGTTTTAGGATATTGTCAAGACTGTAAGATTGACTCTTTTTGTTAGCTTGCACCTGGATGTGCAAGGAGGGAATGGAAGCAAGGGCTGCAGAGACCCTACAAGATGGGAAAGGAGCTACCCTGCCAAAAGCACAGATCATGGACCATGAGGAATTTGGTGGCCTTATAACATGGTATTGCCTTTATTGAGAACTGCTGCCTGAGGGAAGATAAGGGGCAAGTCCTCAATTTCCTTGTCCACTGCTGTTGTTGAAATTGCTTTCTTGAGCTCTGGAGCTGTAAAGGTAAGGTGCAGTAAAGGTTGGATAATGTAGGCTGTGCCAGATTTTTGTGGATTGTCAAGAGTACCCATCTGCAAAAATTGTTGCTAATGGCTTGAAGTTCTCAAGAGAGCTACTCCAGTAACACATTTTGTGTTTTCTGGGCCAGCAGTAGCTATCTCAACTATAAACATAGGATCCGTAAGTCAGCTGTGATATGAGATGTGGCATGTCCAAATGTGCAGTATATTGCTGTCTGAATATAATGAGAAATAAATTCTATATTTCTAATGGGTCTTGTGTGGCATTACTACTGTTCTCTAAATGTATGCAATTAAAACAGTTGTACTTCCTGGGAACTTAACATTGGAATCATGGAAACTTCAATCTCCGACATAAAGGACCAATTGTAGTTGAGTTCTACAGATTTCTAACTTGGCTCTCCCCCTTTTTATCCTTTCCTTGGACTATAAGGCCAAGATGGCTTATACATCTATACATAGATGGCTTGGTGTTTGTTTTCTAGAGTAGGAGTGACTCATCATGCAAGCTCGTCTTGAAATTACAACATGAAGTCATATCAGGGAGACTCAATGAATCTGTAATTAACTGGAAAACAACTGAACTTCTGATTTTTTAACTGAGTTCATTTCTGAGTAGTCTTTTCCTTTTAGCAGAGAGAAATTTAATTTCATGCTGAAAAAAAATTACCGTTCCATAAATCAAAATTTAAAAATCTTGTTAAAATATAGTCTCCCAGAAAAAGAGTTCCTGTTTCCCATTATGCACTTACGCAAAGACAAATGCACAGGGAAGTGTTTCCAGGTTTAGCATGGCAGGCCTTCAAGAAGGAAATTTTTTTGTTAAAAGGGATATACAGTGGTAAGACAAGTGGACACAGCAAAGACTTTTTGCTTAGGGTGAACCTAGTTCAACTGTGGTCTGAGTTATGTTCTTACTGTTAAGATGAACTGGTCATGCAAGCTTTGGGTTAATGAATGTGTTTGTCATAATTTATGGGTATTAGCTGTGAGCTTGGGCTTTCCTGGATTGCCCTCACAATAGGAAGCTTTGTAAAGACAACTTTTAAAAACATGCCTGCCTGTTTTATATGCCTACACACATAAAATACAGTTTAGGTAACACATTTAAAAATCTACTCTGTGTAAATATTGGGGGGTGTGTGTATATATATATAATAAAGTGTAGATTGTGATGTATTTCTCTGTAGATGGAACAAGAATTGTTTTGGTTGGAGGTTTAAATATATGATTCCTAAGAGAACCTTCACAGCCACTTTTTGGGCCATTTGCTTTCTTCCTGCTCTTGGAGTTGATCATCAGTAACTGAACTGCAGAGGAGTTTTGGAATCTTGACTGTACTCGCTGGAGTGCTCTGTTAGGGGCATATGTTTACAGCAACAGGAGTGTGAGCTTTGACAGAAGTGCCTAAGGCTGCAGTTTGCTTCTTGGTTAGGGCAAAACTGAATTTTAAGGCAAAAAGCCCTGCTAAGTTGAAGGATAGTGACAAGGTAATACAATGACACTGTAATGAAATGTTGTCTGACAAGCAAAATGGAATTCTGTGACTTGATTACAAATAGTCTCCACTGAACTGTTTTTCAACAAAATCTGTCTTATTTTGGAGAGAATTTATCGAGGAAGTGTGTAGATGTAGCTGTATGGGTAGCACTGGCCATGAGAAGAGGCATTATGCTGTCAGTTCTTAACTGAGAATATGTAATTCTCAATTAATAAGCTGAGGTTTCTTGAACCTGCAGCAGCTTGTACATCTTTATGAAGCAGAAAGTTCTGTGTATTCTTTGACTCTTGGTGGGTTTTTGGTGTTGTATCCCCAGACTTCTCACTTAACTCTGAAAATATATTCAGAGAGGCTGTGTGGGCAGTGGTGATAGCTAATGGGTGGTTCAGGACTGCGTCCCAGATTTGTTACAGACGTGAGATCCATGTTCTTGGGGTGGTTTAATTTTTTCTCTGGAGAAGTATTTTCATAGGGCAGCAATGTACACCATGATGACTAATAGCAGAAGGCCAGTGCATAGAAGGTGTGACTTGACTCAGTGCCAGTTAGGCTACTCTCTACTGCCTTTGGAAAGCTCTTTGTACATTTTTTCCTTTTCCCTGACAGACCTGGGAAATGTTGCAGCTCTGTTGGGTTGAATGAGTAGAGATAGCTCAAGAAATCAATGGTTGAACTGAAAGTTCTAATTTCTAATGCTGGGCACATAGAGCATTGATTCTTATTTTAGGATCTATGTACATATTTTTGTTTAGATTTAGAGAAAGACCTTTGAGTTTAGAGAAGGGTTGGTTGGCCCCTTTCAAACTCTGATGAAACTCTACAGGCCTTGGACAGGTGGGTGATTTTAAAGGTGGTGATGGAATCCAATTCAAATATTAATAATTATTTTTCTGCAGCTGAAATCTGTTATTTCTACCTTGAGCACAGTGGGTATAGTCAAGGGTTCCCTTTGTATCCCTTTAAGCTGCTCTGCCTCTAATACTTTAAATATATGCAGGTTGTCAGTGTAGACAGCTCCTAATTGATATGAAGGAGGCTAATGGAAAACAAAACAAAACAATTGAGAGTCCTTGGAAACTTGGTATAAAAATCTCAGTGTTGACTCCTGGGCCAATCCTGAGATTTAAGGTACTTAAAAATGTCCTTGTCCTCTTCACTACGGAACAGATTGATTAAAGGGTTTCTAGTTAATATTTAGGTCTTCCCCCAGAATTTATCTGGTCTAATTTGCATCTTTAAGCGTCAGATTGGTAAATGTGATTTATTCATGCCCTTCCTTATTCTCAGGAATTGGACAGTCCTGATATTATCCAGGCTGCAAATTTTCGCTCGAGGAATGGAAATTATTTCAGACAGTACTGAGATATTTAAGGAAAGGGCCAAAGAAAACCCCAAGAGACATAGCTCAGATGAAAGCAGGCTTTGGCTGTGAAGCCTTCTCCGAGGTATCAGTACTAATGCTCTGGAAGGATCTTCTTAGTTGTGATTTTTTTGTGGATGGTAGACATAAAGTAGCTGTTGGCTGAACAAAAATATTTATCAGTACTAGCATTAAGGAAACCTGGTTTTATATGCAATTGTGCCTCAACTTAGACTGCAAGCTCTGATTGAAGCTGTGTGCAATACAGTGTTATCACAGAATGGTTTGGGTTGGAAGGGACCCTTAAAGCCCATCCAGTCCAACCTCCCTGCAGTGAACAGGGACATCTTCAATTGGACCCCATTGCTCAGAGCCCAGTCCAGCCTGACCTCAAATGTTTCCAGGGGTGGGGCCTCTGCCACCTCTCTGGGCAACCCGTGTCAGCATTTTGCTACCCTCATTGTATAAAAATTCATCCTTATATCTGTCTAAATCTACTGTTTAGTTTAAAACCATTACCCCTTGTCCTATACCCTGCTAAAAAGTCTATCCTTATCTTTCCTGTAAGCCTCCTACAAATACTGAAAGGCCACCACAGAGTCTCCCTGGGCCCACTTCTGAGCTTGTCCGGGTCCCTCTGGATGTACCCTGTCCTCCAGGTGTGTCAGCAGCACCACTCAGCTTGGTCTCAACTGCAGATGTGCTGAGGGGGCACTAGATGCCAGTATGTCCTGGCTGAAGTTAATACTGGTCCCAGTCCATCCTTCTGAGGGACACCACTGGAGCATGATGTGGGCGTATGTGCTGCAGAGCAGAGCTTGACTCAGCCCTGTGAGAGGATTTGCAGCTGGACTAGAGCTGCTAAAAGACTTGGGGGTTTTCAGTATTTATTTGTGTGATGAACTGGCTTCTCAGGCCTAACAGTGAGGGTGAATTCTTTGGTTTTGTCACAGATCCGTTTTGGGGCACTGCTGTGCCTGAAGAACATGTCCATGCGATTACCAATCCTGATTTGTTCCTATCAAAAAAGGTTTTTTGTTTCTCTGAAATGAACATAATAAAAACAGAACTGTGACCTCAAGAGTCAAGATACAGACTCCAATAATTGTTCACTGTCTCCATCTTTTTATTAAATTTTTCTGAGGATCTCTTTTGCTGGATAAAATCCAGACAAATGAAATACAAGCACAGTCAGTAAATAGTAATGAAAAGGTAAATTCATTTTGCAAGGAAACCAGTGCATATAAGACATCATCTGGAACAATGATGTTTTTTTGTTGTTTTTTTTTTTTGCACAGATCACAAAGCTATTACAGTCTTTTAAAATTAATATCTGGCTTTTAGGCTCTGTAATGGTTTGTGTGACCTCTTCTTACCCTTTGGCTAATATGAAAAATTATATTGTTTTTAAATACAAGACAGACACAAGGCATGATAATTGTATCGATAAGGCTGATATTTCTGTTAAATAGCATGGAATAATGGGAAAGTGTTTGGCTCAGTTTTTCAACTTGTGGCCACCTTTGGGGCAGGGAGGTATGGATTTGTATTGGCTCAGTGAGGAGGCACAGGGAAATCTCCATACCAGCTTCCCACCTCTCTTCTTAGGCCAGGCATGGCACAAGGCTGGAAACTCGGCTGGACTGTGGCCAGGCTGCAGTTTGTGCATCTCTGTGGTGGGAAGGGCCACCCGTGCTGGACCCGGCTCACTGAAATACAGGATATTTCCAGTGCCCCCAGTCGCAGTGACCCTGTTGTGTCCTTGTGCTGTGGTAGTGTGCAGCTCACAGGCTGGAGTTTATCCGGTTTTGTCTCACACACCAGAAGATGTTCTGTGCACACAGCATGTCTTGGAGACCCAATTTGTAGGGATTTTAATTTCAAAAAGAGACTGAGAGCTAAATAACCTTTAACTTCTGTGAATTGCTCTGTCATGTGATGGCTTGACACTATTCCACCAGTGTAAACTTGGTTCATTTTACTGGAGTCATGTCAGTTCTTAAGGAATCACAGAATGGTCTGTGTTGGAAGGGACCTTAAAGTCCATCTTGTTCCATCCCCTGTGCCATAGGCAGGGACACCTTCCTCCAGACCAGGCTGCTCAAAGCCCCATCCAACCTGGCCTTGAACACTTCCAGGGCTGGAGTATCCACCCAGCATGAGAAATGGATCTCCAGAGTGAGGTTTTTAGCTTAAATACATGTCCTGTTTTAGTATTAATTAATTAGTTCCAGAGTTGTCTCATGTAAGAGCAAGTTGCACAGAAGTCAAAAGGAAATTTGCTTTGGGACCTTGAGGCCATCCCCTCAATCCAGCCACGTTGCAGGAAAGAAATTTCCTTGCCAAGCAGCACCATCTAGCAGCTGATGACTGCAGGACAGTTTAGTGGGTTTTGTGGGGGGGGTTTCTGTTGTTTTGAGTAGTGAAGAGGGCTTTTGGGAGACCTGGCATTGAGCTAGGATGGGAGCAGGGAATTTGTGCCTTTTACAGCTAAGTCTTCCTTGATGCTCTTGGAGTTTCCAAGTAAAGGGCATTCCCAGCAGAGCATTGGCACCCTCAGTGTGGGGCCCTGCATCTGTGTCAGGCTAGGCAGGCCAGGACTTTCTGCCTCTGAAGTGACTTGTTGGCATAAGTCAGAGCTTTACTGGGCAGCAGCAGGTTTTCATGTGTGCTTTGCTCATCAGGATTTTCCACCTTTCTATATTTTTTGTCATGTGTTTGTTGTAACCTAATTTTTATTTTGTTTTTTTAATGTTATCTGGCTGTGCAATTCCATGTCTGGTGTTTAAGAAAGGCACCAATCTTTTCACTGAAGGATGATGTCTGTGTGTACTTTCAGCTTTGATTGTCTCATATTGCTCACTTGTGGGCTCTTTCTACCTGCATTCCCACACACTTGCAAGTCACTGTCTCCTGCAATTAGTTACAAAGAAGAATGATGAGATTGGCCCTGTGTTCTCCTCACTTCAGCCTGGGATAATGGATTAGTCCAGATGCTTGACAGCATTGCATAAAGTGAGTGTGATGGAGTGTAAGCCCAGGTGGGACAGCTCTAGCACAGAACAACCCTGGCATGGCATGCTCTAATTTCCTCCCTCATGCTTCATCTTGTGCAATGGTTCCACTTAATTATTGCACTGTGGAAGTCAGCTGCCCTGGCAGGGATTAATCCTTTCCAGCAATTGCAATCAAACTTCCACTTGTGCACTTGATTCCTAATGCTGGGTTCGTGCTCAGGGAAAGGGATGGGAATTCAGAAGCATGAACTCTCGAGAGCAGCAGAAATTTCTTCCTTGTCTCACTCTATAATAGTAGTGACACTACTTGTTGGGGAGGGAGGGGAAAGGAATAATACTGTTTAGGAGGTTGTCAATTCCCAAGTTAGCCACATGAAGAAATCAGAGACCCGGTGAAGTCCCAAAGACACCTGTTTGTTTAACTGGGCTGGCTTAGGGTAGAAGTTAAACATGTCTGAGGTTTTGGGGAGGAGTTGAGGGGTGAGGGAGGATATTTAGGCTTTTAGGGTTATTCAGTGCCTGGTAGGTATTAATTAAATGCTGTTTGGTGTGCCCAAAGAACTCGTGCCTTTAATCTTCAGGTGCCAAAAGATCTTTGGAAATTGTCCCTGATACCTTAAGAAAGGTGATGCCCAAATGTAAATCTTCAGTCCTAAGAATTTCAGAAGTAGCATGGGCTTGGTCTAGCTCTGTGAAACTAGAGATAACACAGGAATTAAGAAGACACAGCTGGGAAGGGGTGCAGTTATGGCTTTAGATATAACTTGCCATTCAGAAAATGTAGTGCTGAAGCCAAACTGTCTTTAGTTTGTACTCACCTCAGTATCTTTTGGAGCTGTGTGGGGTGGTCTTATGACCATCTCTTCATGCTCCAAACAGGCAAAATCTTTGCTTGCATTCAAGCTTGATATGTTGTCCTTGGACTTTTGAGTGTGTACTGGTCAGGATTCATCTGTGCTCCCACTTCTGTCAGTACAGGGTTTTTTGCTGTGTTTCCAAGGGGCTCAAAATAAACCTTGAGGATGGCAAGAATGTTTGTGTGGCATCCCCATTCCTCCTTTGAAATCATATGCACTCATTTAGCTCCTCAAGAAAACTCCTGTGGAGTTGATCATCAGGGCTATCTCAGGACTGCTTTTTCCTGTAGACATGTTGATCTCTGGTCCTGAAGTTATTTGAGCAGGATGTTTGCTGCTCTATTTACAGAGGTTTCCAGGGCACAGTGAGAAGGCTGCAGTGATTTGCCAAAAGGGCTAGGGCTTGTCCTGAGGGCTAAGTGTTAACTTCTACCCAGAGTGGCATCTCTGTCATGTTACTAATGGTGTAAAAGGTTAAGGTTAGATGTGTGTATGTGCTCACTTGCAAGTACCAACCAGCCTTAGTTAATCACTGCTGTAGATGCCATCTTCAATATCCAATATTGAGGCACTTTGAGACTTTCTTTTAGTCACTGTTATCATTCAGACCTTGTTTCTCATGAGGTGTGGACTTTACAGTCCTTGCTGATGCAGCACCAGGAACGGGTAACTTCAGAGATATTGCTGCACTCACTCCAGGCTGTACTCTAGGAGAAAATAAGACCATTGGCCCCCTCCTGGTGGAAACACACCAGCTTCTCACACAGAGTTTGAGTTTGATCTGGCTAAGTCACAGAAAACTAGTATTATAGAAATCCAGTTTCAGAAACCAGCCAAATCCAGGCTTATTGTCAAAAAGATAAAAATTATTTACTTGAGTTTGTACTGTCCAGCTTTGCAAAGCTGAAGTGGCTTAACAATTCAGGACCTTCTGCATTAATCTTTGCTTGAAGCAGCTTTACTTGCCTTGCACATCACCAACTAAGATGAAATTGCAAAAGATGGAATCTGTAAATGCGGCTACTACTGAGGCTTGCATGATGTTGCATTTTAGCCCCCTCTACACAACTATGAGGAAGGAAACCCTAAGTATGTTGCCCCTTCCAATTTTTCCAGTTTTTGCTGTCCTTGGGATTTTCCATCAGTAAGGCAGCCTTTCTCTTCTTGTCTGCTGTTCTGTTCTGGCTATGGAGCATCTTTACCTGCAGGCTTGAAGAAGGGAGAGATCAGCAACAGATAAAGAATCAGGCTGCTTGTATGTGGCACCGTGGTCCTTGAGGAAGATGGACTCTGTAGGGAGTAAAACTCTGAGCCATTAAGAAGTCTGCTGTTTGAATTGGTTGTGGCCCAGAGAGAAAACAGAAGAAATCCATCCCAGAATGTGACAGAAGTAGTTCTGTCTCAAGAATGCCCTTGATAACCCTTAAGTTTTTTCCATGGGCATGTGATGGCAATTCCAGCAGACCTCCTTACAGCCTGCAGAATTCCCTTACTGCAGTGACTCAAGCAGCCCTCTAACCGTGTGCATTTTGTGCATGCATGCTGAAGTGAAAGTGGGTATTTCACACTGTTCTCTTAGCAGAAATGTAAAATAAACTCTCAAAGATACTGTGTCAAGGAGGCTGTTATGCTGTGGAGCATCATGTTACTTTGCACAAGGGTTTGCTCGTGGTTTTCAAAACTGTCTGAAGAGGGTGCTTTTTGTTGCATATAGCTGCTTATGAAGTAATGAACAATTTTGTTTCCCCACTTCTTTGCTTTAAAGATTTCAGTTCCAATGCTTTCTGTTCCTGAAGTTAGAGCTCTACAGTATTTAAATAGGAAGATTTTTTTTTTTAATGGCAAAAGTACTAATATTTGGATTTAGCTTGGAAATCAGTGTTAACTAATATGCCGAGAGAGTGAGGATCAACAGTTTTTGAAGGACTTGAAATCCCAGGTTTGGCTTCTCACATTTCTTGGTTAGGCGTGTCAAGATTTAAAAATAGAAATGGTTTGTCTTCTGTCCTTTATGTGTGGCATAATCATGTTCCCTTTCAAGGTGCTTCAAAAAATTCCCCTTTGGCTATTATATGACCAACATAAAAATAACAATATGAGAA
Organism: Rhipidura dahli; assembly: GCA_013399225.1. NCBI lineage: Eukaryota > Metazoa > Chordata > Aves > Passeriformes > Rhipiduridae > Rhipidura > Rhipidura dahli. The sequence goes on along the minus strand of VXAC01002798.1, from coordinate 348,299 downwards.
AAAACAAACATGAGCCCAAAGCTCCCAACCACACACAGCCCAAAAGCCTGGGATATGCTGTGACACCAAGGCTTCAGCACCAGAAACAAAACTAGAGGCACCCTGTTCTTGCAGCAGTTGCATATTTAATTTGAAATCCTTCTGTAGTTGCTGCTGTGTAGTTTGCCCCAAGCCCTGGCAGCACCGCCAAGTGTGGCAGTGAAGTAAGTATTGCACCATAATTTTTAGGTAGCCAATGGAAAGATGAAGCTGTTGGTCAAAGCTGACTCTGAGGCCAAGGGTAGAGCCCCACTATATGGGCAGAAAGCCACTGTGAGGGGGCTTTTGGCCAAAAATGTCCTTGGGCTGTAGCCAGAAACCTGGTTCTGTAGCCAGAACCACCTGCAGGTGCTTGAAAGGAATTTCTGTTGAAAGGAATAATCCTGTCTGTTGTGAGCGATGGGGGAATTAGTCAGGATGAGCAGGGCAGATTTTTTGGGTGCATGAAATTGGATCTCACAGTCTGGCAGTCACTTGCCCAGTGCCTGAATCCTGCAAGGATGTGCACAGTCTCTGTCAGCACTCTCAATGGGGCTGGGGAGGCTCTGGTAGGAACAAGAGGTTGAACTCAAAGCAGTTCATGCTACAGTAGCCTTGTGTGCCCAGACAGCTGTGAACCATGCATTGCATGCAGGAAAATTTTGGCAAACTTGTCCTCTGCATTTTGAGTTTTCACGGGGAAGAGGAGAAAGCTTCCTGAAATGCTGTGGGTTTGGTAGGGGTTAGAGCTCAGGTTAGAGTGGTGGCAGGCTGGATGTGTACTACAGCCTTATGCTGGCAGCCAGAACTCTGTTCTGGAAACCCAGAGCTCTCAGTTGCCATTTGGGAGGGCGAGATGTTTGATTGATGGCACTTGGATGAAATCCTTTCCTTGCAATATCCTTATTATTAATCTTACAGTTATATCATTATTATATAATGATATAATATAAGGGCTTCTTAAAGTGCCCTTCCCTCTCGATGTAAGGTGATGAAAGGTAGGTAGGGTCTCTGTTTTCTGCAGTTTTGCACGCACCATTTCTTGTAAATAATGCTGAGTCTGCTGTCTGAGACACACTGGTGGGCTTTCTGCACCTGAAATTCCTCCTGAAAACAGGAGGCTGCTGAAGAACTGCTGAAGAACTCGGCACAGTTGGTCTCTGCTACGTTTGCATCCCCCTGCAAAGGAGCAGCGAGGAGCTGGTGTATCACAGCACAGGCAGCTAGGTGCCAGCAGCAGCCCATGTTTGGTTTGCCTGACACGTGTGCTCCCCGGCAGTGCCCAGAGCAAGAGCAGCTCAGCTCCGCGGGGCACTATTTGCATACTCTAACGAGATGGGCTATAATTGGCCTTCATTGATTTTGTTTTCATTGAGCTAAAATAGAGTCAGAGCTTCTTAGGCAAGAAGAGCTGATTGATTTGTGGTAGGATTCAGGACTATTCAGTTGAAGGAATAATTAATTATGTTCTTATTTAGTAATTGTCAGGGTCTAAGTTTACTCTTACCTTTCAAGTAGACACTGCTAAATTTGCACTCTAGACTCTGTCTCTCCTTTTAAAAGCCGGGATAAGGTGCCAACATGCAGAAGACAGTTCACAGGAAACACTCAAGTCGTTTCCTTCTCTATCCTTTCATTACCACTTCTTTTTCTCCCTGCACTATCTCCCCGCTTATCCATATGCATGACATCCTTCTTTCCGGGTCTTAATTGATCAGCTCCACTCTCTGGCAATTTCCTTTACAACAATTCCAAGAAAACAACTTTTTAACCGATAGTTGCAAAAAACAAAGGGAAAAAAAATTGCTTACTTGAGAAAATTCTAATGGTAATGTGCTGTTAAGGTTTTTGGGATTTTTTTTTTTGTTCTAATTCAAGTTCTTGCCGCAAAGGAATGTTTTCTTGTGTTGAACAAATACACCTGCAAAGCTCAAGAGCTGGGGGTGTTGACTGTGTGCTGTTCAACACTCAGAAACTTGAAACACTGGATATGTGTGTGAGTGATGGTCTTGCTCAAAGTGGAAACTTGTCCTTCCTTGTGCTTTTCTTAGGAAGTATCCATTTAATTAAACATCAGCTCTGTGTGAGCAGACAGCGCTCTGTGGCAGAGGCAGATTTTATGAGCTGTTTCTGTAGAGTTGAAAGCAAGGTTATGATGGCCACATACAGCAAGGTTAGCATTGGCACACATGGAACAAAGATGATGTTTCTCCTCTTCTTATCTTGTGCTCCTCTACATTTTCTCCTCTTCTTATCTTGTGCTCACAGCACAGCATGGTGGCAATGACTGTTTTTAAGCCTTATTACAAATATAATGTTAAACACTAAGGAATTGAGTGCAGGCGGTTTCTGTGCTGCTGCCAGGAATGCAGTGCTCAGTAAATACTTTGCACCAAGCAAGTAAATGACAAAGGAACTCCCTGGGCAAACAACAACCAAATGCAAGGGATCATTCTTCGTAACAAATTAGTTCTTAAATAGAAGGGTCTTCCACCAGCTCCACCGGATGAAAACTCCTGGCTCAATGAGGGCACTGGAGTGGACACAATTGCCAATAATAAGTAGGACACAACCCCTGCGTGGCCTCAAGTCCTTTGCAGTATGTGAGTTTGCAGGGGTGGGAAAACCAGAAGAGAAAATTACTGAAGAAGTAGTAGGGGGAGAGGTTGGTGGCTCTGAGTAAAGGGACAACTCCAGCAGCACCACAACTGTTTTGTCTGAATCACACATGGGCAACGTCGTCCAGGTAGAGAAGGTGCCTCTCAGTTTGAAGACGTTCAGAGGGATGCAGTTTGCTTGGGGGATGTTGCCTCTTTGCATGAGAGTTGGTGGAAAAACTAGGGAAACTGCCATGGAAGACCTGCAAAGTTCCTTTTCCAATGTGCCTTGCAGGAAAGAATTGAATTTGGAAGGAACTTAGCAAAAATGCTATGTGAGAAATCAGCTGCGTTAAGATTTTTTTTCCTTTCTTCTGCTTTAATTTCCAAGGAAAATCAGGAGAAACACTGTTATATGCAGAAAAATCTTCAAAAATCTTCTTCCCAGTCATCAGTTTCCTACAAAAAAAAAAAAAAAAAAAAAAAAAAAAAAAAAAAACAAAACAAAACCAAAACCAAAAACAAAACCAAAAACAAAACAACAGAAAGAAAGTTCTGAAGTTTTGGTTTTGTTTTTTCTCCATTTTGGACAAAAGGTGGGGTTTGTTTTGTTTTGTTCTTTTTTGTTTAAATGGGAGATCTCTTATTTAGAAAAGCTGGAGCAGATTTCTTTGGGAAATGGCATTCCTCCTCATTTACTTTTCCCAGATGCGAGCAAAATTCTTTAGTCCTACTGCATGGAAGGAGCTCTTACAGAGACAACTGGAGGCAAACTTAAAACTGCTGTCTGAGTGGATTTGGAATGCCATTCTGCTTCTGAAAAGTTGCCCAAACTGTGGCAAAGTCACAGCCAGGTAATAACTGCACAGGATCTGGGGCACTCAGTAGCTGTGTGAGCTCACCTGGATCCTGCTGGGCTGAGCAGCCATCTCTGGATACCAGGTAAACCCCTTTTCCAAGCCCTACTCTCTCTGCAAATCTCTGAACTGAAAACACCTTGTTTCCTTGCTTGCTGCCTCACTTTTTGGTTAAATCAGCTCCTGCCACTCATGGATGGCACATCCTCATCCTGCACCACTGGCCCAGCCCCAGTGCCTGCCTTGCCCTGGCGTGATGGGTCCCAGACCCTCTGGCTGTTTTGTGGCCTGTGCAGCAACTTCCACATTGGGAACTGTGCTTTGACTGGGAAACAAGGTTATGTGGGAGGCTGTGGAGCTAGGAGACGGAAAGGAAAGATGTTCAGGGGGTAAAATGAAGCAGGAAAAACAGCTGTGTGACCTTACAGTGGTAAATCAAAGTCTGTGCAGACCAGCATGTTCCTTTGAATTGGACACTCCCATTACATCATCTAAGTTGTTCTCTTTTTGGCAGTCACTTTTCTCTAAATAAAGCTTTACATTAGTCTGGATGGTCCTATTTTGAGAGCCTAAGGTCACAGGCTTCACCATTTCCATAGAGATGTTTTTTTCTTTTCTCTTTGCTTCTGAACTGTTTTAAGGAGCAGAGAGGCACTGAATTACCTTTTTTTTCCCATGCAGAACCTTCCTCTGTAAAGTTGAGATGCTTCCTTGTAAAATACCTTTTTGCTAAAAAAGTGAATGGGTGCACCACAGCCCAAGGCAATTAGCAGCACTTTGTGTCGGAGTGCTTTCTAGTGAGGAATTAACTCATGGGTGCCTCCTGGGATTCCTGTGATTTGTGCTGCCATCTTGCTATTTGTCCTGTGTCAGAGTTCACTGATCATTTCAGAGCAGGGAAGGCAGGAGCCGGGATACTTTGCACATGCGCTTTCTGGGCTCCTGCCTCACTCAGTGTGCTGAAGGCAGCTTTCTTCCCTGCATCTGTTGGATTCTTATGTGTTTCTGCCTTGGGACAGAGGCAGCACTTAGTGCAGACCAAGGTGTTTGTAAGAGCTGCCTGGTTTAGTCCAGGCTGTGAAATGAATCTGAATTCCAAGTGCCCAGTACAACTTTTCCCTTTGCTTTCATGAAAGCACTGATTAAACATGTGTCTACAGGCCTTTTTAACTTCATGTAGTTAAGGTGGACCAGAGTTTCAAAGACTTGTCATTTCTACTAGACTGATTGCCCTGGAAATTGAAGAATTTTCTGTGCTGATATGCTCTGGGTAATGAATGATCAGCTTAGAAGAAGATGAGTACCTTGGGGGTTGTAAGGATTATTGGACTGCCTACCCTGGAGCTCCAGCTATTGCATTGTGAAGATAATGAATGATTAATTGATCTCATACTTTGTACTTAACTTAATTGGTGGCAGTGCTTTGGATGCACTGGCTGCTGTAGAAACTTAGAAGATGAACCCATTCTGAGTCAAAAATTTAAAAAGTGAAGGGATATAGGACAAGGAACAGAAATTGCCACATCACTGGCCCACGTAATTGTTGTGGGCAAAATAGGAGGGAAGGGAAAGAACTGGGAGAAGGGCCTACAGCAGGAATCTCCCCAGCTGGGAAGATGTGGAAACTCCCCCTGTCCTGAGAGAAGAGCTTGGCTTGCATTGCATCCTTCTCCCTCACCGCCTGCGACCTATATTTGTTTTTTCCTTTCAGAAAAAAGCAGAACTTTGTTAAATGTCTGAAGTTTCCCTCTCACATGATATCTCTGGACCAGCCTCTGTCTAGAAAGAGGCTGACCCTGGTGTCTTTCCTGGCTGTCTGCTCCTGTACCAATGAATCCATTGCAGCGAGCTGCAGCTACAGGGGCTTGTTATGCTGTTGTGTTATTTCCTCTTCCAGGCACTCCTGCTCAGGTGCTCTGTGTCCTTGGTGGATTACTAAGCCCTGTACTCCTGTGCTGCAAGGGGTGAGCTACAGAAGTGGCTAATAAAAGCAGCAGTCAGCCACAGTAAATCCGTGTTAGACATGAAGTTAGTTCCTGTTATTGTTGCCTTTGTCTTGGTAACCAGTAAATCCCTATTTCCCACCCCTGTTTGTGTGGGTGTGTAAAATAACTTGCCACGTCTAAAGGGAGCACTGGCAGCTGTGCAGCTCTGATCTTGTGTGCAGCAAGGGAGAGTCACAATCACATTTTATCTAACAGTCTGCCAGAAACCATCACACATTCATTTCACAAAGTGGAAGGAAAAAGCTCTGCAATTCCTTACATAAACCAGGGAACAAGCTGTAGAGCTGCACTGTCTTCCTTCCTTCCTGATGGAACAAGAAGGGATCCTATAGTGACTTGCATCAGAATAAGGTGCTGCAATTGACGTTTTATGGGTTGTTCACCCATCCTCTGGCCAGGTGAAACTTCATCTTGATGGAGATTGTAGTAGTGATGGTTAGAATTGTTTCTCCTGTGGAAATTTCCCACTAGTTTGAAACAAAGCTGAAGTAAAGCTGGTAAAATTGCACTTGAAAATGAAAACATGGACATTACATGGACATTGTGGATAAATGGTTTGATGGGTGTGGCATGAACCTGCCAATACTTCTGTAGCAATATCTGTGACCAGGACACTGCCTTGGGCAAAAATCCCTGCAGCAAAGAAGTACAGCTTTCAGCCAGATTTGAAAAAGGACAGACATCTGTCATTAGTGGCCCAGAGATGTGAAAGCATGTCAGTGGGAAAATAAGTCAGTTTTCCAATGTGCTGTTCTGCTGCTGCAACTTAGAAATAATTGCCAATATAAGAGTGGAAAGAGATACAAATGACTATGTTATGGTGTGAGCAAATGGAGGTTATGTTAATCTTGGTATGAAGAACCCATGTATGTTAATAATGATCAAATTAAACTGCTCATTAATAATCAACATAAGTATTATTGATCTCTACAGCACTTCCCACCCAGATGCTCAAAAATGTTTTATGAATCTTTGAAACTCACAGTGAGACAAGGCAAGAAATTTTGTGTAGCACAGGCGGTGCTGGTGGTGGAGGGGTGGAAATGAAATCTGGGGTCTTAATGATTTGAAAAATTTCAGTGAACAAAGCTGAGGTGTCCTGAGAAGAGCTGAAATTCCTTGTCTTGACCTGATGCATGGAGCTACATGTTCAGTGGCCCTGCTGTAAAGGGGCCCTCCTCTGGGTTACCTGCAGTTGGAGAAATGCAGCAAAACATAGTAGCTCTGTACACTGCCTGTGCTGTTGAGGAGCAACTTCTTCTCTCCACTGACTTTGACGTGCAAGATGCACTCAGAAGATAGCAAATATTGTATATTTCATAGCAATAACATGTGAAAAATCTTTTAGGTTGGTTTTCTAATTTGTTTCTACTTCAATTAACTTTTTTAACTGCATGTCTTGTCTCATAAAATGATGAACGCTTTCCAATTTATTGAAACAGTGGTTCTATAAAAGAACAATATGCTTGAGCAACTCTTTGTACTGATACATCATCATCAACCTTAGTAATCAGTGGGAGAGAGATAGGGCTGAGTTTGGCTCCATTGAAAACATTTGTAGATTTTATCTGGAACAGATTTTATTAAAATTGCAACAAACTTTATACAGCCCAATATACGCTTCATTAAGGGAACATTACCTTACAATTATGATTAATTAGATTAAACTTATGAAAGTGTGTTATTTGTTCAAATCAAAAGGGTGGCAGGGAAGAATGATGGATGATGAAAGAGTGTGATAAATGAAGAAAGCAGCTGAACTAAATTGAATGTGTATTCATCCGTTTTCACTTCATAACTAATGATAAATTGAGCATGTCACATTTAACAATACATGTCTGAGCTTAAGCACAGTCCCAGCTCCTGTAGCCTAATGTCTTTTGTCAGGTAGCTGCATTCAGGGGACGTGATATTTGGTTTGGAGAAATCCACGCAGTTCATTATCTATCTGTCCCTGCAGCTAAAATCACAAATGAAAGCTCCTGCTCTCCCTTGAAATGAAATCACGGAAGTCTCAATTAGGATAGAGTTGTCCAGGAGGCAGAATCTGACTGTGAAGTGTTAATTTGACTCAAAAAGCAAGTGATGTATTGAAAATTGTGTGTTGTTGACAAGAATACATTTTGGGATCATTGCAAACTCGAACAAGCCTGTGAGGTCAGAGTCTAACTCACAGGCTCAGGCGCTTGTTGTGCAGCCACGTGAGAAGGACACCATTCAGCACCAGCTGAAATGTCCGAATTTGGCCTGAAAGACTCTGGGAGTTCGTATGGGCAATGTCTGGCTGCCTTGGGATGGTTTGCAGGCTTCTCAATTTGTACCATATTTTTTGATTGTCAGCCTTTCTGAGGGCAATCAGCAGTTCTGGTTGTAACCTTGATTATAAGAGATGTGAAACAGGATAAAATTGCACTTGGTGTGTACAGGGAGGAGGATCTTAATTTTGTCATCATCAAAGCCAAAAAGGAAAACACTTTTTTCTGGGATCTCTTAAATCTTTGGTCAACATGTCATGCCAAAAATGTAGTTTTGGCTGGCTTTGTTGTTCCATTCCCGGTCCGAAATGATTCACATGTGTTAGGCCTAACTGAGTAACAATGGATTGAGCTGCTGAACCACACCACGGATGAATTTTGAGCATGAGGTGTTTGGCATTTCCAGGAATAGTTCAGCTGTGATCCTGCAGATCCTTATGTGCCAAAGACCAGAGAGTGAGAAAAGGTTCTTGTGCAGTTTCAAGGAGTAACAACGAGCAGCTGCAGCAGGGCTGGATGCATGAAGCAGTAGCTGTGGTCCTCCAAAACTGAGATGGACAAAAGTCCTGAATCTCCTAAGAACACTGGGCATAAAGGGATGTCCTGTAAACAGATAATGAATAAAACTGGGTAGCTAAGCATGGGCATAAGCACCATGTACAGGGATAGGGAGTAGGGAAAGGGCAGTCTTGCATTCCTTAGGTGATGAGGAGAGGATTGCTTTAGCTGCTTTAGTTTGCTTTAGTTGCTTTAGAGCTGTATCAGAGAGCCCTTTTGCTCCCAGTGCTGTTCCTCAAATGTCCTCCATCCCTCTCTTGCAACAAAGCCTCTTGACATGGCAGCTGCACTCCGTGTCCCTTGTGAAGAGCACTCTGTGGAGTTTCAATGATATTTTTGAGCTTCTAAGTCAGGAGTGGACCAAACTTTGTTCTTGTACAGTACTGCCTGTAAGGCTGGATATTAAACAGGTTCTGGACAATTAAAGTCATTTAAGAAAGTTAGTGATATTTAACTTTGCCAGCCTCTCTAAATTTAATTACAGGAGGAAAGGAGTTTGTGTGTAAAAGCTAAGGAAACAAAAGAGACTAAGAAATAAAGGGAAGAAAACTGTAATGTTAAACTTTTCAACCAGCTTGAGTAATGGCATTGTTCCCCCCTAGACTGATGCCACTGTTTTAAGTGGCTCCAGTATTGTTCAGTCCCGGCTTCACTTGTCTGAATGCTTTGTGCTTATGTGCCAGACATCACACCTGGATGGGATGGATGTGAGGGAACTGCTGTGACGTTCTCTCTGCTTTTCCTTTATTTGTTTATCAGGAATGCTGTTAAATATTTGTCTATTTGACTGAGGAGTGCAATTGAGAATTTCTTGGTGTGTAAAGAAGTAATTTCTTCACACCTGTAATCACCACCTACATAGCCAGAACCTGATTTTGTTGAACCATTGAAGCCTCACCCTTTGGGAAGGCTGTGATACCACAAGGCAGAGCACTGGCTCCAGCAGTGAGGTTATCAGGAGTAGGATTCTCTCTGACAGAATTTGTAGTGAAATTTGGTCTGCAGTTCAATTGTACACTTAGTGGCAAGAAAAGTGCAATGTAATGGAAGTCCTGTAAAAATTAGCAGTTTTATTTATCCCTCATGCCATAAAAGTGGTTTGGTGGGGTGTTTTGTTATGTAGCAGACACACGAAGAGCTAGCTTTGTGCTTATCTCTGTGCTGTTATCAGTAATGTTTCTCAAGCCACAGTTTATAGTTGCCACAGAGATATTTCTGACTCTGTCCTGATTGAGTGAGGTGGGGTTTTTTTGAGAAATGGTCTATGCTGTGAAGATAGTCAAGACCCTACGACCTGGAGGTAAGTGGACCTTTGGGACTGTTTTAGCAATCTGAAACTTCAGTCTCTTAGTACCTGATTGTTACAGTGAGGCTAGATTTGGGTGAGAACAGAGTGTGTGGGGTGCTGGGCTTCTCTTTGGAATATTTCCACAGGCTCTTTGGGAAAAAAACAATGCACTTAATGCATCTCTGCACTGCCACCAGTGCAGGTCCCTTCCCTGTGAGCTCTGCCTCAGCCGCTGCATTTTTTGTAGAAAACAGGGAGTTGACTGAGTAGGGTGGGAAGGACTCTTCTGGGGGAAAAGCTGCAAATCAGCCCCTTTGAGATCACTCTTTCCATGTGCCTCAATTTTGGGTAGCACAGTTGGAGGCTTCCTGAAGGCAGATGGCTCTGTGTGCTTTCTGGACTTTAGATTTCTGCAAGGCTCTTCAATGTGAGCTCCTGTAAGACGGAGGTGACTCCCTTATATAGGAGTGATTTTAAAGATAAAGAATTGAGTCCCTTCTTTATCTTTAAACAGGTATTTAGGCCACCCTTCCCCCATGGCTGAGTAGAAGGCTCAGAGGAGACAGGGGTGTAGGAATCATTAAAGTGAAATGTGAGTCATGTTCATTAAAGGCAAGCTAGCAGAATGTCTTGTATTAGTGGCCGCATAATGATTAGAGCTTCCTGTAATAATGATGATGGCGATTCTACTATATGAATTGAACATTCATTCTAAGTTAATTCACATCCTTTTAACTAGTAAGTTATTTAAGGGAACAAGAAAAAAAAAGGAACCCTTTTTAGCTCATAATTTGAATAGACTGATCAGAAGAATGCTGAAATAGCAACTCTTCCTCTGTGCTGGGGAGATTCAAGCACTAATCTTTGTCTCAATTTTGTAGTTGTATTTATTTATTCACAATTCATTGCATCTCTGCTAAATACTAGACCTAACACCCACTGGAGATTATCTGTGTCTTCACAAGCAATATTTTTGTAGCCAAAATGGTGATAAAGAACTTTATTTTGGTGTAAAATTATTTGAAGAGAACTTCACTTTTATTTTTGTTATTCTAAGACGTGTCAGGGAGATAAATGATTTACTGTTTGCCTTACAAAATATCCATTTTTTGAGCAAGAAATCATGGTCTACAAATATTTTTCATCAGGAAAAAAATGAAAAGGGGAAAGAATTATTTACTTTATGTAGGAGATAAAAAATCAGTATAGCAAGGTGAAAAGGAGGGCAAAAGGTTTGGTTTAAATATTGAAGGAAAACTCTGATGGTGGCAGCCATGGCTTTGCAGTATCTCTTGATAGGGAGGAAAAACTCTGGTTAAAGCTGTTTAAAGATAGTCTGGGAGATAGAATAGCATATAAAGCTCCAGCAGAGTGGAAGATGGATACAAGAAGCGAATTGGTCTTTTGTGCTTACAGCTTTGGTCATTCTGAGGATCTGGGCCCACTGGAAAGTCAAGGACTTGAGAAGTTGTGTTCCACTGATGTCGACTTCTGCATGTCTGCGAATTCGCCTGAACAGGTTGGCACCTTTGAGTTCGTAAGGTGGATTTTCTCTTTGTTTTATTCATTACTTTTGCCTTGCAGTCAGAATAGGAATGTCCAACACAATTTTTGGCATAGTTAGGTATAAGGACTGTACAGAAGGCTTCAGTGTTTTGGTTGTGAGCCCTGGTGTAGTGGGTTTAGTTTGCATAACTGGGCAGAAACACCAAATTTAGTGTAGTGGTTTTATGGTCAATTTATGCACTATTCCCTGATTTCTTTTCTGTGAGATAAACCATTAGGAGACAGCAAAGCAGGCACACAACTTATATGCAATGATGAAATTTATTAACAGACCTAAGAGAAAAGAAAAAAAAACAATCAGAACAAACAGTTATACCTCTTCTTCTTCTCCCTCCCCCTCCTTCTCCTTTCTCTCAATCCATATTGCAGTTTTTAAGAAAGGAAAAGGGTTTCTTCCTGCTTTACATGGTTTTCCAAACTGCCACCGCTTGCAGCAGAAACCATCTGCAGTGATGTAAAATCTCTTTTTTCCATAAAACCCTCTCGCGGTTCCTTTAACTCTAGAACATGGGCCAGCCCATGGGGGTATTACTCTTTCGGATGAGTAATTGTGGCTTGAAATTCTAAGGCTTTTTCTTCGCCACCAAGTTTTAAAAGCCTCTGCTTTCTGATAAACCTGGCATTGGGCATTTTAAAGAGACAAACAGTCTGGGATATTACAATATTCATACCACAGCAAGGCAAGGAGTCTTTTAAGCTGCCCGCGAGGAAGCCGCGGCACCGCCCCTTTCCTCCCGTGGCCATCTCGGCTCCGTCTCACATGACGAGGTTTTCTCTTTCTCTCTCTGGCTTTGGAATCACCATGGTGGAAAATGTTACCGTCCCGCTTCGCCGCTGGATACAGGGCTGTCTCCTTCAGTTCGCCGTGCAGTGTGTGCTGGCAGCTGCAGGCTGCGGGCCCCTCCGTCAGTGCCCCGCTGGTCCCGTGTGGGACAGACCCGGTCCCGGAGAGGCCGCGCCGGAGGGAGCCCGAGGGCCGCCCCCCCCCAGAGCCCCAGCAGAGTCCGGGCTGTGGCTCGGGAAGGGGGGCAAGGGCAGGGACACCCGGCCCGGCGGGGCCCCGGTGGGGCCGTGGCTCCGGCCGCCACCCCTGGAGCGGAAGAAACTCCCCCACTCCCGCCTTCCGCGGGATTTTTATAGGTAACATTGAGAGAAACGCGATTCGACCAGGCGACTGTCTGTCATGTCGGAGTTAACCCACGACACCTGGTTAGAAGTAACAACTGAATTCTTACCACGATTTCCCTTCCGAAAAAAAGGATTACATTTATTAAACTACTTCTTGTATTGCCATACATTTAAAGATTAAACTAGTCAAAACTTCAGCTCTGTACACTGTAAAACTCAAAGGAATCCCACGCTGTGTAAACTGAGAGGTTCAAAGTTAGATTCAGATTAGTGTAATTTGGATGGCCCTGGAAGATACACTCTGATGCCTTGGTGCATTCAAGTTTGTTCAGCTGAGTCCCAGCATTTAATGCCCTTTACAGCTTTGTTTGTGCTGCAGACTGGTACATTTAGAATAACTTGTCATGATTTTCTCTTTAGGTTGTGCTCTTGCTGCTGACACAGTCTGATCTGAAAAGCCCTGAGCTGTCTTTATTTGTGTCATGGCAGGTATCTGCTTCCTTGTAAACAATTCAAAGTGAACATTCAGTCACTTGAGATGTAACTCAAGTTGGTTTGGGGAATGCTTCTCTTTGGATGCTGTAGCAGATTCTGGAGAACAGCTGTGACAGTCTGACTGCTGCTGGGTCTGCCTGGGAGGGCCCGGGTGGAGGGAGCTGTCCAGCCATGTTTTCCATGTGAATCTTGCAGGGGTGATTCTTAATGTTTCTTTAGCCTTCCTTTTTTGCTTTCTGCTTTCTGCTCCAGGACTGCAAGAAGATCCTTAATACAGTCAAAGTTGCTCTGGAATAGCAGTACTGAGTTCCAGCCCAGATCAGGCTTAGATAATCTTTTATTAAAACAGCAAGTCCTAACTACCTTAGTTAAACTAGGCTGAAACATCAGCACATTACATTTGATGCTGCAGATGAGCATTCTCACTTCAGGGTACAACTAACTTGAAATTATCTCCAAAATATGGCCTTCTCCTCATCCATATCCCTGAGAAAAAAAGTCAGTTGAAGTTTCCCATAGGTATGACAGAGTCATTTAAGTTGGAAAAGATCTCCAAGGTCATTGAGTCCAACCTTCGATCACCACCTTGTCAACTAGACCATGATACTGAGTGCCACATCCAGACCTGAACACCTCCAGGGATAGTGACTCTACCAGCTCCCTGGGCAGCCCATTCCAGTGTTTAACAACCCTTTCTGTGAAGAAATTCCTCCTGATGTCTAACCTGAATCTCCTCCAGTGCAGATTGAGGTTATGTCCTACAAGTTGCCTAGTAGGGAGAAGAAGTTGACCCCCACCTTGCTGCAGCCTCATTTCAGGGAATTGTAGAGAGTGATGAGATTCCCCCCTCAGCCTTCTTTTCTCCAGGTTAAACATCCCCACCTCCCTCAGGTTCACCTCATATTTGTGCTCCAAAACCTTCACCAAAGGTAGTAAGCCAACAAATGCTGTTTTCTTTAGGGTTTGAAAATACACTGCTAATCACCCGTGGGTTAACCTGGAGACAGAGACCTTTGAAAGAGAAATATTTTTTCCCCCTTAAAATAGCTTTTGTTCAGCTGCTTCTCAAAACTGATCTGTCCTCAGGCTCTGTCTTCTCTTTAGCTCCCCCTGCACAACATCCTATGCACAGAAATAGTTCTAGTAAGGTGCTAACTTGGGCAGCTTCTGAATGTCTCTGATAATCTCAGTGGTTTGTGTGTGCTTGGACACGGGTCTGGAAGACATCAAATATCACACCAAAGGTTCAGTGTGGTTAATAATCTTGAGCTGAAATCTGACAGACTTTTATGGATCTGTCCATGAGTGGTGGAATCTAAATTCTGCTGGGTGAAATACAGAGGTCTGGCAGCTCACTGTGCAGTTTTATACTCCTTAACTGTTCTGATTTTAAGCCATATTGCCTCCCTCAGAAGAGTTTGTGTGCCTTCCTCCTCTTCACTGGTGACACTTTCCAACCAGATTTATGTACCACGACACAAATATTGAAGGATGCTGGTCGTTCTAACCCAAAACACACACAGGAAGTAGAATATGTGGCAAGGCCCACCGTGCCCTGTCTGGTGCTTGCGTGTTGCAATGGAATTCAGCTGGATGTTAGGAAGTGAATCAATAGTCAGGATGATAATGGTCAAAAAGGATGTTCATAGACAATAATTACCGATCTTTTTGGCTTTATTTTATTGCCAGCAAATATAATGTTCTGATGAAGTTATAATTTAATTAACTTCATCTTAACAGTATCCAAAAGCCTGTGCTTTGGAGGAATCAGTCATGCCCTGTCATCTGTCTACGGTGGTGTTACCACTGCTCTTGTTTGCTGTAATCTTCCTGTGTTGACTGTGAAAATTGCTTGTGTCTTTAATATGAAATTCATGAAGATCTCTGCTTTTGAGCAACTGTCAAAACAGCTTCTTATATTTCAACCTGAACATTCATGTATTTACATTAGCTTTGTGGAGGGCCACTGGCAAAAAAAGGATTTTCTCCTCCCTCTCCTCTTACTTTCCTCCTTCAACTGCCTTTCCCAGGGCTCTCCTTTACTTTCCCCTGCCTTTCATAACCTCATCTAGGTACCTATTAGCTCTCTGTTTCAATAACACTGCTCTGGCTTCCACGAAAGTGCTTTTTAATGTAGGAGATGTACTTCAGCCATAACACCAGGGTCACTTTCTGAGTAACATTTTATGGGATTGATTAAACTTTAACACCATAACTGTTGACTTTATAGGCCAAGGAAGAGACACTGAGTGCTAAGCTCTGGATAATTTGTGCTTCACAATTTTTTAAAATCAGCTAGAGATAGGGTTTAATGTGTTTGATGAAGCAACCCTTTATTTTTTCACCAGCGTGTCTGATTTTAAAAGACCCGCAACATTTAACATACGGTCTTTAACACTAATGAAGTAAAGTTATAGTAAATAACCATATATGTGTAGAAAAAAGTATTTAGCTCCATGGGAAGAATATGAGAAGATTTAATTTGCTCTTTCCTTGGCTCCAAATGTGAACACCTCATGTTTTTTCTTATTGCTAGAAAGTGAATGAATGGTTACTCCTGGCTGAGAGTTGATGTTGCAGAAACATGTTGTTCCTTCTCACTGCAGGTTCTCTCCTTGCAGTGACTTTGGTAGGACAGAAAACAATGGGGATTTGCTAAATTAACAGAAAAACTCTCAGCTCTCCTTAAATTGCTTCTTTCAGTGCTTGCAGTGCTTGGTGCTGAGAAATTGCTGGACAATGGCGCCTCTCAATGTGTTCCAAGAAGGAAGAGGAGTATGAAGGAGTGCTTGATGGATGAATGTGACTGCAGGTACACTTCCCAGGCTGGCTTTAGTCCCACGTGATTTTAGGCAGGCCATCTGTAATCACCTCAGCACCCCACCTGCTCAGTGGCTAACAGAGCACCTGTCTGCCAGGGCTTCCCGTTCTTCTCTGCCTGTGGGAAACTCCTCTGCCTGGAGCTGACACACTGCTCCTAATTACTGTTCATAATTAATGTGCCTTTGCCCATCCAAAAGGAAGAACAGTTGTACTTCCTTGTGGAGCCTGATGAGTTAAATCTAATGCAGGACTGAACTTGGATGGGAGGACATGGGTTCAGTTTCACCCAGCATGAGCACCTCCGGTGCAGATTCCCTGGAGGTGCTGGGGGATATATCCAGGCCACTGGGATATGCTGGAGCTTGTGGGACTGGGGCTTCCCTGCACATTTTTACTCTGCCAGAGCAAACTAGTGCTGGGATGTTGGATAATGGTCTATTACTAGCATGGACTTCCACTGTGGTATCTGGACCTCAGATAATAAATTATAGTTAAGAACTCATCACAAATCCCTAAAAGTAGTCAGCCTGTGTTGTGGTGAAACCAGCCATTTTCAAGGTGACAGAGACCTTCCCAGTCGGAAAGGATGGCTTGGTGTGGCCAGGGAGTGCAGTTATGGCCCGGCATCAGCAGATTTCCTGATGAAGTCACAGTAAGATTGCTATTTTAGAAAATCAATAGCATGGTTAATTGTCTTGTCCTAACAGTTCTTGGGAAGGGTAACTGTGCAGCTTAAAAAAGAGCCAAAATTTAAAAGCCTTGTGGCTTACCATTTCAGTAGAAACATTTTTAAACTGAAAGCCAAATCACTCTTGTAATGCTAAGTTTCATAAAAGGGTTCACGTATTTGAACACCTCTTGAGACTCAAAGGAGTCATGTGGGGGGCTCTGTCTCTCCTCTGAATGCAGAAGACATTTGGCCTCCGGGGAAAGCAAAGACCCTGAGAGCTGCTGGGAAAAGCTGGAGAGCTCAGGGTGGGTAATTGCCAAGGAAGGAAGGAAGGAAGGCCAATCTCTCACATGATACTCCTGTGTCTGGGCTGATGCCAGTAGCACTGACCAACACCTTCCTCAGTGCCCCTCTTTGGAGATGAGTGGTGTTGGGAAGGGGCAGGGATAGTACCGAGTTAAGGGCAACTGGAAACTGCTAATTGATTGAAAGGACAATTACACTGTTGAGGAGGATTGGATATTACAAGTAATGTGTCGGAGGAAGAGGCAGCCTCTGGCTCAGGAGATCCCTGAAGCATTGATTGCTGGAAGCTGGGAATAATATCCAGGAGAACAAATGCTTTGCCTTGTTCTTAGCAGGTTCCTGCGGAGTCTGCCACTTGTGGCTGGCAGAGATAGGTCCAGTACTAAATGGTCCGTGACTCTGTTCTTAGTGCTCATAAAACCCATTTGTCACATTATAACTAAAATGATTTGCTACAAGCCTTCAGGCAGCTCCACAGCACAGAAAACAAAGATTGTTGCTTTTTTCCTGTGGATAGGCTCAATCTGGAAAAGTCCATATTGCTTCTGGGAACTGAGAGGGGCCTTGGTCAGATGTCTTTCCCTTTCCACATTGATGAGTCAACCTGTATTTTCTCCTTAAGTCAAAGTATTTCTTAAATGATTTCTCACTAGCTGTTACCTTCTCTCTCTGAATCCACACAGGGTTTGTTACTTGCTATTCTCCTTCAGTATTTTCTTTGCTCTTGAGTCTTGTGTCCTTCAGCATGTGCCACTTTAGCTGATCGCTGAAGTCTCAAGAGGGTCTGGCAGGCACTGTTGCTGTTTTCCAATCTTGCCAACTGTAATATTTCTTCCAGGCAAGGTCCCTCATAATTCAAGAGAGGTCAGTCAGGACCCAGGAGCTGAACCTGTCCTTTCCAATGAATCAGCAGTGGGATTGAAAGAATTTATGCAAACCATCAAAATTATTTTGTTGTTTCCTGTATTGGGCATAGGTCTGACAGCATCGTTGAGTTTTTTCTGTTCTGCAGCAAACAGTGAAAAGTGTGGGATCCATTAAAGGTCAGCCCAGGCCTCCTTCATCCTAGATGTGGGCCTTGAGTCAGTCCCCTTGCTGCACAGGAAACAGAAGAATGGAGCCAAACCCAAGCATTTCATGTAACAATTTATCACAAACCTGTTTGTTCTTCACTGGAGCTGCTCACCACCACTCAGCTGCTGACAGCCCTCCCTCTCACTAAGGGAATTTAGTTTTTCTTCTAGACCATATTTAATTACATTCTCAGACAAAAGCAATAGGTGGGGAGTTTGACTGTGTGTTTGGCATGTTTTAGAGACTCTCAGAAAAGAGAGGAAGGTATTTTTCTTATAGCAAGCTGTACTTTCAGGATCACGTAGTGTCAAAAAAAGTCCATCTACCTGCTATGGTGTTTTATTGAAACTCAAGCTGTTCCAGACTTGCCAGCATATATTTTGGTATCACTTTATGAAGGATTTGAGATGTCACTCCTGGTCCAAGCCTGAATTTCTGTTTTGGGCACTCATGTTGTAATCCAAGAAAGAGGAGCACAACACACAGAGGATTTGAACCCTCGGGAAGAGCTTGTCTCTGCAGAAATGCTATGGGA
This sequence comes from Rhipidura dahli, assembly GCA_013399225.1. Classification (NCBI taxonomy): domain Eukaryota; kingdom Metazoa; phylum Chordata; class Aves; order Passeriformes; family Rhipiduridae; genus Rhipidura; species Rhipidura dahli. Next base: position 330,123 of record VXAC01002798.1, on the reverse strand, counting down.
AAAAAAAAAAACAACTGAGTGGTTACAGGTACAATGCTAAAATTGCTGGGTAAAATCAGTCTGTGGACACCCTGAGGTAAACAAAAAGATAAAAAAGACAAAACTTGCAATGTGGGTGCTTCAGTCTCCCTGAAACCAAATCTGCTCTAGTGGGGAAGCTCTTCCTTCAGTGCTGTGTTTCATCCAGTATTTAGTGCCTGTATGCCTTTGTAAATAGTCTATCCTTGAAAGCTAAAGTAAGATATTTTCTAATTCTCATTCCAAAATACTTCTGATGTGCAGATTGTTATATTATTATGCTTTAGAAATTGAGTCAGCACAATTTTGCTGAAAATTTAAATGTAGACATATTCAGATTTAGCTCTCAGAGCTTTTGAAAGGTTTTCTGTACAAAATATCCTACTCTAAAAGCAGTTTCTCTTACCCTAAAATAAATCAGAAGCAGTGGTAGTAACTCAGAAATGGGAATTGGACCCACTGCAGCTCACCACTGCCTTTGGGCTGTGGAGCCTGTGTAGTCCAGGTCCAGTTCCAGAAGGTGCAGATGTGGTTAGTTCTTTGTTCCAGTCTCTTTGGTACCAAGGAAAAATGTCTGTTATCTATGTAAGCATCCAAATAGTCTAAAATCCAGGATGTGTTATCTTTGCTTAGGTGAATGAACCTCAGTTCCTGAGCAGTCCTTGACTGGTCAGCGCTTCCAGAATGAGGTGCTACCTGAGCAATCTGATGCAGTGGCACAGGAGCAGCACAGAATGAAGTGTTAAACTCACACAGTAAGTTTTTGCACACTTCCCTCCCTTGAGCACTCTGCCAAAGCAGACATTAATCAGCTTTCCTCTAGGAGTTAGAATAGAAACTCGCTTGTAAATTACTACCATTACATTTCCGGCTGAAATTTCCCTACTCCTTTAAGCTAATGTTTTAAAAGACTAACCCTACAACTCTGGCAAGTGCCATGTCTTGCCTTTATATCCATTTGGCACTGTTTCTCTCTCTCTCTCTTTTTCTTTTTAAGTTGAAGAATTACATTATCTCTGTGAAATAACTTTCCTTCTTTAGTTGTTCAGTTTGATTCAAGGATTTTTGATTAAGCGTTCAGGGGTTATGAATAAATAAGAACCAGCAGCCCAGTAATTGGTATATCATTACTCCCTAGTAGCACATTTAATCCTCAGCTTCGCTGCACCACATAACCTTTTCCTTCAGTCCTCCTCCTCCTCAATATTGCTTACAAAAAAAAAGAAAAAGAGAGGGAGGGGTGAAGAAAAGCCATGTCACTGCAAGCTTCGCAAGTTACCATTAAAATGAATACTTTTTAATTTTTCTGGATGAGATGGAGCCCTGTGCTCTGGGACAATGCTGATGGATGACATTTTAATGCAGCTGAAATGTTATTTTTACTGAACCAGGGAAAACTATAAATTTTGCTTCATTGCCACTGATGGCTCTATGCATAAAACTATGGTGGCGCCCATTGCCCATGAATAATCACCTCAGCATGGCAGATGTTACTTCGCAGGGAAAGCAATTCTTATGCCGAAGAATTGTGGAAAGATTAATTGTCTACAGCTGTTTCATGGCCCACAGCAATCTTGATACATTTATGATAAGTTTAAGAGCTCACTAGAGGCAGCTCCTATTCCCTGTTGTGAGAGAGGGAGGAGGGGGAGCTGAATGGCTTTATTTTGACACCTGGATTCATAGAATCTGTCAGCTCCATTACATCCTTCATAGAAAGCCGGCTGTTGGCAGGCTGGGGACGATTGTGAGTGGGCTAAGATGCAGGAATTATCTAGACATAGATAAAGAAAAGGAGACTGAGAAGAATTATTCAAATTTGTGCAAATGAATTGCTTCCATTTTTCCTCCCTCTGCCAAGTGGAAATTGAACGTAACCTGCTCTGACCTTTCTCTATTAAGTGCTGCAAATTGCAGTAAATGCATAGTTCTGAGTGCCCTAATGAGACAAAGCTCTAGCAATGCCTCATTAATAAGGAAAGTTTGACCTTGCTGGTCAGCCCTTCATTCGATATTGAAAAGAAATAGGAAAAAAGAAGAGATGACCTGCTGTAAATTTTGAACAATACCTTTGATTTAGTTTGTATATACTCCCAAGCAGACACTTCACAACCTTTTCTTTTTTTTTCTACCATTTTTACTATACAAGTCAAGAAGAGGTATTTACTTACTAGGTTCCTCTGTAAATTCATGAGGACGGGGGTGATTTGTGACAGGAATGCACACAGGTGATCTGATGAAGCTTTTGCAAATGTGTTTTTAGCATCCTTGTATCAATGAAAGAATGTTGATACCCTCCATCCTACACAGGTTTCTCTTCCTTTTTCCCTCAGCCTGTATCCATGACCCCTGGATCTCAGTGCCAGTGTGTATGCTGCCATTACATTGAAAGGAACATGGCAAGGAAATCATATTCTGTCCCTAAATACAGCTACTGGAGTAGGAAGTGCCTCTGAGAAGGAGATGTTTGCTCCCCAGCCTGACAGAGTAGCTCTCTGATTCTGGTCACTGCACTGTCCCAGCTGAGATGGAATCTAAAGGGTACAACACTTTATTCATGGATAAATGCCAATAATCAGGTCTAAAGAGATTTATTAGAAAATCCCAAATCTGTGACTGCATGCATATTGAGGAGCAAAAATATAGAACAAAGCTAAAACTAGGAGAGAAATATGGAAGTCAATAAATAGATTTATGGAAGGTGAATGGTGATAATCTGTGGTGCTCTGTGGTCAGTCTCACTTTTAGAAATCATAGGGGGTCAAATATTTTAAGCACTGAAAAAGTGTAATTCCCTTTTCAATGACTTGTACATGATACACCTCTGGTTTTTTCTTAGCTACAGAGTCTAGCTTGATTTTTGTTTATGTTCTTTGTTTGTATTTGTACATACTGGTGTTGTTATATATTGATATAATTTTAGTTATACAGACATTATTTTTATTTATTATTAGTTATAATAATAATTATACTTATAGTAGTGCTATCCATCTAAACAATATTTTATGCATTTGATATGTTTATCCATAGTTTTGTTTTGTACTAGTTTCTCAGGTTCTTGATTTGTGTTCTTTATTTCAAATATTTTAAGGTGTGCATTCAAGAAATTTAAATAAGGAGAGAGGCTTAAATGCTTTCTCTGCTTGCTAAAACTTGCTGCAAGCAGTAAATGAATAGGTAAAAAGTTGAAGCCTGCTCATAAATGGTTAATGAACCAAAATAATGTTGCTCAGTTTGCTTGGGTAACTTAAAGCATTAGTTGACCAGCTCTGTTACACATTTATAGTTCCTCCAGAAATTGCATCCCCTGGGATTTGTGGGTGGCAAGGGAAGTGCAGGACAATGCCTTTAGTGGCACTGTAACAAAAGAGAGGTGGTCGGAGCCTCTGTGAAGCCCACAGTGGCTTTCTTAGATAAGGTATTGGAAATTTAGCAAACCATTGGAAACTGGGATCAGTTTTGCATGTGGAGCAGCCTCTTGGTGTGAAAGGCACTGCCACACAAAAAGAAGGATGAGTACGTGCTTTGCAAGATCGAGACATCAAATACTGAAATGCTTACCAAGGAATCCAGTCTTGTCCACCCAGTTCTGAAGTGTCAGCTTTAGGGCTTGAGGGGTGTCAGGTCTTTGCCCTGCTAATAGCCCTCTTTTCTACACAAGAGCAAGATCTGCTCCTGCTGCATCCCTGTTTGGGACATGCTGTGACATCCAAGCAGCTCGTGAGTCAGTGCTCATCTTGCAGTGAGCAATGAGGGTAGTGGGGTGTGTTTTCCAGCTTGACAGGATAATTGTTTTTCCTGCCCACAGAGGCAGATTTTTCTCAGTTACACATTCCACTACAGTGTGACTATAGTGGATGTTAATGTTGCAGGTTCCAGACCAGAAGCAGCATCCAGAAGAGTTCTGAAACCTTTGCAGCCCATGGGATCATGATGGGTGGTCTTCAGACCTAAAATAACATCTTTATAACCACAGACTTCTAAGCAGTAGTGTTAGTGGTGAAGAAAATTTGGGGGGTGACAGCAAAAGCCAATCTAAAATGTCTGGGAGTCTTTCTGGTGAAGGGACAGCAGTGTCTGGTGAAGTCCCATAAAGGGATTTCTATAAAGGAATCTACACAGGTGCTGTGTACAGAAAGGTTCAGTGCAATGCAAGGTATGAGGATATGAGAATTTTTAATGGATAAAAGAGTTCTACGTCACTTTTTGACATGATTTATTATTTCTAACATTACCATCGCTCTCAGATTTTGCCATCAGACCTAGAGTAAAAGCTCAGTAGCAAAACACAGATCCCTGGAGAAGAATTATAAAAAAGAAGCATTAAAAACATCAGCTTGAGAGTTCCCCTGCATCAGCGTATGTAAAGGGTGTGCTGTATAGACAGCAGCACTCACCCCCAGCTTGCTAAAAGTAGTATTTTTTTTATTTCTTTTATTAAGCTATACCTGTTAACAGGTAAGATTTTCTCAATACATCCATAATTCAAAAGAATTAGTTAAATTTTTCTTCAGATGTGTCTTTAAATCCGTATTTTTTGGAAGGGGGCTCTGACAGACATAATTTAAATATCCCTAGGTCAAGACAAGGAATATAACGTACTTTGGATATGTGAACCTCACACCTCTGGATGGCTATAAAGTTTTGAATCAAATTCCCACAGTGAATACTTCAGACCTAAAATGTTCATTTTACATCAATATTTTCCAACATGAAGTTAAAACGTACTGTTTCTGCAAACATTCCTCCAGAAGGAGTAATTTGTTTGAACACAGTGAAAGCATCTCAAAGAAGGTTGCCCACACAGCTGGAATAATCTTGAATAAAAAATTCTGATGTATTTACCTACAGTTTGTAGAATACTTGCTTTCCCCTCACGAAAGGTGCTATTTGACCCTGATGAATAAGGTTAATAATCTGTTGCCATATTCTCCATTCTTCAGGATCAGATTTTTCAGCACAGCTCAAGAATTGCAAATATTTAGTAAACCATTAATTACCTAAGAAATCCTTCTGTGGTCCAAAGTGCCTAGTGAAGAGTAGAGACAAGTCTTTTTTCTTACTTGGGTGGGAAAATACAGTAGTATTTATTCAGACAAGCAGAAAAAATACAGAAGCGGCTAAAATGGTCTTTTGTGGGAGCTGTCACTAAGCTAAAATATGACATGATTTCAACTGGATTTTTTTTTCTGCTATAATTAACTTTGTCTTTTGACAACTCCTTCTGAGGCATATATTAATTAAATATGGGATAATGAATAGAGACAACTAGATCACTAGGGTATAAATCAATTGAGGGGTTCTGATGATACCATAAACCACAAGAATGGAGTATGTGCAGTTAATAATAACATCACAAGACTGTGATTGATTTGGAACTTAGCGATCCTTCCACATTCATTATTATTTTATATAAAGCATAAAAACGAGTCGTGTTTTATGCAAAGACAAGACGATTTTTCTCCCCCGGGTTCTTTGATAATGGAGAAATTGTCATTGTTCACAGATAAAGAAAAAGGCTGTGCTTATTACATGGAGAGGGATGGCAGAAGATCCTAGTGTGGTCTCAGAGAAGCCCTGGAACTAGGAACAGTTTTACTGTAATTAATTATACACCTTCTGTGGAGAATTCAGGGCCAAGTTTTCTTGTGGTTTAAAATGCTGCTGCCACTTGCAATCCACTGAATTTTTACTACCAGATAATTTTTTAAAAGCCTTTTTTTTTTAACTCTCAGGTTGTGCCCTGAGGGTTAAATTTGCCAGATTCCATTCTATGGAGTCTCAAGACCTTTTCCCTGTAAGTGAACTGAGATTTTTATTTTTTCCAGAAAAATAAAAGTGTACACTTAAATATGTTTAAATGCTAATAACCTATATTTATTGATGCTAACAGCAAGGTCACAGAAGTGGCTTTTCCCTGCAGTTGTGCCTCTTTTGCACAGTATATCTGGATCAAAGTATGGTCTCTGGGGTACAGCAGTAGTTTTTTCAGAAAACTGTATGGTGATAAATATGTTTCTATACAAACACACATGCATGTATATATAGAAACTAAGTTTTGTAAAATCATATTTGATGAGCACATCAAAAACCCTCTGGGTTGTGCCGCATGCACTCCTTGCATATTCAGCATTTTCCATTTTAAATTTACTGGGTGTGGGAAGATGAGGTGAGGGAACAAGGGACGTTTTGGTTCCTCATTCTGAATGATCAATGAGAGAAGTCTTCAGGCAGGAAGATGAGCTTATGCTCCTTTCAGTTATGCTGTGATGCTGTCAGAAGTGCACATGGAAAGGGGTGTAGCAGATAAATAAAGAGGTGTTGGTCAAAGTCTTGTTACCATCTCTTGATAAACCTGTCAAACATGGTCAGGTATCTCTGGGCTACGAGACACTTTGTAAAACAAAGAATTAGAAGATGGCTCTCTGGCTGCATACCAGGTGCAGTGGTGGAATGTGATTTTGGCTTTTTGGTCAGACACAGCATTTAAGAATGAAGAGTCAGGTCTGACACTGGCAGGTAACCCAGCTGTCACTGCCAGCTATTAATAAATGCATTGACTTAGTCTCTGTCCCCTCCTGCCCAGCTCTTCCCCAGGCTGGTCTGCAGAGCTTCCTGGCAGCACTGGCAGTTGTTCTTTGCTGGTAGCTTTTGAAGCCAAAGATACTGAAAGGAAAGGCTCTGTAATCCTGGAGGGCAGGAGAGCCCTGAAAATTGCTGGCTGCGCAGTTTGGTGCTTACTGCTCCTCTAAACTCATTTTGGTGTTTGAGAATGTGCCGTGTTTTATGTGCATGAGGTTAGAGCCATGGTGTTGAGGAGAGGCTCGGGACACTTCAAGGAGAACTGCTGTGGTGAAGGCATGAGACAGCAGATCCCATCCCTCACAGAAAGCCAGGCTGGACTCAGATGCCAGGAGAGAGACACTGCCAGGTCCAGCACCACCTCATCCACACAGGCTGCCTGAGGAGGTGAATCCCAGCACACGTGGTAAGCTCTGAGAAAGGTGTTTCCAAGGCTGGAAATGCCCAGGAAGTAAAGGAGTGTCAAATATGTGGCACTGTTTATCCAGCAACATAAAAAGATCAGAGACTCCAGGGACATTTTGGTTTATGTTGGCCACCTCACACTGTAGCTACATTTTAAAACCAAGTCCATTTACATTTACATTGCAGTTATAATTGCCTGCACACACAGACCAACAGAACTGGTTGCTTCAGGACCTTCTCATTCCTCATAATCTGCTCTGAGTCCTAAAAGGAACGTGCAGATAATTTGGGCACAAAATCTTTTTGTAACAGCTTAAGCTGACTTCCAAACACTTGGGCAATGACAACCATGTGTGATTTTTGAAAGCCTCTATCTTGTCCATCTAAAATGCAAATTTGCTGCTAAGGGCACTGCGTATAAGTAAATCATATTTTAAACACCAAATCCATTTTATTCGCTGAGGCCTTGGGCACATTTTAATACTGCAGTGCTAGCATTTTAAGTGTATTTTTGTGAGGCCTCTAGAGCGTTGTCACGGATAGGCACCGTATAAATAACATTTATTGTTATTATCATTGTATGTCGTATTCACTCTGTTTTGCTACCATTAATAAACCATTCAGGCAATGTTGTTGTAATGTATAATATTAGCAGCAGCCTCCTTTGGGAGACATATAACTGGGTACTTAATATTCTAGCTGCTTCCTGGGCCATCTCTCCACAGGCGCAGACGCTACAGTGTGTTCAAAGTTCAGTATAAAAAAATGGGCTGGCTGTGCAAAGATCACAGCATCTTACAACACGCCTTGCAGTAACTCACACCCTGGCCCTTCCTGTCAAAATTCTGCAACACTAGATAATAGTAAATTAGGGAAATTGCCTGTAATTTGGGGAATGCTGTGTTGCCCCTTTTAAATTTGTCATTGCTGAAAAAAAAAAAGCATTCACTGGATTTGTTTGCCTTTGCCTCAGCCTTGCAGGTAAGGCTGATGCCCTGCAGCCCTCTTGTGGGGCTGCCTAGATTACAGAAAGCACTGGTGCGAAGGAAAAGTGAACTGTGAAGACAAGGGTTGTTTCAGGGCTGTATGATTTTGTGCTGAGGATTGGAGCCTTATGAACATCCTCCTTTAGTGGCTTGCAAAGCAAAATTGCTGTGACCTTTTCTCTTAATAAACGGCAAGAAAACCCAACCATGCTTAAAATTGCATTCTTAAAAACACAAAAACAAACAATGTTTTTGGGTAATGATGTCAATGTGAATATGGAAGAGAAAAACATGCATATAGTGAAAGTAAGGAAAGATGGGTGGAAAAATCCCTGCTGCAAGGCCTTCTCACCACACAGCCACCTGAGTGCTTCATCAGCTCACAAGGCAAAAGGCACCAATTGGCAGATGGTTCTGAAGGGCACTGCTGGCCAGGTGTGACTTGGGCTGGCAGGGGAGGCTGCTTTTGAGCAGTCCTGCCTCTGTGATGTATTCACCTTTCCTAGCTCTCTGTAGATTTTCTCACAGCTTTTCCTGTGCACCCCGAGCCATGACCTGTGGCTGGGACACATCAGCACTGGCCCATGGGCTGTGGCTGGCTGCCCACCACAGGAGGAGCTCACTGCAGGCAGCCTCAGCACCAACACACATCCAGGTCAGAACGTGGCTCCATCGCTTTTCAGCTCTATACACACTTCTCTCTCCTTGTTGCCTGTCTTGCTCATACGTTTTTCCCCTCTGGGAAATAAAGCCTTTCTGACATCAGTCACCAGTAACACACAAAAAGCTGGGAAGAATTTTTGGGTTGGAGGGTCCCTGTGCTGCACAGTCCCCTCCCTGCCAGCTTGTGGAAGACCTGCAAGGGGTCCTCCACCTGTGAGGGCAATTCACAGGATGTGGCTCATATTCTGTGACTGACACACCTTCTTGAAGCTGAGAGTGCCCTACCACCTCCTTTCCTGTGCCATCAGCAGAGTCCTGAGTCTTTCCAGAAATTGATGCTTTCCTCAGTCTTCCCTTCCTTGCTCGTTCCACACAAAGCTTTAGATGTAGTTGGCACATTCATGCATTACTTGTTGAGTGGTCTCTCTGGGATGGATTGCTTCATCTCTTTGAAGATGTTAACTTTTCTGTCTAATGATGTGATCATCATCATCCTAGTCTGTATTACACCGTGTAAACAACCTCCCAGCTCTGCACAGTCCAGGAGAAAAATTTCCTTGCCTTTTATTAGTGGGAAACTGCATTGCAGAGCAGTCTGACTAATAGGTTTTGAACCTACACACAGGACTGGAGGGGAAAAATGTCCTCAAGGTCATTTCTTGAAGGGACAGTGTAGAGGAATCTGAGTAAAGACGATGTCACAAAACAGCCATCTGCGACTGAACAGATGAAACATGGTGAAATTATGTGAAATTATGTAAAATATGCTTCATCTCTTTCTTCCATTCATTTCATTGTGTGATGGTTATCAGTGGGCACCTGCCTCTTGAGAACAGAATTGTCTCGTGTGTTTCCTCAGTACTGAGCCATGTGGTATCTTTCCCACTGAACTGAACATGGGAAGAGAGATCCCACATCCCTCTTTGGTGTCTGTATGCTGGCATCCTTTCAGACCCTCGCTGACCCAGGCTGTCACTTGTAGAAATCCCAAGGTACTGTGTAGGTCTCACATTGTTCTTTGTGCTTATTACTTTATTTCATCCCTTTCTTTTCCAATTTGGGGATTGACATGTGGCTCTGGTGGTGATGTGCCGTGTCGTAAATAGACACCCTGTGTGCAGACAGTCAGTAGCCTGGGAAATCAGGGAGTGAGGTGTTGCCCTTCTGCTCCTTCCTGCTTTGCCCTAGGCTGTGAAGCTCAGAGGAAATACTCTGAGGCCTAAGAAGTATAATTACTATATATTTTAATGAAAATAATAATGCTGTATATAGTTTAGCTTGTTTTTTCTTTAAGAATCTTTTAAAGACTATCAGATAAATGGTAGCATTTCATGAACATTTGTTTTGCAGCCTCTTGCAGAATGTTTGCAAGGTGGATTTGGCTCCTTGAAAAAATACAGTGCTCCAGACTGTGATGAGCCCCTTGCTGAAAGCCCTTCAATGGACACTGGAACTATTTCGTCCTTTTTGGAAGCTGTGAACCTTCACAGCAGCACTGCCCATGGCCATGCATTCTCCCAGGATTGGGGAAAGCTGGATGAAGGGCTGGGAGGCAGCTAGAGGAAGACAGAGGGTGTGAAGGAAAGAGCAGTGAAAGGAGCTCAGCAAAGTCCACTCTTGGCTGCTACCTGTTGATAGTGAAGAGAAGATGAATCACCAGTTTAGGTCTGTGACAGGTTTCCTGAGATGAGAAAAAAGGGGCCCAGTAAATGCATGCAGCCTTCTCCCATCATCCCTTTAATAACCTGTAATATTGCAGCAGGATATTTTTGTCACACCCAATCTGATTGATGGTCTTGGCTATAAGACATTACAAGTGTAGAGTAAATTGACCATACACCTAAACATACAAATTATTAAAAGGAGGGGGGAGCGGGCCTGGGCCTCCTGGGGAAAGCAGGCAGGCTTTAGTTAAGATGATCCCATTTCCAAGTGCAATTTATAGTCTATTGACTTGCAGCAGTGTCTTTTCAGATGTGAGGAAATTGTCATACATTGCAAATGAGAAGCTGTTTTGACATCAGGATCGCAGAGAGTGCCAGGAAGAAATGATATCAATGCCTGGTCTGTTAAGGTTAAATGAAGTTGCATTGCTGCCAGCAGATAGGCATTCATTTCCTTTTCTTCCCTGCCTGTCCCTGTGTACAATTACTGTGATTAGGATGAGTAACAATGTGCTTCTGACACCCATTGTATTGACAGCTCGCCTAGTTTTTTCCACTGAAGTGGCACTAGTCATTACTTAAACACTTGGGTATTTTGACAGGGAAGATCCATGCCTGCCAGTCAAGTGTATCAATGACAAGGTGGCCTTAACCCCTGGACACATACTGCTGAATTAAAGCAGTCAAAACCATTGCTGCTGGAATATGATGAACCTTTTTTAGAAACGGGGCTCTGGCAAACCCAGAGAGACACTGAGGCACTTGGTGTGTTCTTCCTGTCTTCTCTACACATTACTACTGGTGATGAGCTTGTTTTTTCTCCATTCACATTGTGATCTCTTGGAAGAAGAGCATGATTGCAAAGTAAATTATTACAGAGGGGAAAGGTGTCAAAATTATTTGGGACTTCTGCATTCATGTTGGGGGACAGTTTTAATTTGAACTATTCTGGAAAAGAGCACCAGTTAGCAGTGGTGAGGCAGCCTGGGAGTTAAGCAAGTTAATTTGAGAAGGTGCCTTGATTTGTTGCCAGGCACCCCTATGGTAGTTTTCTACCTACACACTAACTTCCTCTACTGTGTGCTCTGAGATCTCTTTTCAAATTATGTCTTACATATATATCAAAAGCAAATATATTTGCCAAGGTTCCTTGATTTTTATTCTGTTTTTTTTTTTTCCCTTGCTCTTAGGATAGTTTGAGTTCAGTCTAGAGAAAAACATGTGAGTAATAAAAAATAGATTTGTGCAGAAGGGTTCTAAATATTGAAAAAAATATTTGTGCTGAAGCTTAAAGGATCAAGGGGAAAACCTATCATACATAGAACACACCAAAAAAACTACCAGCTGCAAGTTTTTGCCAGGTCTTATTCCAAGGCTACTTGCAAAAGTGCTGGGGGCGCATCCAGTTGCTTAAATATTATTGTGCTTTCAAAGACCTTTAGGGCTTTGCAGAGGTCCTTGTTTAAGTGAATATATGAGTTTGTTCACACATGCATGAAGAATTCAACAGGTTATTGTTGGAGCTACTAAACCACTACTATGCAATGCTGCTGGATTTTCATTATCCACTCCCTCCTTCCTCACCCCAGCCCACACCCTCTCCTGGTGCTGGATGGTGGTAATAAAGAAAATGGTTTGCAGATTTCTATTGGAATCAGAAAGGAGTCTAAGCTTTACTGGAAAATCAATTATGTAGTAGGCGAAGTACCCCATAATGTTCAGCAAAAAAATATGCTAACATCCAGGTCAGTACATTGGAAAACACATTTATCATGATTTCCATGAAAGCCTCAGCCTGGTGTGTCCCAAGAGCAACCTCTGAACTTTCTTGAACCAAACAGTCAAATGGAAAACTCTGCCTACTTAGCATTTTAAAAATTTGCTTCTCTTCTGAGCCTTGAACTGGATGCTTAATAAAATGGGCCCTTCGGTCTCCTCAAAGAGGTTTTAATAAACATTTCCTGGAGAGAAGATATTTTTGGTTGCCTGAATTTTCTTTGACTCAGCTCTAGAAAAGGACTTTATACAGGTCCCTAAACTTCTTTTACCAGTAATTTGCTTCATGAAACATTGACTATTAAATGTAATTAAATGCACAAAGCATTAAATGTGTGTACTATCAAACTACCACTTCTGGCAGTCAATAGGTTTCCTTTAAATATTTGCTTCCATGTTGTTTGGTATTTCTCATTTCTCTAACAGATTATCACGGAAAAATTAATTATATATTGGCAGCGTTGGTCTAGGTGCTGTACAAATGCAAGGCTAGAGACAGTCCTTTCACTCAGCTATTTACAACCCAGAAAATGTGGGTACACCTGAGCAAGTGCTTGTGTGGTGGCTGAAATAAAAAAGCCAAAAATGGCTGCATGTCGCTCAAAAATGGTGTTCCATGTAGCTTTCTGTGTCCGAGGGCATATCTTATCATCCTGGTGTGTACCCATTCCCAGCTGCTCTTTTTGCGGCATGGGTTGTGAGCAAAACCTTTTTTTTAGTTAAGTATCTATACAACTTCCAATAGAATATTTGAAATAAACTAGGGGGAGCATTTGCAGCCAAGTTTGAATGGCTTGTTCTCTCCACTTTAATGAAGTATTAATATTGTCAGGCCTTGCTGGACTGAATCAAAGTGTCATTCCTCTACACAAGAAAGGAATAGCAGTGGAACACAAATTCATCTGCAGATTCCATCACTAAAAAAGGTGGAGGTCTCCCCCACTTTGCTGCCATGATTTGTGCCCTGAATTGACCTCAGAACTGTAGAAAAACAGGTCTGGGGGGAGCACTGGAAGAAGTCTTGTGCATTCCTCTGCCCCAAGCAGGCCTGGCAATCCTTCTGTCGTTCCCCACGGATTTCGGTTCAGTGAGAGTTTAAAGGTGTCCCTTTCTGGAAGCTTCACAGCCTATCCAGGTGGTCCTTCTTCAGGTTGCAGACCTTCATCATCCTTCCTGTTAGAAAGGCTTTTCATGTCTAAACTTTTTTTCTTCTCCCCACAGTTCATGGATGTTCTCTCCTGACTAATCCACTGTGAATATGGAAAACAAACTTTTCCTTTTCCTGCTTGCAGCAGAATTTTAATGTCTTTATGGCTGCTAGGTCCCACATCATGTTTAGCTTCCTCAGGCTGAGCAATCCCAACATTTTTGCAGTTCATGGTTTTCTCTCTATCATCTCCCTACGTATCTTGTGAGACGTACAGATTCATCCATGTGATATCCTTCTCTGCAGTGATAAAATTGGTTTGATAGCATTTTTGATCCACTTTTAATCTTCCTTAAGCATGCAGAGAATACAGCATATCTCTTTGCACACTCAGAAAAGCCAGTCTCACTCTTTCAATAAACAACAGGGTTTACCACAGACTCATCAATGCTATGATATTTTTGGCTAATGAAGTCTTGTTATTGTTGTTAGGTAAAGACAGAGTTTGCATGAATGAAAGGAAAATGTCTCAGGTAATTTATTACTAATTGTGATCTCAAGAATATTCTGCAGCTGTTGGGGAAAAATTATTTGGTGGAAGCCTATACATTTTTCTTTTTTTCATGACTTTCTTTTCTCATGGACTGTTTCCTGACAAGTCAGTGAAAGGAAACAGCATCAGTCCTAAGAAGGACATCTACTTAAAATCAAATTGTAGTGAATTTCAGTGTATGGAGGCAACATTTTTATTAAGATAGTGCTACTGCTGCTGATTTTCTTGGACAGATGATGTGACAAACACATTTACCCAAAAGTGGGCCTAAGTCTTACTGTGGTTGGGGAAAATGGGAACAGAAAAGTCCATCTCCCTCTGCTTTTTGCTGTTCAGTAAAAAGATTATCTCTCTTCAAAATTGTTTTAAGTGTTGAAACAAACAGGAAGTTCAGGGTAAGAGGCACAGAGAAGCACAAAGATGTCTTGCTGAACTTAAGCTATGGAGGTGATGTTTCTAGGACCTATCATGTAATCAATTTTGGTTTAATCTTGCAACTTCTCATAGGGAGATAATTTTTTTTTGGTGTCATGTTGTAGTGCACTGCCATTCAGATCTGTCCAAACAGGTTTTGGCTCCTTTTACTCCAAAAGGTTATAATCCTCACACTGATTTGGCTGCTGACATACTAAACTCTGTTGAAAACTAGTAATGAACTGTGTTAATTGCTCTCTTTTATAGGACTGTATAAAATGTGATATTTTTTCAGCTCATATGTTAAGGTTAAATCTTTTCCTGCTGGTCTGAAGGGAGAATGGATAAATAGGTTTTTTTTATAGTCAAGTTAAGTACCAGCTGTGTCTTTAGATTCTGCAACCACCTCTGACTGACAGAATTATTTCCTGGACAGCCAGTAAACAAAGCTGCATGGCAACACCCAAGGGACAGCAGCACTTTTAAACATTCTTTACATGTCTAGAAAAAAGCCTGACTGCAGCAGTCAACAGTCTTGGGGGAAATGTTAAACATGGATATCTTCATTACTTTTCAATTAAGCAGCAAGCTTATGGATTCAGGAACCCTTGAGGAAGAAGTTGAACTCTGAATGTAGCTCTCAGGGGTCACAATGGGAGAGTGTATCCCCAGAACTCTTTGATTTAGGAAAGGATCCCAAAGATGTGATTTATTGTCTGGAAGGCACAAGGTGGTAAGAAATACATTGAGAATTACTAATATCTGATGTTCTGCTGGCTGATAGGAACTGGAGGTGCAGAAAACCCGAAGGCCAGATTTGCTCATTGTCATCACTTCTCATTTGCTGTGAAAAAGTCATTGTTTCTTTGAGCTTGTGGTTCCATTAACTCATGTTCTACTCCTATCTCCAGGTTTCTTATAACTCAGTATGAGTTCATGGTTTTTAGAAATCTTTGGAAATCTTTTGATAAGCGATTCCTTCAGAGATGTGTGGCATTACAGTGGCAAGATTTCCAGAAACAAGGCTGGATCCCCAAAGGATTGTGGGGTGCCTTTCAATAAAGCAGGAAGTTGACAATGCTCTGAGTTGGTGGGGGAGAACGATCTGCACGTGAGGAGATATCGACTGTGACATCACTGTGGAAGGAGAGTGAGAATAATGCCCCTGAACCCCAGTGGAGCCACTGCAAGACGTAGACAATGGAGTTTTTTGGGAGGCCCATCCATAATGATTGGCTTTTGAGGGTATCCTTCAGATACTGGTGCAACCACAGCAAGAATAAAGTGTCATCTTCTAGGAAGCCCTGACAGAGATGGGATTCATGCTGTCTAACTACTACTGAGCTGTTGCCAAGACTCGATAATCTCCTGGAAGCCAACCTGACTCCTTTCCTGTAAGGCACAGTCGGAGCAGTTTGGGAAAGAGGCACTGGGGTGATGCAGGGGCCAGCTGTGCCTGCCCAGGGCAAAATGGGATAAATGGGGACCATACTTGGAACATCTGCTGAGTGTCAAAACGGGATGAGCTGCCATGGATATAGGTATGGATCGATGCATGCATCACAGAGGGACAAACGGAGAAAAGTAAGTAGGCAAAGCACTTCCTGGTTGGTTTCCTGGTAAATAATGCCTCAGATAATGTCCTCTATGTAATGAAAAAATGCTTCATTGACCACACAAAACTACATGCCTTAAAGGTTAAGGAACAGCTATTAAAAATGTGAGGTGTCTTCAATTTATATTTCCAAACTTTATACCCATTATAAAACTGAAGATATTTTATAATTATGGCAACAACAATTAATTAACTTAACATCAAGAACTCCAGAATGATTGAATAAACAGTAAAATCATGATGAAGCTCCAGTTTGTCTTGGAGTTTTAGCAAATAATTTATTGTGCAGTAAGTGCTTAGACTTTATAACATGTTTTAAGAGTCATTATTTTTCTGTCTTCCTTTACATGACTTTCAGCCCCAGTCTCAAAGACCAAGCTGAACTGCCATCTCCTATGCAGTGCTCTGCTGATTTCAGCAAAGCTCTGCTGGAGATTCGGAGTCAGTTTGGCTGGAGCCAGTCTCAAAACTAAAGTCTGTGACTTCTGGGGAAAGGAAACCATTTGTTTCTACATCACAACTTCATGCAGTGCAGTGCATACTTAAAATGATCCTGGGCTGAACTACCTTGGACTAAAGCAGTTCTGCAGCAATCCTTACGAGCCTCTGCTTTCCACCAAGGTTGTTGGCAGCTAATGCTTAGATCAAGTGATCGGAACGTGGCATAAATGTGATTCTGTAGCCTCTGCTCCAGTATAGCCAGGAAAACCAGAAAGCTCACACTGAATTTTCCTGTTTGACCACTCTTATTTTTACTTTTTTTCAGCCCCATGACATCCATGGCAGCGTAAAAGTGCCTCATGGTGAAAATGGGCTCACCACCAGTGCAGTGGAAACCACCCTACCTTCCAAAGGAACGTGGTTTGATCCCTCCACCTCCTCACCTGTCCTGTGCAACTACAGTTCTTTGGGTGTAGAAGTAATTTTGGGTTACTGCTGCCAGAACCACAGGGGTGGAACAAGCAGTTCCTTTACCAGGGGAGCTGATAAAGTCTGGCTCTGTGTGGGACTGTCTCTCAGGAATGTGCTTCTGTGTGGAGTCTCTGAAAGGAGTCCAAGAGCATCTGTCCCTGATGGTGACATTATGCTTCAGCTTTGATCTCTCCTGGGGCACTGACAGAGGCTTTCTCTCTCTCCCCTCTGGCCACACATTTTCCTAAGGCTGTGGGATTTCTATTGTGGAGTGCTCTATCTGCCATTGAAATTGATCAGAATGAGCTCTTGGTTTGAGAAGTTACTGGGGAGGGACATCAAGACAGCATGACTGCAAGTTTGTTTCTTCAGGAAAGAAGCTGATTAACACTCATAACCAAAAGTGGTATTTCTATACACAAAAAAAATCCTATGCATAATGAAAGCATTAATACAAGAAAAAAGCCCGGCTGAAAATTATTTGTGGCATAGTTACACCTAAATAAAGATAACCCTTTAAAAATATTAATACATTTAAAATTTAAGTGCAGAACATAAAATTACGGTATCATCTTGATGTCTCCTTTGTAGTTCTGGAATTTGTGCACCGGCTTCAGATATGATTTATATATCCATAAATAAGGGGTAAGCTTCTCCTTTAACTCTACAAAAGATTTTGTATCTCATCATCAAGATCCTGCCATTTTTATTCCCAGGAAAATCTCTTATTCACTAAATCAGATGTACAGCTTCACTGTCTTGGAGTAGGGAGTTTATTGCTCTCCAAACCAAGAATATGCTGACTGGGTAGCCATTTCTTACCCAGTTAGTTTCTTGTATTGGCTTTTACAGCTACGCAGGATAAAGGAAAATCAGGGGTCACATTACTTTCTTAGGCAACTTTTCATAAAACTTCTAAAGATGAAATCTAAATTCTCATCAGCACAAGATATCTTTGGTACTTCCAAGTCAGTCTGAAGAATTCCTCCTCCTGAATGTGTCGGGTCAAATTCGGCTCTCTTCACTCATGTTGTTCCCATTTCCTTTCATTTTCTGTAGTTCTTTTCAAAATAAATATGCTGAACTTGAACTTCTGTCTGCACAGCCAACACAAATTTTCACAGACAATGAAAAACTTCTGTCAAGTTCACAGGACGTCTTCTGCTGATTAGTCTCGTTAACCAAGACTTAGTGCTCCTGTTTTCTCAGTCGTGGAGAAGTGGAAAGATCTTCATTCCAAAATAGACCACAAGATAAAAATAAGTAGCAGAAGCACTGTGTTATTATTGTCTTTCCTTGTAGCTTTTTCTTATTCAGAGTTTTTTCTAAGAGTTGCTTAGTTCTGTCTCCTGATTAATCTTCAGCACATTAGCACATTCCTAGTGATTCTTAAACAAAGTA
>VXAC01002798.1:86987-306987 GCA_013399225.1 Rhipidura dahli | reverse complement strand
AAATGTGTTGCAGTAAGAAAAAAAAAAAGAAACCCGTAGCTTTAATTAATTCTGCTTAACATTAATAGAATAAGGTCAGGCACACCAAAAACTGTTGAATAAAGCAAAAACGTGTGAAAGATGTATAATCTGATGTTATTCATAATGAAGAAGGGTTATCTTGTGGTCAATACAGCACCATTATTTTTAAGTTAGAGGTAAGACGGCTGAAAATATACAGTGGCCATAACAACTTACCTGACTAGATTGTGAAAAAGGGTTTACATAAAAAGCATTTTATGAAATAATACTCCCATTTCCATGACCAAAATTTATGGCTATTTCTATCTCTTAAACAACCCCAATTTTTGTTCCATCCAAAATAGGGAACCTTCCTAGCACAAAGGGAGGTTGGACAATATAACCCACTGTAGTCCCTTCCAGCCTCACCCATTCCATGATTCTGTGCATTTAAAGTCATGACAAAATGACAAGAATATATGTTTTGGGAAAATTTCCTGCTAAAAACCAGGGAGTGGCTCTCAGCCCAGCTGCTCTGTGGGTCTGCAAAAGCAGAAGCTTTTGGGCAACAACTGCAAACATGTTGTTCATAGTCAGAAACAGCAAAACTGGCCCACATGCTTGCTTTGTGGCACTGTACAGAACCTGTGGAAACTGCAGCCTCCTGTAAAATGAAAATGCTTTTAAAAACAGACAGAAACAAACGTGAGAAACAAGTGGGCTTCCAGATGGTTCAAGTTCCAATTACCTGTGTTCATTGTTGGTTCCTGAGCCTGAGCTAGGCCCCTCTACAGCATTGGGAGGGGATTCATCTCTGCAAAACTTAGGTGCCTGCGCAATGTCAATGAAGAGACACCTACAGACAGTGATTTATCTCAGGTGCTTTAAGTGCTTCACTCAGTTCCCCCAGGCAGTCCCTGTA
Source organism: Rhipidura dahli (assembly GCA_013399225.1). Taxonomy (NCBI): domain Eukaryota; kingdom Metazoa; phylum Chordata; class Aves; order Passeriformes; family Rhipiduridae; genus Rhipidura; species Rhipidura dahli. The sequence goes on along the minus strand of VXAC01002798.1, from coordinate 306,065 downwards.
GTGGTGACTCCCTCAAAGGCCAGCTGAGGATAATTGGCTCATTTGTGTCTGAGCAGACCCCAGGACACCTGGAACCTGAACTTCCCGAGCTAGCTCAACCCCAACCTCATATTCTCTGCCTATGGGTTTGGGACTCCTGTTAAGCTCAAAACAAGAGGGATGGTTCTTTTCTGGTGTGTCTTGAGTTCCTTACTGGAGTGATTTGTTGGTGAAGACTTTTAAACACCACTAGTGGCTGACCTTATTTGCCATTTGCTATCACCAGGCTGTTTCACTGTCTTTTGAGTGCTGTGGCTGTCTCTGCCTCCTGGATTGCCTGACCCCAGGGGTGTGTGCAGCTTTGCTCCTGCTTCTCGAGCTGGGACTGCAAAATATATGTTGCTAATATAATTTTCTGCTGAGTTAATAAGAGTTAAAAATATTTAGAACCTCATAGATAGTATTTGGCATTGCTGAATTATTATTATGATTACTATTACTATTTCAGCTGACAAAGGAGACAAATGTAAGCAATATTTAAAACACTTGTTTGAGGAATTCTTAAAAAAGACTGTGCAAGCACACATTTAGTTCAAGCATCTCTGTTGGTTTAAGATATATAATTATAGTGAGCTTTTCCAGTCATGAAGAGCTATGCTGCAACAGTCATCCAGCTGTGCAGTTGCTGTAGGTTCCCTACTGAAAATCCCAACAGGTCTTCAGGTGGTGATACAGATGCCATTAATTTAGCCCTGAACCAGATTAGCATTTGTGTTCGTGTAATATTTTTGAACAGTTTCAAATTGACGTTATCATATCACGTGTGGAAATACAGCCTTCCTGTTTAATTTGTAGCATGGTTTGTGACTGTTCTTGTGTCTGTTGCTTTGTCCAAGTTTGTGCTGCACATGGTAAGGCCTTTCTCACATTTTATTGCATTATTGAGGTTATTTCTTTGGCAGAATTTCCAAGTGAAAATAGGAGCCACTTGTATGTCTTGTAAGGAGAGGGAAAAATGAATACAGCTGGTGTGTTGGGTCTTCAGTAGTGTTGTAGTTTAGGCCCAGGGGACAATGAAACACCTCACAGCCACTCATTCATTCCACTATCAGTGAAATGGGAAAGAGAATAGGAAGTGTAAAAGTGAGAAAACTGGTATTTTGAGAAAAAGACGGTTTGATAGGTAAAGTAAAAGCTGTGTGTGCAAGCAAATCAAAACAAGGAGTTCATTCAGCACACTCCCTAGGCAGACAGGTGCTCAGCCATCTCTGAGAAAGTAGATTCCCATCACACCTAATGGTTTATTTGGAAGAAAAATCATATCACTCTGAATGTCCCTCCCTTCTTTCTTCCCGGGATTCATGCGCTGAGCAACCTTTGATGAAAGGCTGTATGCTAATAAACTATACTCATCCTTAATGCATTCCTCTTAGAGCATCCTGTGTGGGTTGCTTGCCTATTTCATAAAGCAAACATTTTCAGCCTTCTCCTATGATCTTACCTGCTTGATCCAGTCGTGGCTGTTTATCTTGTGAATAAATTCTAATAGTATGGTCTGCCTAATTGATTTGTAAGTGCTGCTTGCTCTTTTGTGCATGTGAATATCCTAAGAGGCATTTCTCTCTAAGCACAGGTGTGCAATCAAACAGGCAGGCCTCTGCATCATCCTCTTGGTCCTCAAGGCTGTGACTCTTCAAGTTACTGAAAGAGAAGTTCATTTTGGTGTTACAAAAAAGAGCAGTGGAAGCTACCCATTCCATTAAATAAACAAATGCCTGGGTGGGGTTTTTCTGTGGGGGAGTGAGTTTGGTTTTTGGGGATGTGTTGTTGGGTTTTTTAATAGCTTTAAAGATCTTACCTTTTCCTCCTGCGTAGGAGTATCAGGTAGATGTGAATAGTAGGGCCTTGCATAGGCAGAAGGTGTGTTAACACAGAGAAATTGTATCCATCATTTTGTTGCCTATACTGCTGATTATTTTGGATGAGTTTGGTAGGGTCCCTTCACAGTTCAGTTACAACTTCAGACCTGATTTTAAAAAAGTGAACCTTTTGTTTAAGTCCCAAGGTTGCCAAGTTGTTGTCCCATTGCGAATTTTCTAATGCGGATGTGTTCCATAATCCTGAAGTAAAACACGGAATTGGAAGAGTAATGTTAAACTCAGATTTCACTTTTCAAAAAGTGATAACCATGTGATTTTGGAGGAAAAGCTTCAAAGTTAAGTAGTTGAGGGTTTTTTTTTTCTTAGGCCTTGAAAAATAGAAAAGGAGAGAGAGTTGCTTTTCGACTGTTTTAAACTCCCTATGCTTGTTTTGGGATAGATGTTTGATTTTTGAAAATTGTTAATTTTGTAGCTGTTTTTACTGCCAAGGGCCATATTTTAACAGAGATTCAAGGACAGAGAGCTACTTTGGCAGGTGCTGACCCCTCTGAAGCTCTGCTATGAAAACAGGTCTTGTTCTCCATTCTGAGAAAGAGGAAGTTAGGAGGTAGTGGAACCCAGTAAAAACCCTTACCTCTGCTCCAAAGAGAAGCTGGGAAGGCCAAGGACATTTTAAGGAAGTTGTTGTATAAATTAACTAAAACCAGCAGAGTAAGAGATTGCTTTGATTTACAGATTAATTTCTTCTAAGGGTTTGGTGGTGTCTCAGACTTGCAAAGGTTTTTTTCTTTCCCGTTCTTGTTGCATATTTCTGGCCATTCTTGAGTCTTGTCCATCTGTATTCTCTTCCAGTTCCCACCATCCTGGCTCTTTCTTCTCTCATTTGCTTCATCAGTATGCTTTTCCATTGCTGCTGCCTCAGGCAGAGGGAAGCTGAATGAACTTTACTCCTAATATTTCTTCCTTTGAAGATCCATTAATCTTGGTATAGTTTTCCAGAGTGGATGGTAACACTGGTGTTGCTCCACCGGCCTTGTCTCAGTAAGAAGCTGATAACTGAGACAGTGAAATGAGTGCTAACAACTTTACCCTTTTATTTCAGACCACTGGAAATGAGCCTATATTTTTATTTGCAATGATCAGCTGCATGATCTTGGAATGTATTTCTCTTCAGAAAGTGAATGACTGTCTCCTGGGCAGTGTCTGTAGGTTTGGGCACTGCTGGGCTACAGGTGAACTGAACAAAGTCTAAAAGCTTCTGCCACTGGCCAGGAGACCCCACCCTATAAACACTGACACAACAAACAGAAAGCAGCACTGTGTGTGTAACTATGTTCTTCTTCTTAAAGAAATGGCAAAACAACCCATCCCAAATGGTAAAATTAATTTTCATGAGCTCTACCTAAAGTGAGGTCCTTAACTGATTCCCTAGTAAATAGGTTGCCATTGGCTTTGGGAGTAGGAGCGCTCTCAGTGATATTTTGTGTAATCCTCCCCATTTAATTCATTCACTGAAGCCACAATTCAGTATTTCTGACATCAGACTTAATTCCCATAGAGGCTATTGTGGCCTCAAAAGCATTGAACTGTGGCCTTGCTGAATGCATCAGGCAGAAGAAATGGGGATAATCATCAAGGAGGAAAGTGTATATTTATACACGGATCATTGTCATTGATAATAGCAAAAAGGAAAATGCGGAAGAAATACATAAGGGTTTTAATGAGGATTTTGAGTAGCAGTTCTCCAGCCACGCTGCAGGAGTAATTACTCATCAGAGCTATAACTTGGGGATTATCCTAATGCAGTTTTGTGAAAGTGAACAAGACCTCTTTAAAAAAACACCCACCCCTTTAATCAGTGTTTCCCTTTGACAGCAGGTGCTTTAGCCCTGCCAAGACGTTTTTACTATGAAGTCAGTTCAGCATCAAAGTTCTAAATGATGCATAGGATTTCATGGCTAGCTCTGTGGTTTAAATGTTATGACTGATCAGGGTAGAAGAAATGCCTTTTCATTTCACTGATACTACAGGAAAGTCTCATGTTGCGTGGAAAGAAACTACCTTTTTTTTTCTATACCTTTTCCTCTTCACCACACATCTGAAGTTTTTCCCCCTACTGTTAAAGCAGTTCAGTCTAAACAAAAAAGCACCATAGGCAGACTGTACAAAGATCAGGCCAGTTCCCATGTTTATTAGCCTGAGAGTTCAGGGGTTTAATAATGGCCAAAAGACAGGCTTTCCTTGCAGAAAAAAGGGGGTATCAGCAGCCTTCAACCTTCAGGGGTCTGCCTTCTCTAACAAATATCCCAGTGGTGGTTTTGAGCTGTGTGGTTCAAAACTGTGTCTTTCTTCTTGTGCTGGCTGAGAGGAGCAGATGTCAGAGGCTTCTTTTCACGCAGTGCATTCCTCAAACCAAACTAAAGCTTGAGCCTAAGGCTGTGGGCCATCCTGTCCTCTGGGCATGCAGAGGGCATGTGGCCAGACACTTTGGTACCCAAGGAGTGCTAGGAACACCAAGGACAAGAGAGAATTGCTCTATGCACTCCTGAGAAATAATGAGTGTAAATAGAGCAGGGGAAACTCTGACTGGCACAAAGCATTCCTGTGTGGTAATGTGGAGGAGAAGCTGCCTCCTTGCTCATGTAGCTCATCCCTTGTCTGACTCTGGAGACATGTTAATGTGGCTGGTAGAGGGTTAGTCCCTGTTAGAGGCCAGTAGAGCATTTGGATTACCCTGCAGATTGGTTTTTCTTTTCATCTTTTACTTCTGTAGCTTCTGATAGGAATGCATGGAGGAGAAGCTGCCTCCTTGCTCATGTAGCTCATCCCTTGTCTGACTCTGGAGACATGTTAATGTGGCTGGTAGAGGGTTAGTCCCTGTTAGAGGCCAGTAGAGCATTTGGATTACCCTGCAGATTGGTTTTTCTTTTCATCTTTTACTTCTGTAGCTTCTGATAGGAATGCATGGGGTAAAAAGTTGTTTATGTGTGGGGCCTAAAGTAAGAGGGATGTTTGTTTGAGTTAGTCAAAGACGAAAGATTCATGCTTAAAATAGGACATCTGGGTATGACTGAGATGACATTTCCTAACAGAAAATTTGGTGTTAAAGGGATATATTTATAAATACTGGGGAAAATGGGACACATGTAGATCTAGCTCTATTGGATATTTATGAAGTGTCATAGTTTTATTTGGGCAGAGGTTTGGCAATTATCAACACCAGCCCCATTTATTAAGTTTGAAAGTAAATCCAATAGCAAATTGGAATTGCATTTATTTTTGTGGCTGCTTTGCTGCTGCCTAACAAGGTGTAGCAGAACACACCTACTGGACGGTCACACATAGCAGATATGAGGAGAGATATGGATATGCACTTAACCACTGTTAATTGCTTTTGTGAAATGAACTGTGTTGTAGTAAGGAATTTTCAGAGGAGCATTAGGAGAAAACTCCCAAGGTAAAGGAGAATCCAGTGAAACCTGTAGGTTCAGCTGGTGGATACTGGTGTTAAGGGAAGCCTTATGGTAAGGTGCCTGCATGTTGTGTAGTCTGCTTAGCAGTTCTATTTTAACTGCCTTGAAGCTTTTGCAAGTGCTGGGAAAAGTGTTTGCTTTGCATAATTTTATGTTTTTGAAAGCTGCTACCCCAAGCCATGAAAAGTGTTTTGGTCTTGAATTGTTGTCAGTGATGATGAGAGAGGGCAATAAAAAGCATGCCATAACAAAAAAGGACACCAAAACCTGAAACCTGTGTGTTTTTACTGACAGCACTGCTAAAATTTCTGGTGATACAGGTGGAAGGAAGAAAATTATTGGAGATGAATCTCTAATGGGCAGCTTTTGGTCAGGCACATTGTGCTTCTTTGAGGATGGCTTGGACCCTGGCAATGTGTAAGATCTGTTGGAGATTACTTCTATTATGCTCAGGATAGATATATCTTTCTGTTCCTTTAGTTTTGCACTTTACAACCAGGCTGCTGTGGTGGCCAAGGGTCAACATTGTGGTTCCCATGGGGATGGGAGTGTGATCTTGTCCCATCCTATGGACTTGGCTTCAGCAGAGCTCATGGAATGAGTGCTGTGCTCCTGAGCCCATGAGAATTAACACTCCTTGTTACATACCAAAAAAGGGAGCAAAAATAAAGCTACAATACACGTAGCTTGCAAACTGCTTTGGGTTTTGTGGCAACAGCATGAATGAAGGTCTTTGTGCAGTGGAAGGATGCAGGATTCAGCTATTGAAACCTACCATTGGGTGGTTGCCTGGAGGGATTGAGCCAAAATCTAAGATTCTGACCTTTACTGATACCAGCCTAGTATCCAAACCCAAATCCCTTGGCACAGATCCCTCTCTGTGTGAATGTGCACTGAGGAAGGTATGAAATATTTCAGTCTTACTAATATTACTCTAATTAAAAACAAAACTGAGGGAATGAGTCCAGACACAGAGAAAAGACTAATTGCCTGGAAGCTGTTAAGAAAGCATAATGATCCTGATGCAATTAATCCACAGGAATTACTGTATTTTAGGTCCTCCCAAAGGTCCTTCTGCCTTTGATTTTGCCTATTGCTGGTCAGCAGGTGGAACATGGTGTGCTGTATTTGTGACTTTTCTGTTCTGACTCTGTCCTTGTGAAGCTGGAGCTGCCCAGATGAACTGTGATTTGTTGCACTGAAGGAGAGGTCTGGAATTCTGCATGTAGACGACTTTTAAGGTGACCATTTAGCCTGAGGAAAGGTGGTCCTGCCTTCTGCTTTGAGTATTTATTTTTTAGGAAGCAGAAGCTGTGGCTGTTGACATCAGTGTTGCCAAGAAAGCAAACGAGCAACCTGTTACCAATGGATTTGTCTTTTGAAGCTGAGGCACTGGCAAACACTCTCATGCCCAAGAATTGATCTGATGGTGATGTGAACTTTATTTGACAGAGGATACTGTCAGTCATGTAAGCAACGTATTTGGGTGACCTTGGTCTTGCCTGGTGTGGGTTCCATAGTTTGGTGTTGTCTCAAAGCATCCTCCCAGGTGTAAATGCATGGCCTGGTGGGCAGGAGGGTGTCAGGCTCTAACCTCACCTGCGGAATAAGCCAAAGCTTCTCAAATTGAAAAAGCTTTTTGCAAAATCTGAGTTGCATTTATTAGAGGAGGAATGGGAAAGATTTCTCTTCTCTGGTAAAGTTGCTGTGTCGGAGGACTGCAACAGTGAAATATGAAAATACAAATAGCTTGGAGCCAACAAACCATTTAACTAAAAGTGAATGAAAAATAAATATTCTCCTGTAGAGCAAGCAGGATATGTTCGGGACCTGTCTTTCCTGTGACCTACAGGATTGTAAGAGAAAAGCTTCAGAATTTTATTGGCATTGCCACTATTAGACGAACTTTTCTCTCCCTTCTCCCCAGACTGGGGTCAGCTTTAAAGAGAGCATTAAGTGAATGGCTAATGGAATTAAGGGTATAATAATAGAAGGATATAGTGAGACAATTGTATTAACAAGAAATAAATCATGTTGAGTGTAAGGTAAGTGTTTTTTAATTGATTGATGGGAAGGATGCTCCGTAGGTTTTTTCGAGGACTAACAGCCACTCGCCTTCCCATCTACAGTAAAAAGCCAAAAGGGAAAAAGAGATAAGAAAATTATGCAGTGGGGAGATAAATTATTCAGAGAAGATGGCCATTTTGTGCTGACATCACTAATGTGAAAAAGCATTAAATCTTTGATACTAGCTGCATTCCTCAGAGGTTGTGGTGGCTGCACGAGGTATTGGAGATTACAGCTAGAACACTTCAGCTTCCCTTGATGCCTTATGTGGCTTCCCAAGGTGATCCACTAAATGAAGACTCAGCAATGTCTGTGGGCACCAGGCTGCTCTGACTCTTTTTTTATTTATGTTATTCTAGTGTCTTCATCTGCTCCCGTGTTTTATGTGATAGGGCCTAGAGATACAGGTCGTGTGTGTAGAGACGAATGAAAGCTGGTGGCTGTTTAAAGTGTGGAGCTTACACCTTGCATGTGTATAATTCCACTGAAAAGGGGGAAGTGGGAATCTTAAACATTAAATGAAACTTTTTAAGGCCTAATCTTCCTGCTCTGTAAATAAAATAATCTGATTTTACTAATAGAAACATACTGTCAAGCTTTCACCTCTTCAGGGCCTGGTTTTCTTCAGTCAGAGAGTGGAAAAATTAGGTCCTAGCTTAGGTGCAACTGCAATGGAAACTTTGGCAAAAGGAAATTAAGAGTATCTACTCAAGGTCTATAGAATACGTGAGTAAAGTCAAAGCAGTGTGAAGGGAGAGGGGTCATTTCATGGCCTTTTTTTTTTCCAGTTGAGAGCTTTTAAGCAGTGCAATTAAAGTGCCTTTCATTGTCAGTAATTCAGCAGGACCCTCTGTGTGATGCAAGACCTTAAATCTAACCTCATTTTATTCCTCAAGACTTTAATCAACTGATCCACCAACAATTCCCCCACCTATTCAGTGCCTGTGTGAGTTGCTTTTGCTGAGGTCAGAGTTGCAGCTGGCAGCCTGTGCTGGAGGAGATGCCTGCGTGGAGGCTCATCTCTGCTGCTGGGCAGAGCAGGGAGACCCCTTCAGCAGCCTCATTGCTGCAATTATGTGGTCCCACAGCTTTCCACAGAGAGGCTGGGGTGTCTGGGAAGGCTCCTGCACAGAGCAGGACTCACTTTAGTTGTAGGAAAGAATTTAATAGGCTTTGAGAAAGATTTGGAACCTTTAGTGATGTGGACACTATAGGAAACTGGTATCAGTGTATGAGTCACTGAATTCAGGCTCACTGTACTGTCACAAAGAGGCTTAGGGGGCACGGTGACCCACTGAACCATCCAGAGATGGTCAGCATAAGAGGCTTTTAACTTCATTTAGGGCAACCCCTGGCTTCTTACACCACTTAGGCCACAGATTTCACGTACAACCCTTTAGTGAGTGTTAACAACTGGGTTAATGGGTCTCAGAGTTCAGAACTCTGGATCACTCTCACCAGGCATTTTGAACATAACTGTGGTGTTGCTGTCTGCAGCCAACTTCAGTTACATATGAACACACACTATTTTTTCAAATGAAGGAACAGAAACCTGTGTAATTTTTTGATGTGCTTGTCAAGCTCTCGAATAAAGCAAACCAAAAATGTTTTCAAACAGTCAGCTTAATACAATGCAATAAAAATAAAATTGATATCTCTAATTAATGTATTTTTGAAAGGCACTCTCACAAAACTTGCTAAGTAAGCAGCTTTGGATATTGCTGTTATCCCTGAGGAGGAATTGTCTGTGGTGTTGCTGTCCTGCAGCTTCAGAACTCTCTAAATGCTTGTCTTTGCATTAGTGGTGTCCTGTGGTCAGCCTGTCATTGACTTGTCAGTAGCCAATCGCACCAATTTTTGACCAAATGGTGTCATTTGCTGTAAATTAATTTACTTTTGCCATTAAGTGCAGACAGTATGTGGTCAATTCAATTTTGTCCATTAGAGACAATAACCCTAGCCAAGCTCTTTGATGCTATTCTTAGTTCACCCCTTGGGACTACTCTACTTACATCTCCAGAGGTACTGGTAAATTTACATTATCATTCCTTGTCTAATATTCGTGATTTGTTGGCTTTGCTTTAATAAATGGACAGTTAAGTCTAAATGCAAAGACTCTTGCACAGAGCAATCTCAGGGATGTGAAAGTTCTGGGAGGAGGAGAAAGCAGAGTGACTGTGTGTAGCAAATCCAATACTTACCTAGTTTGGAGAGTGGTTATTTCTGTGTTCTTACTCCCAGGCCTGACAGAGGTGACTGGTTTTATCACAAAATACAGTCGAGGCTCCTGGGTTGCTCAGCCTGGCCTTAGAATACAGCACAAGTTATATATGTATTTAGATACTCTATTGATGGGGGTCGTACTGCAGATAACTTTGTAAACCCCTGACCTGACTGAAAGAATATTTATTATTAAAGTAAAACAGGGAGATTGAGATGCCTGTGGTTAGTGACTCTTCTGCGGTTTTATCATACATGGGTGAGTCTTCTAAACTGTTTAATTTGGCTGCTTTTATATGCAAAGGCTACTGGAAAACAAGGAGAAAGAAATAAAGGAAAGAAAATGTCTTTGCAAACTGTCTGTCTTTACTCATTTACAAATATAAACCCTCACATCCAGGTTCTCTAAAAGTTGTTGCTTTCTTGATCCCTTGTGACATGATGAAAACAAGTTGTGCTGCTTCTTGGGCACTCAGCAAGAGATGTTGAGTGCTACACACACCCAGCACTGTGTTTGTTCCTGACTTAACACAAACGGCCAAGTGCTTGGTTTTGGTCTACAAAGCAGCATCCGTGCTTGTTGTACATGAGCTGTTGATGGTGTGTTTGTGCAGCAGATGCTTGCAGAAGTCATGTTTTCCACCACTGATTTAAAAAACTAAGAGCTGTATTGAACAGCACTTAACTTCTTGTGGTCATGGGTTCACTTTTTCTCCTGCTTGTCCAGTTAATGAAGAAATGTTTTTGCTTCAGTCCTCTCTGTCACAATGTTAGTTATGGTTTTCTTTATAGGATATTGTTATCTAAAAGCTGGATTGTGCACTGGCTTGGCAGAACCTGATTAAGTGGAAGGCAGTTGTGGGTTTGCAGTTGGGCCTCTAGAAGGGAGAAAAATGCATGTGGAATGGCATGGGAACAGCACCTGTGCAGGACAAAGAGAAACACTCTTCCACCACAAGCACATGTGGTCTGCTCTCTGCATGGTGTAGGAACCCTTCCCACAATACCTCATTGCTGTATTTTTGGCTGTTTGTGTAGAATTAAAAGGGGGTGCGAGGTGTTATGAATTGGTAGTGCTGCACGGTTTTGGATAGATTGAACAGAAAGATCTTGACTTCCAGCTGTGAGCCTGCAGCACTCAGGGGGATGGAGGAAATGCTGGGGTACATGGAAAAGTGTAAGCTACCAATCTCTGAAAAATAAGAAAGCAAACCAGATTTACGTGATACCTTGGCCAGGAACAGAGGCTGCATGTTAGTCAGAGAAACTTGAAGAGATAAGAGACCATGGGAAAAATATCTCCATTTCTCTGGGTTAATGCAGTGTGCTGGCCTTTCACTCGTTGAGACAGGAGGATCAATTCAGGTTTGGGTCACAAGTGGAAGTGAGGTTAGCAGTCTCATGCTAATCTCTAGTGGACATTTGCCTGCATTGTGAAGTCATTGTGTGATAAGGTAGGAATGGGCAGCAGTGTTTTCAGGGAGTCTGGAGGAACAGGGTCCGCCTCAGCAGTTGTACCTGGGGAAAAAAACATAATAATTGTTCTGCTGAAACCTGATTCCCATGTACTTTTTCTTGTTGCTGTCACAAAACCCCACAACTTGACCTTGCAGTAAGGCCTACTGTAGTCCAAACACCCAAAACAAAGGTGGTCTGGAAATGATTGCTATGGCTGAAATCTGACTTTTAATGTATGCACTCTGCTAAGTGCTTAAGTCAGTGTTGGTGAAAGGCAATTCTGGCTCTCCAAATATTATGACTTCTACTAATAAGAGTATCTTCAAAGCAGATGCAGGAGGTCATCTAAATAATCTTAATACTTCTCAGTGAGTAGGATGGCCAAAAAAAGAAGCTGTAGGAAATAAGAGAACAAATAATAACTTTGGATTTTCAGGAAAGGAAGTAGAAGAGTAAATGCTGCAAAAACTGGAGAAGGATGGATGAGAAGATCTCCAGGTGACAGTCTTTGCATGGTGGGCATCAAAGGGGATTGGTTTTGATCCTGAAGGACCTGAGATGGAAAAAAACCTCAGTTTTGGATTCTAGAAATTGCTAATCCATAGGATGGAATTTGCAGGGAGCTAAAGTAAGCTATGAGTTAGTAACTTGCTCAGTCTCCTGGTAAGTAGTCTTCTTAAAAGGTTAAGTCAAAATTATGTCCGTGTTGATGGGTTTCTTGCTCTGTGTTTGAAAGTGAACAAGTGTAAAGCCAAAAATAAAAGGGGAAGGAAAGAAAGAAAATGTCAGTGCTGTGCAGAGTTGAAGCCGTTTAAATATCTGTCTGTAATCTGCTCCATTTCTAAGTTTTCAATTCGTCCTTTCCTTAATTTAGCTACAGGAATTGCTTCTTGTACCTTGCCTCACAACCCACCTGCTGCTATTGTGTTTTTCCTGGGGTCCTTTTCTTTAACTACTTTTCAAAATGCTAGAAATAAGTTGTCCTCTCAGGATAAAGACTCAGGGTGCCTTGAAAATGTGTCTCCTGCTGTGTTAAGTGGTGTAGTTCCTGCCCTTTTGATTTCTCCAGCATGGGGACTGAAGTGGGAGCTCAGTGGGCAGCCCAGCAGCAGGAGGGGGCTGGACAGTGTTTGTTGGTTGTGCCTGCTCCTGTGCTAATGGCCTCAGAATTTTAAATTCCACCAGCCAGACCATGATGGACCCTTGCAGCCCTCTCCCCATGGGCTGACTCTGTAGGCACAATTGCCTACATTGCTAGCAGTTCTGTGGGCCCTAGGTGGGAGCTCAAAATGTGGCTCAAAGTAGTTTCCCTGCAGACTTTTGCTCATTATTAGTTTGCAACTGGTGGGGTTTTTTTCTTCCTTAATCTGAGAAACTTCCATTTTCTTTCAGGCTGATAGCAGTGGTTGCCTCTGAGCGTAGAGCAAAGACTAGATCCCCTGTGTCAAACACTTCAGTGCCTGGAGCTGATGTGGGGAATGTTACCACAGTGCAAGCCTGAGTCTCCTCTTTCGGGCAGGTGCCACGTGTTGGGTCCGTGTTTCTCAACCCTGGCTTTGCCCCGTGGCAGTGTTTGGGGTTATTAGCTCAGTTTCTTATGACTGGCTGTATCAGGACCTATTTGTTGGATATCTGTGCATCCTGATGAGGAAGACATGCAGACTGCAGGTTTAGGAGGATGAGCTGCAATTCATCACACTCCTTTCAGATGGTGAGTGGGATAGAAGGAACAAAGTTCTTGGAACAAGAACATGCCCTGGCCAGCTGGGTAGGGCATGCTGTTGGGTGCTCAAGACCCCTCCATACTGGTAAAGTGTGGAAAACCCCTAATCTTTGTTCTCTTTCCTGTTTGGTATCAGCAGGTAGCCGAGCAGCTGACACCTCTCTGCAGGCCTTGGTGAGAAAGGCAATTGCCTGCAAACGCTGGTTTAAGAGTACTTGTAGAGACTATCTTAGTTTAATCCAGTACCTGGGATGAGTGGCAACGACAAGCCTCATGCCTCCAAACTGGTGAGGCTCTCCAATAGAAAACTGTTAGTCGAAGAGATTCATATAATTTTATGAATTATTATTTCTGATGTGCCTCTACAGGTTTTTGAATGGACAAAGTGGGGTAAATCCCCCTACTTTTTGATCCCAGGGAGAAATCCTACTTTCCAAGACTTAGCTCCTATATATTATTTTCAAAATTTTAAGTCACGAGGCTCATGAAAATTGTTGGTTGGCAAATAACTTCCAGTAAGTGCTCTTGTGTAAGATGTTTATTTGAAGGGTCTAAATCTCATTCTGTGGTGGCCTTTCCTATTAAATACAGAGTAACCACATCTGGTCTAGGAAATATCTAATCCAAGTCTTACTAGATGCTGGGAAGCTATTCCAAGGAGAAGCCTCAGATACTTTATATACCCTCCCTTAGACTTTTAATTTTCCTCATTCTAGTCCCGAGACATCTCCTATGTCTAGAAGGAATATCAAGAGCTTTGCTTGAGCTGTGCCTTGGAAATGCAGGAGGCATTGTGTCCTTTGGGACCTGGGGAGATCCAGCTAAAACAAGTTTGGTGTCACTTGAGTAGGCCTGTTAACTTTACTCATGCTTTGCAAAGACAGAAATGGCAGCGTGATCCCTCCACCTTAAAAGTCAATGCTGGGGTCAGATCCCTTCTGCTTAAAACAGTAGTGTTTGAACACCAAGCATTTGTCCATGGCATTCAGTTATGCCACAAGCTGTGGGAGGTTTTTGTGCCTTTTTCCTGGTACAGATTTTGGAGATTTTTATTGTAAATATTGAGACTATGAAATGGCTGGAGTTTGTACATTACAATCACTGAGCTGGATAGTAATGGTATCTAGTCTAATGGCCTTTCTGGTTTTCTCAGGGCAAACTGAATTTGCACTGAAAATGGGCAGAGCTATTAATTGCACGGTTTGCTGCTCAAACTCAGAGCAGGCTTTCATCTAGACAAGCGAGAGAGATATGAGTCCACATCTATCTTCTCCCTACACATTTATTTCTTTTTCACATATGCAGAGCCAAGAGCAAGAAAAAAATACTCTTTTAAAAGCTGTGAAGTGCCATATTATGAATGAAGCATATGTTACAAAAAAATATGGATTGGAAAGTAACATCTCTGAGCTGAAAGGAAAGGGCACCCTGCTGAGAGGCAGCAAGCAAGGACACATTGCAGAGGCAATAACCAAATGGAGATGTTAAAATACATGTTATCTCTCAAGCTGTCAGCAGAGCTCTGTCCTTGCTGCCTTCTCCCTTAGCTCACATTTTGCTGTGGACTCCTGTGGAGGTGCTGCTCTGTGTCCAAAGAGTTCTGGGTGCCATTTCCAGTAGTGGGGGGTGAGCTGTGCGTGGCACACTAAGTGATGGCTGCAGTTAAATGCTCTGCAGTGCAGCTGGATGCCAGGTCAGTGAGTGCTGCCACAGGACCCATGGGCAGGTTCTGGGCTGGATGTATCAGTTCTGATGTTCAGGAGCTGTCTGCTTGTGCTGCAGCTATTGCATGCCCTGAGAGGAGTCAATTTACTGCTAGGTTTACATTCTCTGCCTAAAAAGCAGAAGTGATAGCATGCATTTGATCCTATTTTCCCAAGCTTTCAGAATCCACCTGCATAGGTGAGGGGCATGTAATGAAAAGATGAGATGAAAAGAGGCTCTGTTCCCTATGAAGTTACAAAACTGCCAAGAAAAAGTTCTGAAGGGAATTTTTCTCTTTATGCTTGGATGCTGACCGAAAGCAAACCTTTACAATTACAAATCTGTAATTAATGGAAGTTCAGTTTAGACTTTGTCCTAATAATGATTGAATACCAGAGAAAAAAGAAGCTCCTCTTAGTCCAATAGTGCAGATATTGAAGCCTGGATTCTGCTGATACTCTTTTATAACTTGGCAGTGTTTTATGTGAAATACTGTGATGCTGGTTGCAGACTCCCTGGTAATACAAAATTCCTACCTGCTGTTCCTTGGAGGCCAGCAGATAAAATTTCAGAGACCGAGATTTCAGTATATTGAGGGAGATCCTAACAGTCTTTGAGCAAAATCGATAGACTGCAAAAAGTGGCAAGAATATTTTTGTATTTTTCTGAATTTTTACTGGTCCCTGTTGAACTCTCTCTGGCCTCCTTGAAGCAAAACAAATAACAATCAGCTTGTTGAGACTCTAGAGGTAAAATGACAACAAATTTTGTGGCTGTGAAGGCTGCCAACAGGCAGCTTTAAAATATTGCTGAGAAAACTAGATAATCAAATCTTGTTAAAAGAGTTATTCAAACACAAGGTGAATGGGTTGACCAGATCAGCTGAAAGTCAACAGTTGTGTTTTCATTGCACTGCTGAATTAAGCTCATGTATTGGCCCCTTCCTAAATCTTTGACTCCTGTTGCAGCTGTGTCCTGGAAGTGCTGGGGAGGAGCATGTGTGCCTTTGCCCTGCTGGAGTCGTTGCTTTTGCTTAGGTTGATCTACTTTTGGACAAATGGAATATACTCAGCTCCTTGCAGTTGCCATCAAAAGCTGCTTTTTTGCAAAAGGCTGAGGGGTTTCAGCTCTCTGATCTTCCCTCAGGAGCAGCTATTGCACAATGCCAAGGATATGATGTCTGGTTCAGCAGAGGGGTGGATCATGAATTGCTTTCCCAAGCTGAACAAATCAGGCTCTGCTGCTTCTCTTTCATAAGTGCCGGGTTGGCTTGACTTGGGTAAATTCATTCCCTAAAAGGCAGCTCTTTGCATTCCACCTGCAGAGACAACATCACCTCAAGCATCTGTTTGGATATGTAAATCAGTTTTTCTGATAATTATTGTAAGAATATTAAAAGAGCTGAGGTGTTGCTAATGTGACGTGGCCTTGTGTGAGCAAGAGATGGGTTGCTCCTGACACTTTGTTTTCCAAGTTCCTGTGTGGACCAGAGAAATGTGAGGGAATAGCTGTCCTGAACTGAAACAGCAGAACAGGTCTGTGTGTTAGATATGCAGCACCTGAATTCACAGTATCCTGGGTGAATTTTTTTGGTCAGTGCCTCTTCCCAACTGGCTCCATTCCTCCCCTCACACAGCCCCTTGCACCCATGATAATCATCCACCTCGGCTATTATAAGCAGTACAAACAAATGACAAATCTCTGGGTGCAGGAAGTTAACAAGAGGCTGATCAGTAGCTTTAGTTATCTTTCCTTCATGTTTATTGCAGTCTGCTGCAGTTATTTCAAAGGCACTGACATTGATCGACAACTTCTATTAAGGCCCATCCAAGGCAGCTGGATTGAACAGATACATTAAATAAAGCAGTTATTGCTTTTCATTGCCTTTCCGTAAAATATCACTGCTAAATAGCTTCTGCCATCAGATGCAGTTAGGTACATGGTTTTAATTTGAGGGACTGCTTTATAACACTGCACAATTGACACTGGTCTTTGTTTCCCCTACAATAATGATTGTGTACATCCTGGAGAATTGATGAGCTGTCTTCTGAGGCGGGAGGGGGGAGCCGGGGAGGGGGCAGCCGCCTTTGTTGCTCTTGCTCTTTTTTATACTTGCCATGCTTGTCAGTTGTTTGCAGCACAGACAGAAATAATGTCAAGCAGGGCCCCTTATCTCAGGATGTTGTAATGTAGCTGCTGTAAGCCCTCGCCTGGAGACGAGATAAGAGCAACCTTACAAGCTTGTGGGGGGGCGAGGAGGGGGGCCAGCAGTGCCATCGCTGGGACAACAATGGCAGAGCTGTCACTCGCACATTATGACTCTTTCTGGTGCCAAGGAAAGATATGTATGCTGAGTGGTGAATAACAAGCACAAAAATAAAAGTCCCGAATGTTCATCTAATAATGATGTATTTGTAACAGGATTATACTGCCCAATGATATTCTTTCTTTATCTCCTCACTAAATGGTGGGGCAGCTGTGTGCTTTGGCAAGGCATGATGTCCTTTCTTTTGTGTGCTGCATATTAATCCTTTATTGAAGTAATTAAATGTGTGCTTAATGGCAATGAGCTGGCAGAATGAACGTACAATTGAATTAGCAGTTATGATGGGGACCATGCTACAAGATGAACTAAATGCAATTACTGTAGGCATTTTTCTCCAAGTTGAATCTGGCTACATGACATGATTTAATTACAGGTTGTTAGACACACTCTGATCCCGTAGCGGTGCATGTGGAGGCACAGCTTCGGCTCTGCCATGCACCTATAACACACAAACAGGCACCTCTCGCTAAGAAATTCAGCCTGGTGTCGATGCAGATTCCTTCAGGCAGCTCTTGGTTGGGCTGGAAAAACACAGATTAAAAACCAGGCCAACAACAACCGAGGAAGGCCAGTGCTCTGCTACGGGGGCATCTGGTGTGGTCCTTGTTGTCGCCCTCACTTTTAGGGAATACTTGCTCTTCCATGAGGACAAATAACAGGTAGTAGTCTTCTGTGTAGTTCTTTTCCCAACAAGGGTGCCTCTGGTCAAACTTAGGTCTCAGCAGGCATACGGACCAACTTGTCTGATCCCAGCTGGACGTCTCTAGCCTAGCAGGAGCACAGTTTGGGAGCTGGAGTTTGGAAATATTTTGGAAACAAAAAGGAAAAATGCAAAGCCATTTGGAGCTTTTGATTATCAGTGATGACCAAATTCTATGACATGACCTACAGCTGCATCAGGACAAAGGTAGTGCTGTACTTTGGGACATGGTAAGTTGCTGAGATTCTGTCACTAGGGGGACTGCAACTACAGTATTGCAAGTATGGATTTTACAGCTCTTTAGTGAGCTAATATGTCAAATCCTGGGTTCCCAGAGGAGTTTTGCCACTGGTTCAAAACTGGGCTAAGCTTCAGCTGTCACCAAGGGAAGATTGGTGTGTTTGATAACTGTGGAGTCTGGCTCCCTTGCTAGCAGCACAGAGACATCCCCAGTGCCAGGGCCTGCCTTCTGTTACTGGCACACAAAAGGCAAGAAGTCCTTCTTGCCCCGTGCTCCTCTGCACTCTTTGTGCTCTGCGCCTGCTCTAGCAGCATTTAATTCCTTTGAGGGAGACAGACTCTGAGGTGTGGAATCCCTGAGTGGGGAGTGTGTTGTGGCCTCTCGGGCCTCAGTCTGGAGGCAGCACAAGCCTTTCCTTACATCAGCAAGAGCTCTGCTGCCAAGCAAGCGCATCCCAGAGCTTGGCAGGTCCCAAACTGCCAATCTCCTCCCGCCCTTCCCGGTGGCTGCAAACATTCCATGGTGTCTCTGAGTTCCTGTGCAAAGGCCCAGGCATTTGGGTGCCCGACTCTCTTGTATTGTTTGTGCCCTGCATGGATTTCTAAATCTGAGGAGAGTAAGGTGGCAGAAGTGACGATGAAGCTGATGATATCACATGTAACCATTTACGAAACAAAAGATGATGTTTCTCTTCTAACAAAATAAGGCAAGCCTTCTGGTCACCAGCACTCCCGAGGTTTATTTTACAGCCTTCATTCTCTTTGGTACCATAAATGAAACCCTTTCAGCCCTAATGACCACAGTGACTTTCCTCGATCATGTTATTGCTACTTTGGCACATTTATTGCTTTCACATGCACTAATGGATGAGTTTGGATATGTTAACAATTTATATATCATTTGATCCTAAAAAAGAGCCACCTCCCACCAACCAAACTAACTTAGCCCTGAGGATTGAGTAGCTTTTAAGGAGTATAAATGAATTTAATGCTTTAGAAAGAGCTTCTGTAAATTATGAACATGACACCTATTACATTAAGCTGCATTAAGCATTAATACATCTTCATTACTGGCAGGTTGCCCAAACCTCCAAGGTTGAAAAAGCTGCCTGCGTGGTAGTCACCTAAGCTGAGATTTATGACCTCTTTTTGGGAAGATAGGACACCCTGACTCTCAGTGTGCTGCATTTGCCCATGAAGAAATGTCCTCAGAATACCTGTTGCATGATAGCTTTTTTCCTAGAGTTCTGCTGGCCTGTCTAATCCAAGTGTCAGACTCTAGGTAAAAAGGTGCGATAAATCTCATGGAAGCTGCTGCAGAAATAGAAGCTGGTTTCACTAACCTTTTTAAGCCACTGGTAGCAGCAGATTTCTTGGCAGATTTTTCCAATCACTGGCCAAAAATTATCTCACTGAGCATGTAATAGTAATTTCTTATTGTAAATCCTTTCTGCACTGTAGGCACCAAAGGCTGGAATTGCTGAATTGGTGTTTCCAATGGTTTTGGAGGAAGAAAGTCTAAAAAATAATCACAGGACATTAATGAGAGCCTGCTCTACACGGTCAGGGAAAGAAATAAAAGTGATTTTAGTGTCTTAAAAAGCAATATCCATTAGACTCAGATTTGGCTAAAAGTGGACTGAAAGGCTCTTATTTCAACAAGATGTACAGGCTCAGGGGAAAAAAACAAGTTAAATGCTTCTGACATTGTAATTGATTTTATGTGGTACATTTATGAGACTTTCAATTCATGTTCCATATGGGATTTAGCACTGAGATGTTATTGCAACTTCTGAGGCGGTTATGTTGTCGTTTTGAAGGAACAATTTGGTGGTTCCTCCGCTCCCAGAACAAGTACTGACTTGGGTTCAATGTTTACTCCCTACCACAGAAAAACACTTAAACTGGAGCCTGTTTTCTCACAGCTGGGAGGATACATAGCATCTCTTGGGAATTTGGGTGCCACAGGATGCTGTAGTGGGCCTCACAATGGCAGGGAGAGGGTAATCCACTGTCTGGGAGAGGCTGTGATATTGAGGATGCAATCCAAGCATAATGCAATGTGGTCACTATATGAGATGGAGATTTAATGGATATTGTTCATGGTGTTGGAATATATGAAGCAATAAATTGCTTTTCTGGATGATTTAATGCTGAAGCAAGGTTGAAGACTTAGGTAACTGCACATGGTTTACTGCAAATACACTAGCTTTACAGAGGTAAATGTATAACCTAATAGGCAGCACAGGAGGGAAGGAAAAACAAGCAAACCCCAAAGCCTTTTAATCAAAGCAGTATTCCAAGGTTCAAAGTCAAGCTCTCAGAAGTTGAGAAATACCATATTTAAGGTAACTTATTTAAATCACATACTCTGGGAATATGTGTGTGTATTTGTGTGTGGATATTTTTATGTAGGTTTCAATTATATAAACACATGCTTATTTCTTCCAGATATTACCAGCTTCAGTGCACAGCATGAACCATGCACAAAGTGTGAAACAATTCCACAATATTTCTTCCTGTTGTGATGGCTCAATGCCAGGGGTTATGTAAACCTTGCAATAAATATGCATTTAATAATTTCCTGATGTTGTTCTTTGTGGCAACTGTCACTGCTGTAGACAAATATTAATGAATTTATCTTTATTGCTTTCCTGTGAAACAGCCAACTCACATACTTACATCATTGGGCGTAATTCACCAGAAGTCAGTGAGAAAGTTTGAATGCTTCAAGTTAAGCACATGCTTAAATCTCTCTGGGATCAGGGCCCTGAATGCCTTCACTGGATTAGTGGCAACGTGAAAATGAAAATAAATTGTAAATGACATTAGTGTGCCTTATTTGAAACTGTGAAGCTTACCAGTGTGTCCTGGAAAAGCACATTAAGAGGAAATACTTACACATGCAGAATTTAGGCACCTGCTTATGTCTAACCAGAGCTGTATTTGCTGTTTCTTGGCTTGTTTGCTTGTTTTCCTTGCTGTTTGCAAGCAAACACAAGTGGTGGTATTGTTGTTTGTTCTCTTAAGTGAAACCTAATTCAAAAGGACCTCGGGTTTTAGGGAGTTTATCCTGGTTCTATTGGTGTCCATGGCAAAATTCCTATATTGAAAGTGTATCCAGGATGATGTCCCTAAAGGTGACCATAGCAGCTGCCTCCCTGCTGTAATGTGCCTTCAGGAAAGCTGTGTGCCTCCTGCCACCCTCTAAGGAGGTTGGGGTTTCTGGAGAAAACACTTGTTTTCTTCATTAACTCATCTGGTGTAGATTGTCCAGCTTACTGGGTATTTCTCAACAGAACAAATAAGATTTGCTTTTTTAATGTCTTTCCAATTTTTAACAGAGACTTTTCATAAACAGCGATGTTAATTATTTGCCCAGGCCTTGACATATATGAAATGTTTGCCAGAATAATTAATTTTGCATTTGCTTTATAATTGATTATTATTTCCTACATGTTTTAAGTTGTACAGCAGAATACGGTCTTGAGCCTGACTGTTGTAAAATCCTTTTCATAAGCTGGCAGAAACCATAGGTTAGTATTTAATTTATAAAAAAAATTGCATCTACTAGCTTCAAAGGAATTGAGAAAATATCCATAGAGATTGAATAAAATAACTGAATCAACTCTAATATCAAAGCTAAGAATTCACAAGTGTATCTATAGATCAAGTTCTTGGGGTTTCTCTGGAAGAGGGAAAAGGCTGTATATGAGGTTAGGATCTTTTTTTAATTGCAGGCTCGTGTGATAATTGCATCCAAAGCCAAAAGTACATCAGGTTTTTGGTTTCTTTGTTCTAAGTGCTGCTCTGACTCTAAAATTTAGAGTCATAGTTTGGTACAAGAGAGTTCTTCCTTTTAGGCATGGGAAGAGAAAATATAGATGCATTTTAAATTATGTGAACTGCTGCTTCCTTCTCAGTATAAACCTTGTGTTCCTAGATGGTCAATACTGCAGTAAAGAGCTTAGCAAGTTACTCTCTACTCTGCTTCACAGGGAAACCTGGTGAATGTGCAACACATTCCCTAGCTTGGTAAGTACACACGAAAGGGTGTGCATGTTTCAAGGCCTGAAATTCTTTCTTGGGGACAAGTGTGATACGGATAACTCTGTGTAATGCTAGAAACATGTATAGTAAATGCTGTGTATATGCATTATATGTATACGTAACATACATAATTATAATTTTTTATATATATATATATATATATACACATGTACACTCTGAAAGGGTGGCATGGATTAAGGTGCTAAAATGAGTTTTAATGTGACACTGTACCTTGTGTATAAGTATCCAAGTGTTGTCAGTTTAATTACCTATACCTGTTAGTGATTTACAGTGGTGTTACATGGAAGAATTTCATACAAATAAATAAAATATCATAAAACAAACATATTTTAGAAACTGTGATTATCAAACATTTATCAAACAAAATGCTGTACTTCATAAACATGAAGCTGGAAATTCTAGATTTAGAAAGTTATGCATATTTAAGTTTTCTCTCACAAATAAGTAGAGGAAAAGGTAAGAGTTAGACAGCTGTTGTCTTTAAGCCATGCATCTGAGTGCATTTTACTGTGCCTAGAACAAAAGCAGAGTGACCCTGGGCCCTTTGGGTGAGCTCACTCTCATACTCAGTTAAGTATAGATGAAGACATCTGAAGTGTTGCCTTGTGTTGTTGCAGCTTCAGTCCTAACCAGTGGGATGCCAGATGCACTGAAGCTGTGTCATGGTTAAAACTATATTACTTGGTTATTTTAATGCTGCTTGAGCACGTTTGCTGGGGCAGGGACCAGCTTGATGTCTCTTTCACAGCTTGAAGTGGATGTTGTTTCTCTGTTGAGTGGGTTAAGTAAGAAAACGCTCTGTTATTATAAGTAAGAACTGCTTTGGCCCTATGTAGCCCTCATTTGGTGTATCCGATTGCTTTTTTATTACTCAGGGGTGATCTAATTACTCAAGGGTGACCAGAGCTGAGTTTGGTTTAATGTAGCAAGATGCTTGCAAGGCACATGGGACTCTGATGGTTGTAGTTAATCCCTTAATGACCTTGGTGTTTGTCCCCCACCCAAAAGCAGGGCAGCAAGTCATCTGATGACCATTTCCAGTGCTGTTCAATTGATAATAAACAGAAAATTGGAAGGCAGGTACAGGAATGAACTCTTTGCATAAATGGTTTTGTTACTGGTAATGTCCAAGCCACTTCAGCTTCAAGGCAATGCTTGCCCAAGATGAGCTAGCAGAGAAAGGAATACCTTTTAGTTTTCTAGTTCAAGAACACTTGGCCTTAGATTTCTACATGCTACAAATGTGCTTACAATACAAAGAATTGCTGTGCATGGTTTTACCTGTGGTCAGCTAGAGAAGCACAGACGTTCTTCTGGTGAATGTGCTTCAGGTAAAACCTCAGCATCTGAGAGCATGAACTCTGTCAGCTCCCTTTCCCTTCCAGGTTTTGGGAGGAAGAGGAGTCTGGCACAGGGCTGTGCGTGGGATGCCTCTGCAGGCATGAGCTCAGGGATGAGGTATTAGGGAACATGAAATGCTTGTAGGCAGCACTCCCCCATGCTATGTGGATATGTTTTACAAAGCCTGTTGTGTTTGACCATTTCCAATGCTTCCCAACAGGAAGGAAGATTTGAAGTCAGGAATGTTCTGCAGAGTCAGCTACTAGATTTGTAGCTGTGTTTTAATGGTTCATCTGACTCCAGGGTCAGAGACATTTGTTCTTTCAAATCCCAGTAGATGCAGAGTCTTTTGTCTTTGTCCCTGACTGACTTTAGCCAGAATCCATCCAGCTCAGGTATGAGGGATCCTCTTGCTGTCCCTATTAGACAATTTGTTGTCATGAGTGCTGTGAGCTTTCTGGATGATATAACTGTTGAAAGTTTTAATGAGACTAAGATTGCTTTTACAAATGAGCACTCAACGTGCCATTAAAATTGTTCCCTCACTGAAAGACTTCATACTTGAGAGGCTGCTGTAGCCACGGGGAAAAAATGGCTCAGGCACCAGCCAATGAAGTCAGTAAATCAAAATAAATAAATGGAAATGCCAGGGGCTATGAGCATGTACTTGATGCAGTTCAGAGCAATTACTGTTACCTGAAGGGTGGGAATCCATCACGTAGAAGCAGCCCGACCTGTGGATGGAAAACCTGCTCAGATCAGCGTGGTTGCAGTTCCAGCAGTGGCCTCTCAGCAGGAGACATTACCTCTGAGGGCGGAACTTGAAAGTCAAGCTTGTCTTTTTTCAAGGACTCCAGTTATTTCTTGACTTGCTATTTTTGCAGAGGCAACCCTCTCCCACTGCAAAGTGATGATCCCGACTTCTGTCCAGGAGGGATGTCATTTTCTTTGGACCGCTGAGCACAAACAGATCTTGTCATGCTGCCCCTTTGCACTGGCCAAATGTGTTCTGCATGTAACAATGATTGGGGAAAGTATGTGTGCTGGTACAGTGATTTTAAACTCCAATTTTAAACACTGCTGTTGAATTAAAGTAGGATTTCTCCATGTACGTCCTTGTTTGGAATAACTGGTGGTATGAAATTCAGGCTAATTTCCCCAGAAAGAAAATCAGTTGACCCTCACATTCTTAAAAGCTGAACTAAAAATTTGGAGGCTCACATCAAAGCTCTGTAAATAAAGTGAGTAACACTTTGGACGCTTCTGGTGGGTAGCGGGGGAGGGGGAAATTCCCTCCATAAAGAACACCCAAGTATTTAAAAAGAAATGCTTAGGTTTAAATATCTCACTGTTTTTCTTCGCCAGGGCTCCATGCTGAGGATTTTATTTTCCTTTGCAATGCCTGTGCTGCTGAGCCCTTTTTTCAGAGGTAGGCTGACGTTAGCACACTGAAGCCTCTAGCAGGTTCACCAGAGCAAGTTTATTTGTGGTGTGGACTGAGTTGTGTTTGAGGGTGCCATTAGGATTCAGAAGGCTCCCCGAGGCCTGAATATCAATGGCACTTCAAAGGACTAGAGCTGTGAATGAGCAGACATGCTCCCTCCCAGGCCCTGGGATGGGGATTTGGGGAGACATGGGTTCAAAGGTAGGAAATGGGGAGCAGTTGTCCAAGGGCACTGGTAGTGAAGTAGGCACACCAGGTCATTCTAAATGTGGTGGAGTCTGGGATTTGCAGGCTGTGAGGTCAGCACAGACGCTTCTGATGGCAGCCAGGCAGCTCTCCCTGCCTTGCTACCCTGTGTGATTCTTTGATCCAGACAGGAATTGAGGAGAAAGAAATGCAATCACTTTTCCTCTATGATTTTTTTCCCCCTGAGAGATATAAATGGAAACGGTATAATTTATCTTAGATTTTCTTAGGAATCATTTTAGATTTTGGGATTCTTTCCTAAGCTACCAAAAGCTCCTTCCTTTTTTTTTTGGCCAGTCTAAGCAAATCTTAAACTTGGGGTAGTTACTTTTTCTTAATCTTATAGTTTAGCTGAGTGATTAGTTTTATTGAGGATAAAACCAGTGGTAGCATTTGGTCTTAACTACTTGAGGCACTGTTAAAAATTGTGTGAAAGACTAGCAAAGGTGAGCAAAACCTAGGACTTCTTGTTAAGATGATCAGAGGTGCCCCCTTTTCTAAAGAGACTGTAACCTCAATAAGTCTGGTGTATATGGAGGAGGCCCATATCCATAATTTAAGGATAGGAAGCTTGTGAACAAGTATTAAATGACTTGACCAAGGTTATTCAAGCAAATGGTGTCAGAAACAGGAAACTGATGGCCAAACAACATGCTTTCTTGCTGTAGTAATAAGCTGTAGCTAATAGTATGGCCTTGATAGCTTTTAACTAAATTAACTCTGCCCAGGCAGCTTGTTTCAATGGGTTTTCTGTCCACTTTAATTTTTTGCAACAGGATTTTGCTTCCCCACCTTTCTCTCTGGAGAGTTCTTTCTATATCAGAACTCATATTGCAAACTTTATGAGGCAGGAGAAACAGCTGTGTGTCCATATGGCACCAGACACTAGCAAAACTTCTTTTGAACTGGATCCACTTCAGGACAGGCTTTCTGGGCGTGCCACGAGGTAAGCAAAATAGTTGAACATCCACTGACGTGACCTCTTAAGGAATGGTCATGTTTCCCATGGCTGTTCAGAAAGTCCATTGCCTCTTTCTCTGGTGGTGATGTAGGTGTTCCCTGTGTAGAAGTTTCTGTCTCCTGACTGTGACCCTGCAGTGCCAGGCACCACCACAGCCTGTTCTGGAGATGCTCTGTGTTGCAAACCCCTGTTGCTGAGACCATGCTGGCTGTTTATGCTCTGAGCTGGCTTTGCATTAACCACAGTAGAAAAGGGGTCAAGGACACCTGTCCAAAAGGTACTTAAAGGCTGCATCTGCATCTAGATCCTTGTTATAATGTCTTGTGAACTCTTCCAAGGTGGAGATGGATGTATGCTTTCACCTGAACCTGCACTGCTGGGGCCAGGTTGGGACCCAGTTTGATCTCTGCAGGCTTTTTTTGCAGCCAGGAATGACATCCCAGCTGGCCACGTTAGCTGAGCTGGTTTGAGGAGGGAAAGTAGAATTCAGTTTCAGTTAGATAAATGTGTTTACATTTTAGGATTTCCTATGCTAGCAGAAGGCTGCCTTAATGTGTGTATTTCTCTATGTAACTATTTTTTTATCTTTTGAAACTTCTAGTTTTATTCATCCATATCTGGCCTGAGACATATTTTCCCCTTTAACCAATGAGCTGCACTTGTTTCATTCACAAAGAAGTAGCTCTTCCTTCAGATTAAAGGCTGTATTTTATGTTGATATTCCTAATTAGTTTACTTTCAAAATTGCTGGGGCATACTTTTGTATGTAATCTGACCTCGTTTGTTTTGGAGGCAATATCAGAACCCTTGTTTGCTCAGGGCTCTGATAACATAGGCACTTTGCTAGAGTTATTTATTTGTTTTGCTGGTATTTGGGGTTTTATTACAGCAGACTAAGGCCTGAAGCACATTACTCCTGGACAGCAGCCTATGCAATACACAGGCATAGCTGTACTATTGCTTTGGCTACAGTAATTGATCCTATGTGGGAATCGTGGCTTAATTTTGACAGCTCAAGAGCAATTGCCTGTCCTAGTGGTGTTCATGCTGCTCAGCAAGGTGAAGAAGAGAGTGGAAACACATGCAGCACTTGGGGCTTGGACTTGCTCTGTGCTGAAATCTGAGGAGCAGGCAGGGGAGGCTCTTGCCATGCCTGAAACCTGGCAGGGCAAATAAACATCCAGATGACAGAGAAAGAGGTCTTGGGACAGATGGAAGAAAGCTGGAGGTAAAAGCAGTGACCACAGTTGTTGCAAAGAGGTAAGAGACATGCAGGACAGATTTCCTGCTCCTCTAACCACTCAAGGAATTTCCAAGAATCTGGTCATCACCAAGATGTGAAAATGGCAGAGAGATCCTATCTTTGGTAAACATGGAGTCACGTTTTCCCCCTCACTCTGAAGCCATCTCCTGTTAAATCTGTGCAGCATTATTCACTTCCTTACGGCAGAGGTGCAGAGAAGCTCTGAATGAAAGGAACACCTGCAACCCATTTGGGAGTGCCAAGGCACACGGGTCTGTCTGTTGTGTCACTCCAGGAGCCCACGGCCATCCCTGCCCTGTGCAAGGGCAGCACCCTGCCAGCCTGCCCGGCACGAAGCAGCAGTCTGTGGCTCCGGGCTCGGTCGTGCACGTGCTCTGCTGTGATGAATTAGGGATTCAGCTGCTGTGCCCGCCTAATGACACAGTATTGCCATTTTGTGAACTCCGCTGTGCAGACGGGAGCTTATTAGTTTCTGCAAGGATTTACTTTTTTCGCAGCCCCATCACTTGTTTTATAAAGCCATCACGTACCATTTAAATACTTACTGCTGTTCTACAGTCTTCTTACACTACTTTTTGCTCTGATATATTGCAAAATGGCCTATGTTAACTCCAGGATGATAATGATTCAATATCAATCATTATTATAATTTTTTGGTTTGATGATATTTTGGTGAGGTCTGACTAAGATAAAAGGAATTAGTCTTTTAGGGATAGACAGTTATTATTTTTCATTATTTACATTTTTCTTGGAATTTTCTCATTGACTTTTTTTTCATCTCATTTGCAGTCTTAGAATGAGTAAATAGGGTAAGAATGAAAGCTGTGAAGGAGAGCTCAAAGCTGGGAAAGCAAATCAAGTCTGAAAATTTTTTCTCTGTTAGTGTATTTTCTATGGTATGTTTTTACAGCTCTTAGGTGGTAGTTTTCTACTTTGCTCCAAACATACCTTTTGCTCACATGCATCATGAGGGTGCATTCTAGACTCATCTGTATCTTCTACAGTGACAAGTGATTTTGTTGTTGTTTGGGTTGTCATAAAAGGAGACAACTTTCACAACGATGTTGACTCAAAAAGACATTTATGAGAGCAACCCGTTGTGTCCGGAAATCCCCCAAAAAAAAGAACAAAAGTCAAAGAAAAACCCCGGTGCGACAATTGGATCACCTTGACTGTCAGATGACAGTCAGAGAGAAAGAGTCCGACCGAGCCGGGCGTTAACTGGATTTAAGACCCAGTTAGGAAGGAATTATTAGAAAGACCCTTGGGGTCCCGAGGCCAATCACTCTGGCTCGTGCTTACTAGTCACTATTTGGCTAGCAAGCTAAAAGACTCTCTGCCCCTTGGTGCTCTCTCGAGCAGCTCAAGAGCAAAAAGAGCCCCTCCCTTCTTCGTGGAGCCCTTTTTATAGTATTTTCTAAGGAGGTTGGGTCTGTCCTTTCCACTTCTCTTTAGATGGAACTGATTGGCTTTACTAATTAATGAGGGGATCTCTCCCGCCAATGAGGCGCTCGTCTAGGGGTGGTACTTTTTGCTCATTAGCATTGGTGGGAAGGAGCCTCATTAATATTTCACTTTTGCTACATTCTGGTGACAGACCCAACTGACAATTACTATTTTTAGAAAGGGTACAGAGTTGGTCCTTTAATATGAGCCAGGGGGATGGGTTATCCTCTCAATGTCTTACAATGAGAAACCCTTTAAACTTTATTAACATAACTCTCTAATCAAACTAAACCTTATAATTAACTTTACAACATTCGTTATAACCTATTTTTAACCTTGACTTTGATAAAAATCTTTATTATTAACTTTTTAAACATTTCTTTTATGAAACCCCTCTTTTTACTGCAAAAATTCACTTATTAGGTTTGTGAATAACAGGGTTTTTTTAGGTCCATGAACGTTCTCAACAGGGACCACCTTTTATACAAGTCCTAATTCTTTTTATTAAAGTGCTCAGCACCTGTTCTCTAGTGGCCAAGTGATACGTTGCACTGCTTTGGATGGATGAGCTTTAATAAACATGATTGTATCTGTCTTTCATATCTCTTCTGTGAGTAGATGGCTGCATGCAGTTATTTTTCAATACTCAGCCATTACTCTTGACAGCATAACAGAGCATTTTCTGCAGCAGGTTCTTAGGCATTCGAAGTGACTGCACAGATTGTATCTCATCAGTGACAGGATACAACAAGGAAAACATTTGACACTTTGAGTTTAACCTGTAGCTCCAATGTCTTATGCCATTAATTTGGAAAAATGACGATGAAAATAGATGTGGGACTTTTCTGTCCACAAAACAGACCGGAAAGCATTGTGGGCTCAAGATCTTGAGGCATAGACCCTGCCTGTAAGCTGTGCAGTTTCCCATTTAAGAGGAGGGGACCCTTTGTGCCAGGCTGTGGGTGTATCTCTGTAGAAGTAGTTTTGGCATCCAATGATAGCAGGGAGCAGGAAACTCCTGTCTGTTAGGTCACTTGCTTTGGAAGACAACTGATGTACTTGCTGGACATCTGTCCATCTGAGTGTTCCTGTAAAGAGAGGAAATCACCATAGACAGAAGCAGCTGAGCAATGGATGACTTTCCATGTTATATGAAATCTTCATCAGGGAACAGAGGTTCTTTTGGAATCGGCTAAAATGCACATGGTCCCAATTCTTATGAGAGTGCTGAAAGAGAGCAGCTTTCAAAGGTCTTTGGATTTTAAATTCCTCATCTCTGTGTGTTTCTGAGAGTAGGAAGCACTAGAAAAATTAAATTTCCTATCACATACAAGGCCACAGCACAGGGCTGACCAACTGATAGGAACTGCTCCACATGACAGAGTCCCAGGGAGCCAAGTGGGACTTGCTTGTCCACTTCAGTTCCTCTGAGACTGGAGTGGCAGAGAAGAGCTATCTGGCACTGTCTGCATTGGGAAGGGCCTGTAGGATGTCACTTGTATATATGTCTAAAACAAGCATTCAGTGAAACTCAAAGCCCTTCTGGAGCTCATATTCTGTTTTGGCAGGCTGATTTTTGTTTTTTCCCTGGGGAGTGGAGGGGAATTTTCAGAAATCACCATGATGCAGGTTCCCCTTGCCTTGAAATACTGCTGTGTGGGCACCAGTGGAAGGAGACTCAGGTGTGTGGTACAAAGGATGACCTCCTCTCCTTCACTCTGATTCCACCCAGCTGCTTTGGCTGGGCTGGGCAGCAGGAGCAGGCCCAGGCTCTCTGTGTCAGCCAGGAAGCTGCTGCTCCATGGGGCTGACAGTGTGGGGGAACAGCAGGCAGGCTGTAAGCTTGGAGGAGCTTCCTGGACTGAGCATGAGGTGTGAGAGAATAGCTCACTGCAGCCTTTCGGTTTGGATGTGCAGTTTGTGTAGCCTTATGTCTCAGAGAAACAAGCCCAGCAGAAAATAGGGGCTGTGTTCTGGCTTTGTGAATATCAGATGGGACAAGACACATTTTGTGCCAGACACCAAGCAGACACTCCAGCTTTCTGTGCCAGAGATGACTAGAAAGGGCTTTGTCTCAAGCCATGTCAGCAGAAAGTCTGTGTGATGTACACAAGATGCGTACCAGGGCAGGGGGAAAAGGAGAATGCCGCAAATTAATCACCATTCAACATTATCAAAGAACACTTCTTTAGCTTAGCTCAGTTATGGCTTTCACATAATTAAGTCCCTATGAATTAAGTATCTCTTTTTCTTTTCTTTCTTTCTTTTTTTTTTTCTTTTCTGACGGGGCAATGATTAAAGCGTGAAACCTTCCAAACCAGAAAAAGGTATTCTGTAAGGGTGTGCAAAAAAGGGCAGCTCCTTAAGGTGTGAGAAGCTCATTGATGTAATAGAGGGGGGTAAGTAAGTAGGTGTAGAATAGAATATCAATTTTATAAGGACTTGCTTGCATTTTATAATTAGGTGACAAACAACTCAACCTTGTGACACTGTCACACCTGACAGTCGATGAAGTTCAGCTGGAGATTTTCTGAGTGTTTTGAAAGCTTTGCTTTCTTTTGAATGAGTTCCATGATAAATAGGAGGAAAATCCTCTTTTAAATGAAGTTGGTAATACATCATTTGAATTAAATTAGGACTCAGTTCTGGGAGCTCAATATACAATAGAGCTACAAATAGGAAGGAGCCCTATTCTGAAATACCTGAGGTAATCTTATTGAACCTTTTATTCAAAAAAATCTCTGAGAATTCCTCCACAAGCCACACACCAGTTGATTAGGTATTTTTCTTGTCATAACCTTTCTAGTTGACAAAAATTTTCTGACCCTTCTCCATGGGTTCAATGCCAAGAATAGTAATAGGAAAAAAAACCTTAGAGTGTATTTATATGTTCACGTCATTCATTTGCGTAAATAATTGTAGGAGCTTCTTTGATTTATATGGTCAGCAGATGTTGGAGCTTAAAGCACCTGCTAAGAAAAGCAGATTCTTTCCAACCGTGGCTCAGCCCCGTTTCCATTGGTTTTTATTTTTCCCCTGGCCTCCTTGCTGTGGCCCAGCAGTGTCTGTGCCATGAGTTCATCTGTGCAGGCAGCGTCTGCGGTGGGTCTTGGATGCTCTGCTCTGTGTATCTGCCAGCCCTGCTTTGATAGTGCAGCCAAGCCACTGCTGGTTGAAATGTGAAAAATGCCAGAAGCTTCTTTTTCTGTGTGTACAAAATCAGCCCAGGGGGCCTGTGACATGAAGAAAGCATAACTCGTTCTACTATGCTGCTTAAAAAAACCCAGCAAAACCCAAAATAAATAAGGGAGGCTTGCT
This sequence comes from Rhipidura dahli, assembly GCA_013399225.1. Taxonomy (NCBI): domain Eukaryota; kingdom Metazoa; phylum Chordata; class Aves; order Passeriformes; family Rhipiduridae; genus Rhipidura; species Rhipidura dahli. Next base: position 274,204 of record VXAC01002798.1, on the reverse strand, counting down.
AGTAACACCTAGGCAGCACTGCAGCTCAGAGCAGGGGCTTGTGTTATGAGAGCTTGATAGTTGACAAAAAAGTTGTATTAAGAAACAATGAAGGAACTAAATTAATTCTGCATGGACAAACTGTTTGCTCCACTGTTTTCCTTGTACCCATCAGTGTGTCTGGGAACTCCTTGCCTGCTATTTCTAGGAGCTGCCCAGGTTTTCAGTCAAATCACATTGGTTTTAGCCCCCATATATTTGGTTACACAGTCATAAAAACAATCCAATGTTCATAGCTGCTCTCCTCCCATCATAACCTCTGTTGGAGTTGCCTGTGCCATCTCTGGCTTTCAAAATGGGTGCACAGCAGATGTGGAGCAAGCAGGCCAGAGCTGCAAGTTTAACACTAGGCATCAGCAAGCTGATGGAGAGGCAGAGGATGGAAAATCTGCCTTCAGCAGCCTTTCTCTGTTTTAGGTGTAACTGCTGCATATGAAACCCAGCACGAGCAATGTGGGCTTCATCAACAGGTGACCTGTTGTTGGGGAATTCATAGGAGGCTGACATGAAAAATACCCTTTGATGCTGGAAAGAGTTGAAAACCTCAGATATCTGCACCAAGACGCACACAGAAGGGTGATGTCCTCTTCTTTAAGAGCAAACTGTACTCCTTGAAGGGAAAAGGCAAACACTAGGCATGGCACTTAGGGCACACAGGCTGGTGGAGCCAATCCTGACCCACTGTGAGGTGAGATTAATTGGTTTGGGTGCATTAGGGTAGCTGAGTAACAAATGACGTTTGGAAGAACAGTGAAACGTGCAGCAATTGTATTCCAACCCCTTCCCTGGATAACTCCCATGTGTGCAGTGAGGAGCTCTGCCTCACTGAAGTCCTCAGTTTGTATAAGGTACTATAACTTCAGTGTGTGCTAATGATGTAACTGAAATGTGAAAATAAGGTTTGCCTACCTTAAAAAAAAAAAAAAGTCACATCACAGTTCACAAATCCACCACCGATAAGGTTTTTAATTCAGTTATAAATCTCTAAATTATATTTAGATCCAAGTTGCTGCTCTTATAAGTGTCTATAATGAAATGAATAGTCTGCCAAGCACAGAAGCTGGAGAGTTAAAGGAATACATCATACCAATTAGTTAATGATGTACTTTTGTCTGGCCAAGTATTGTTCAAAAAAAAAAAAAGCTGGAGAGCACTAAAGGAAGTGACATAGTTGGGCATCTTGACTGATACTGTGTGATCTTTGACCTCATTTAATTGAAGTAGTAACTGATCTTAAATAGAGTATTTCTTTCAGCTCAGAGTGACTTTTGCAGTACCTGCCTGTGGAGCCAGTCCTCTGCTGAGGCTGTTCATTGCTGCTGTGAGCTCTCAGTAAGCCTTGGCTGCTGCCTCACCCTGAGTCACTGAGGTCCCAGCCTTGGCACTTGTCTCGAGAGATACAGGATCAGTCCCTAGCATGGGAAGTGCTCTCTGTAAATGTTACTCTGCCCTGCTGTTGGGAAAGATAGGACAAGTCTAAGTCATCTCCCCAGGACTGGGACAGTTATCTCCAGAGTAGCTAACACGGCTCTCCTGCTGTTTGTATCAGTGGGAGTTGTTTCACTTAGTCTGAAACCAAGTCCCTTCCAGTTGAGAGAGTAATTTCTCCTAGCCCTAGCTTCGATCTGACATGCTTCACAACTGTTCCCTCGCATCTTTTCCAGGCAGCTGGCAAGTTAGAACTGAGGATTGCTGAGGTTTGTTTGTTGAAACACAACTTTGTGGGTTTTCCTGCTGTCTGGCCTGCCAGATAGGGAGAAGTAGTAAAAACAGATGGTGTGTTACTGGGTGGAAATGAGAGCAGGGCATTTGCATTGTTCAGCAAACTGGCATGCTATCCTGGCAGCAGCCAGCTCTTGGGAAGGTGTTTTTGGCTTTGCTGCACCTCATTCACTGAAGCACTCTCCTCTGAACACTGACTGAATCCGATTCTTTGAGCTGAGTATTTAATCTTGTGCTTGGCATTAAGTTGTAACTTTATTCTGAGACACGTCAGAGCATAGCCTGATGTGTTATAATGGACTCTACTGGTGAGCTGGGATGGACTGTGTGCAGGGAGAGTTCCCAGGGCATTGAATGACTGGAAAGAAAATGGGAGAAGAAGTTAGACCTGTGGTGTGTAAATTAAGTTAGATGAAACATCTTCATAATCAGATGTGACAGTCATACTGCTGTAGTTTATTAGTGATAAACTAATATAGGCTATCCATAGCTGATAGAATTGACATATCATTCCTCACTGAAGTCATTCCTAATTTAAGGCAGAGGCCTCCATCCCCTGACTGAATGAAAATGTTACTGACACAAAGCAAGAGGCTTTCTTGGGTTTAGGATTGCACACAGAAATAGTCCTGTTTGTGAATGACAATCTCAGCTTGAAAAGGCAGCCTCAGGAATGTGGGAAAAGGAGAAATGACTTGGGCATCAGCACAGCTCAAAGCTGATGTTCCACATCACCAAAAAGAAAACCCCCTAAACAGTAGAAATGGTAAATATGTATTATTTGCACAAAGATGTGAGAGAAGCCAGTGCATCTCATGCTAATCACTGCACTGGAATGGAGAAACAGATCCACTGGCTCAGTTGACAGAGGGGAGCAACACAGAGTGAGCATCTCTGAGGTGCCTGGTCCTGGTGAGAATTCCTTCCCCTAGCTGAGGACAGGAGGTGCAGGTGAGTGATGTACACAGGGCCCAGTGCAGATCAGGGAGGACAGCTGGGTCCCCTCTGTGGACAGATGATTCTATTGACAGGCATGGTTTTGTTTTTCCCAGATGGCTACTGGAGCAGAACACAAAAGTAACCAGGGAAACTTAGCGTGGAGAGGCTCTGGCATCCATCCTGGTGGAGTCTTAGAAATATCTAAGACATTTCTGCGTGAGAGGAAGGGAAGACATAGGGCTTGATGAATAGAGGATGACTGATCTCTAGAAGAAATTATTAGTTACACTTAAAATTATAAGGTTGGAAATTCAAATCTTTTCCCCTTAAAAAAAATGAGGAGAGGTGAGGGGTGACCAGACTTGAAACAGTAAGGTGAATTTAATCACGTATATTCAGTACAGCTCTGAGGGACAAAATGCTGAGGAAGAAGGTTTAAGATATTATTTAACTTCTTTAATGATCTTGAAAGGTAGTAGGCAGTACATTAATGAACTGATAATAAATTAGGAGGATCTTTGGATAGATAAATGATAAAAAAGGAGCATTGATTTCTTAATACAGAAAGAATAGCAAAATGATTTTCAAGCAATTGCCACTGAAGACAGCTGTGAATGCCAGAAATATCTAATATTAAAGAAGTACTTGTATAGAACAGTGGGTCTTCTGGCTGCATGCTGTTTGAAGTTAAAAATCTGTGCTTAAGCTTATTCTTCTAGTAAGTGACAGAAATAACTGTCCTATACTTTCTAAATGTTTAAATTTTGGTAATTTATCCTTGATAACAGGTTTTCTAAAGCTGTTTAACTGGGAACCAGCAATACATTGCTACTATGATATCGTGAGGTTGTTTCCAAAATGTTCTTGAAATATTAGCTGTCCTTTTCCCATTCACATCTATATGTTCCCCTGCAGCTGGACCATCAAGCTAAGGGAAAAAAAATTAATGACTGTTCAGAATTTTGCCTACTGCTTGTCTGCAGCTGAAAAATGGGGAAGCATTGCACAAGGCAATCTATAACTCCCCCTCTATCTCTAGACAATAAAAGAAAAAAAATAGTAGTGTCTTGAGTTAAATATGAAATGTACCTTAAAATTAGATGGCAAGCAGCAAAACCCCCTTGGCCATGCCAGCTGGAAGAGAATGTCCCTGAACTAAGGCACTTTAGATAAAGCTCAATCACAGGAAAGGAATATGAGCACCCCAACTTCTGAGTGCATGCTGTGCCATAGAGAAATTGCATGGCTTGTTTCAGGCTGCTCAGGATGAGGGTGGTGTGAAGTGTTCCCTTTGCTCAAAGAGGAGATGTTTTGATTACAAGCTTAGGAAAAAAGACAGTTGTCTATTGACATTGTAAAGATTGTTTTTTTGTGTTCTTGAACCTCTGTGTTGGAATCCTTGCAATTCTTTTGGTCAGCCATGGAGCAGTAAAGTGAAGCTCTAGACAAGGTAAAAACCACGTGATAAACTGTCTTTTTGTTATGTGTGGATGGAAAACTAAAATAGTTTTTTAAAGTACCTTAGAAACAAGATTGATAATCACTTGTAACAGGAAAAGTAACTAATTTGTAGTTTCTCTATTTAGGTAAGGCCCAAAAAGCCTTGACGTGCTATGGTCTGGGTTTGTTATGTATCACCCAGTGGCACAAAACAGGACCTAGAGGGGGTTTTGTGTCAAGAACTTGGCTCCCTCAAACTACTAGAAACAGCAGCCCATAGCTCATGCAGTGTGTCTTACACACATTCCCTCCTCTGACTTTGGCACGCATGACTGCAATCTGGCATTTATTTATCCATCATGTTCTTTTGAACCTGGTTGGTATTAGACTAAAACTATCCAAGCAGTGCAAGCAGGAGAGTTTGCAGGAGGAAGCTCCTGAGGATCGTGGAGAGCTGGGTGTTGCACAGCACAGGTCCTTCTCCCTCACCCTGCAGACTGCAGCTTTCTGCTTGCTGACATGCCAGGTACAAATCCAAACTGCTGGCACATCACCCAGGCAAATATTCTGATGTTCTCACTGAAGCATGGGAAAGGACTCCCAGGAGAAGCCGTGTTTCTTAGAGGCCTCAGCTGCAGCTGTGGTTTCTGGAGATAACATTTGATTAAATGAAGGCTGCTGCTCAGCACAGCTTGTGGAGCCACAGTACCATCCCTGCTCTTTGTGCTCACAGCTCCCCTTGCCTGGGCTGGGCTGAGGAGCCTCTTGCAGCAGGATGCAGCTGCGATGTGGTAACTCGTGTGGGAGCAAGCCTTGCCCATCCTGAGCAGCCTCCAGGGGCTCCCTGGTCCTGCCTTGTCCCCCTGTGCTGTTCAGGGGCAGCCTGAGGGTTCTCCCTCCTGCCTCCCAGCAGTGCTGCCCCAGCAGCTCCCTGGAAGTGCTCGCTGTTGTGTAGAAACCCCTGTGGTGCTGAAGTTACAGACGTGTGTGGGGAAGTTTCTCAGGAAACACAGCTATTCCTGGTAACCCTGCTTCTTTGGAAGCTCCCAGCTGTCAAAATTCTGGAGCCTCCTCTTGGAGTCCTGCTGAAAGCCCACGGACAGCTCCTTCCCCTTAACCAATGACATTTTATTGCTATTGACCACATAGAGCTGTCGTGTTTAATTCTGGACAAATGCACACAAGTGACATGAGGGTGACTGGAAGAGCCTGTTCTCAGGGGGAAGTGGCAGCAAAACTCTGCTCTAGATGCCAAGTGCTAGGCAGGGGCCCTAAATGAGGTGTTCTCTACATCTTTCCTGGGTATTGCTGAAATCCAGTCAGAAAAACGCATTGGAAACTTCTTGGGTGAAAAATATTGATGCTACTGTGGTCTATTCTACAATTTATGCATTTTATTTTAGTATATTTGGGGGTTTTTGCCTAAAACTGTGTGCAGGTTTGGTTTCTTAGAGTCAGTAACTTCAGCTTTTTGAAACTTCTGATGAACTGAAAAGGGACCTTTTTTTAAAATGCAAATAAAAGTCTGTCCTTTGTTTTACTGGTAACTCTAAGCATCAAGTGATTTGTTTTCTTCTTGCTGTGCAACGAAAAAGTCTTTTTTCCCAAGCTTCCCTGCAGTGAAAGGGGAGTGGTTCTCACAGCTCCTTGTTTGCTGCTCCCAGGAATGTTCTACCAATGAATTACATTGCAAATCTTTTGAGGTATTAACTTCTAATTTTGTACCCTGTCCTGTTGGTACCCTTTGGGCATAGACACTGATTAACAACCCACCTGTAATGCACAATACATAGTCTATAGATATTGATACTGAGAGCTGTAAATGTCAAGAGAAAACATGGCTCAGGACTGCTGTTACCAGGATCTAATTAGATATCTCCGGCACCCTCACCTACTAGGTCAGGCCTTCAGTGAAAGATTTGGTTCTGAGTGCTAATACCTTATGAAACTGTAATTTTTTTTAATCCAGGCTTAATACTCTTCCTTCTGAATAAGTAGGTTAAATGTGTCATAGCAGTGAGAGGCAATCATGTACAATTGGGAAGAAATATTTACGGTCAGTTTAGCAGGATCAGCTATCAGATGACCTCTGACATCCACCATCATCTACTAAAGAGCTAATTAGCTGTAAAAAGTAGGTGACAAGTCAATTGCATCAGCACAAAGGATGAATTTGTCTTTTTGGGTTTTACTGATAATAAAGTCTGCTAGATAAAGATAAGCAGAGAGCCACCTGTGTGTGAAAAGCAAACCTTCCTGAAGGGAGGTTGGAAGAAGATGCAGTTGCAAATAGAAGCATAAAGGCAAGGTAAAGGTACAGGATGAGGGGGTACTTGTGGTAAAATGGGTGAAGGTTCTCATAGCTGCAGTGAGGTAATGAAGCACAGGAAACAATTCAGTCTGTGGACAGTAGATTTATTTCCATGCTAATTCAGATTGTCCTGGCATTTAAAAAGCTGAGCATCCTCACTGCAGCTCTTTGAGGATGACTTTTTTTTTGGTCAGTGCTGTACCATGCTGTTCTCTGCAAGAATGTTGCATTGGTGGCTTTACCCAGTAATAACTCAGGGTTACCCCTTTTCTCTTGCTGCTTCTGAAGGGTCGGTTGTCATTGTGAACCCAGTTTTTGGCACACAGACTGGATTTACTAAGGGACTTAAAACCACTAGTTACTAGTTAAAAAATACAGTGAGGGGGAAATGGGATCAAAATGCACTTTCTGGTATGTGAGCTGGGCTCTGTGAAGTATAGTAAATCTAGTCAGAAAGTGATTCCCACTTCTATAGTAGCACAATAAACTACACTAATTCAGAGAAATAGAAAAGCTGAAATAAAGAGTGTTTAGTTTGGAAGGGGACCTGCATGGAGTTATGCTCACAAGCAGATATTTGTTGGTGCTTTATGCCATTCTGGGCCCTGCAAATGCTTCCTCTGTGTTAGCAAGTGGGTCAGGGATGGTTGCCACTGTAATTTTTGTGTATGCCCCTGAGTTGCTGGAGCATTAGCCCTAACCCAGACCAGGTTGGTCTCAATTGTCTTCTGCTGCTGAAACACTCTGACAGCTGCTACAATTGTGGCAGCTGCTTTGTCATCATTTCATGGTTGAAATAAAAACCAAAATGAAAACAACTCAGGCCAGTTTCTAAGGTTCATAGCTGAGCACAAATCCTCAACACAGCTGAGGAGAGTTTATTTGATTGTTCCAAAAAACTGGATCCATTTTTAAACTGCAGCTGTAGGGAAGTCTCAAAATCCCTGAAAACCCTTAGCCAGAATGCTTTAGCCCAACTGAAATTGGCAACTTCTATACCACTGTGGGCACTGGTTAACTGGACTACCTTTAACAGAAGTCACTGGGAGCTTCTTGCCCCTGTTCTCTCATAACTGAGCTACTTTGGTTTTGAGATACCTCTGGGGTTTTTTTCCTCCATCGTGTGTCCTAATGATTCAAGTGATAAATTCAAGCAATTCATAAGGGAAAGGACAAATCTCCTGCCTAGGCACATGTTGGACAGCAGCATCCCTGAGGCATTCAGCCAGGGACTCACAGGGAAAGAGTGGTGTGCAGAAAGTAGAATACTACTGCTGTACTGTGTGCTTTAACTTTGTGGTAGAAATGCTTCATCAATAAAAAGAGATCCATATAAATTCAAACTATGGTCCAGAGCAGATTGAATTTTTATATATATGAATAATTCAGGTTTAGTTAGAATTTTTTTTTTTCAGTTTGAAGTCATTTGAGGATGTGGGGCACAGTAAAGATTATCTATTGAAGTCTGAAATGCTCAACTGTAAGAGTTGCTTTTCATATTTTTAATAAAAAATTCTTTTTAAAATATATATTTTTAAATGGTTTATTAAAAAGGAGAACATTTTCTTCAGCTGTTGTCCCCTTATATTTTATTCAGACTCTTCTATCATGCCCACTCCTGTGGTGCATGAACGCTTAGCTACCAGTGCACTACAGCTGAGCAGCATGAAATAAAATAAAACACTATCCCATCAGTGAGAAAGCATGATGGAAGATTTTAAAGGGCTGTACAGGTCAGGGAGAGCACGTTGGAGCTAATGTGGAAACTGATGGGCATGATGGAGGCAGAGGTGGAATCACACACTTACTCCATCTGGTGCCAGTCAGAATCCCAGCAGCAGCATTTGGTACCAGCTGCAGCTGTTAATTGTGTGTTCAGGGAGGCTGGCAAAAAGGCCATTACAGCGGTTCAAATTGAGTGAAACAAAACAAGCAGGAGCAAGTACCTTTGCTTCTGAAAGGGCAACTTGCTGGCACAGCCAGTTGATGTTCCTGAGGTAAAAGATGGTGCATCGCTCAGCAGAGAGCTTCAGCTGCATGTGGTGAATCCCAGGTGCAAGGAAAAGTCTGTTTCCTAAATTGCTTGCTAAGGGAATAAATTGCAGTGATGCTTTCAAAATAAATAAATGAAAGTAAGAGATTGAAGGCAGGGTATGCAGATGGCTTTTGCAGTACTTTTGAGTTTTAGTTAAAGAACACTTCAGGCTTTGGGATGGCAAGAAGGCAGCCTAATTAGAACAGAGGGTGTAATTTAGTAATAAGGAAATGGTATGAACACTGGTGATGGTTCAGTTTGACTTGGGAATTGATGTAAAAACAAGTACCTAGGAAAAGTAAAAGAGTTTATGGGTCTACATCTCAATACTGGCCAAATGGAGAAGAAACAGCAGTGGAGCAGATTTGGGCCTTTATTACACAGGGTAATGTGTCAGAGGAGAGAAGTGCAGAGGGCCCAATTCAGCCTCCCTATGTGCCTTACCTTCTCATGCACCAGCAACTTGGGGTCTCAGGTCTTTATTTTCTAAAATAAATGATTTTCAGGAAGCAGTGCGTGACAAAAGCATGCAAATCTGAAATACTGAAAGCACAGCATGTAAATATCAAAATAGCAGGAGGGCAGCTAGAGATGAGTTTTAGCCACACGTTTAGCTACAGTGAGCTGCTCATCACAAAGGGTGTGAGACACTTGAGGGTTCTCTATGGCACACAGTGACAGAGCTCGTGCACTTGGCTGAACACTCAATGTACCTTCCTGGAATGCTTTGCCTTTCAAATCTACGAGCAAACAGCTGACTCTGCACTGCAGTGTTTGTTCTACCTGTCCTCATCAGGTCTGTACAGGCTGGAGGAGAGATGTTGACGGAAGTAATCGATAGAGTAAAGAATGATGAACCAATGAAAAGAATCTGACTGAAAGGCCACAACGGAGACCACAACAGTCATGACAGTATCATAATTGTCATTTTGGGGGTGCTAAATTAAAGTGCTAGCACAGAAATAACAGAATCGATAATTTAAACCTTGGCAAGTGTAAGGTTTTAGAAGAAAAGGCCAAGAGCAGAAGCTGCTGTACACAGAAGAACACTTTCTCTACTTTTCAGTTTACCAGCACAATCATCAGTCATGATGGGATTCCAGGCCTGTTTGCAGACTCCTTCAAACAGTAATAGTATGTCAAGGAACTGGAGGGTGTGGGGGAAAGGGTGTTTTAATATGTGGAGATTAACAAATGTTGGGTTTCTCCTGGATTGTATTGCTGAACACGAAAAAGATTACTTCCTGATAACTCAATTTTTTCACCTAAAAGAGGATTGTGCTTTTTAAGTTTGTGTTTTGAGGGTACTTTTCTATACTTACATGGGTTGCAACTGTAAAAGTCCATATGCAACTTTCAGCTTTGCATTGGAATGATGAGGATTGGTGTCAGCTGTAGGAAAGCTGTGGCCTCAGATCTTTATTCACGAATTCTCCTGCTGTTAATATTTGCCATGCTTGGAGTTCAGAGCAAGAATATGACTGAAGGTTTACAAGACTTATGGAACCGTGCAGGACTGTGTCATGATGGATAAAAAATTAAGTTCTTTTTAAATCTGTGACAAGACTCCTGTGCACAGAAGCTGAGTTTTAATTTCATGAGTTGGAAGATCTGTTTCCTTTTGTAAGAAACTCAAAAACTGAAAAACAAAGCATAGGCAAAAAAGACCTAAACTTGGCAGGAGGAAAGGAAGTTAAATCCTGGAGGTGAAAAAGAAATATGAAGAAAAAATGGGAGAGGATATGTAAAATCTTTGCTAGATGCCTTGAGGAGCCATATTTATTAAGATAAAATAAGATCTCTAGGAAAAAAGATGCATCTCACAGGGGCTGATAATGGGAGTTATCTCTCTCTTGACCTGCTGGCAACTCCCTTCCTGATTCAGCAGTTTTTGGGGACTAATCTTTGCAGATGATCAGCTCTTAAAAAAATTATGACCCAACAGAGATTCTCAAGAGCCCTGTGTAATTTTGAAATTGTGATGACTGGTATGTGGTTCCTTAGTGCATGCAAGTCTGTAGTGCTATGAAGATGGAAAGAAATGCTATTTAATCCTAAAACTGAAATTTCAGATGGTGTTTCAGATTTTGGCTGTAGCCTTCATTTGTTATCATGCATAATAAGCAAAGGTACATTTTAAAGTAGGAAAATTCATTATAATTACCAAAAAGTACCTTACCTTGTTCTGAGGAATTAGGTTTTGTGAGTAAGTCTGCATTTGCCATGAAACAATCAAGCCTGAGCTCTTGATTCTTATTGTTTTCTGACTCTATACAGCAATTGCACCTTATCAGTATCTCATATTACTTAGGTTTTTCTGAACTCTTCTGTTTTGCCTGAGTTGCCTTATTCAAGGCTGACAAACACCATGTGGCATGCACCAATAGCTTTTTTCAGATGTATTCTGCTTGAATTACCATGTGTCAAATATTTCCAACCAGCTTGTGCTCTTGCAGAAAAAATTTAAACATCTCCATAAAGCAGTTAAAAAATATCCAGAACTAGGCTAAACTCGAACCATGAATATATTAATGAAAATCTCAATCTGTTCATGGGCATTTTGTGAGCCACAAAAAGCAGCATTAATCAAGCCTATTACTCAGTTTGCGTTTTTCACTTGATGGTAGGAAATGTCACAGCATTTGGCCCTCTAAGTTCTGGTACTGACACAGACAAGGGAACTTGATTTTCAGCTTTCTCTTCAATGTGTCTGTTCTTGATAACTTTTGTTTGAGAATAAGATTTTCTCCTTCTGAGGGCTGTAAGGAAGAAAGTGGGTTTGTTGGCTTGGGCATGTTGGAGCAAGCAGCCTGGCCAGTCTGTTGGAAGATGTATTTCCCTGTACCTTCAGATGAAAACAAAACCTGGCACTTGGAGTATGTGTCCTGCCCATAATTCATGCTGGAGGTGTCAATCAGGAAGCTACAATGTCTACAGGTGTCTGTGTTGGTGTCCACAGGGTAATACTGCTTTCCACTTTCTAGCATAGGGCATTATTCCAGTAATGGCACCATTCCCAATGTCTCTGTGAGCTTGCCTAGGAGTAAAGCACAGCTCCTGAATATAGGTCAGGAAAGGACGTTGTTATAACTTGTGTCCTTGATGGAAACTGGTATGTGCTGAATTTGCAAAAAGTCTGAGTTCAGTGTCATCCGTTTTCAGTATTTCCCGAACAATTGATTTATTTCACATTATTAATGAACTTTGCAGCAGTTCCACTTGTCAGGCCTACTCTGCAGGGGTCAATAATGAGAGGAAACCTGATGTTAGTGGATCCAGCTTAAGTGATTCTGTCATGCTAACGATTCAATATATCAGGACAAATGTCAGCTCCCTCCAATATGTTAATTCCTCTGATCCTATTTGCATAAACTACAGTCAATGAAATACAAGTTTTCCCTCTAGGACAGTTAATGGAGGTTTGTAAAGGATTTTTTATTTTCCTTTTTCTGAGTTTCCAAGAAGGCTGGGGAGAAAGGGACCTTATTTCTGAACTCCATGTGTCACCTGGAAGCAAAGATGTGGCTTTACTTAAACATGAGCTCTTCGAGGTGTAGGTTTAGCAACCAGGTTAGGTAATAGTAGAGATGAGGACTGGGCATCCATTGTATCTGATTTTGTAAGTCTCAGAAGGGATTGCTTGTGGGGTTGACTTCTGGCCTACTGTGCTCAAAAGAGAGGATTAACCCCTCAGGTTAGTGTGCTGTGAGACATTTCCCGGCTTTTTTGGCAAAAATGTTGCCAAATTTTGTGTCTTCATATGTCAACAAAGTATGCTCAGTAGTTCTGCACTGGAAAGCTTTTGGAGTGTGTACTTCTGCCTCTCTGTTGTCTTGTCTTAGTTCTCAGTTGCTTAAGCTGAAGGTTTTTCTTAGATTTAGTTTTGTGAAATGCTTTCCTGTGGCTTGTAAGTTCTTTAAGGTGACTTTATCATGGTTTGCACCTGAATTGACCACAGGAATGATCTTGCTTACTCCTTAAAGTGCAGTTCTGTGTGCACCAGCCTTCCTTTAGGAAATAAAAAACTTTAGGAACATTAGAAAGAGGAAAAAAATTTCCCGGCTATTTTGTGGTATAGATATTATTTTTTTTCATGCACTTTCTTGTGGCCCGTGTACTGCCCTGCTTGGTACCTGAAAATGCTACAGTATTTTAGTAACTTACACATTTTTTTCCACAAGCAACTTAAAGGCATGTATTTAAAACAAAGTTTTGCTGAGGTTCTCTGTCACCACTTTGCTTCTACCAAGATTAAATTAAAAATGAGGGATTTTGTTTAGTACTTTCACTCTTCCCTGAATTTTTTGAGGCGCTTCAATGTTTAGCCACAGTAATAAAAGCATGGAATACTAATGGTTGAAAACGCCATGAGGGGAAGCAGTGTTTCCCACAGAGTGTTAAAGTTTGTCAGGACAAAAAAAGATAAGTAGCTACTGCTTTGTTTTCTTCTACTTCCTCTGTGTATGAAATCACTTTGATAGATCTGCAGGAAGAGATTTAGTTGCAGATGGCAGAGGTCAGTGTATTGTGTATTCAATGTAGTCAATAATAAAGTCAGGACTTATGCTAACTGAATGTTAATAAGGAATCACAAGGACCTTGGAAAGTCATTATGTCTGGTCATTTGCTTCACAATATTGCTCCAAAGAGGCTCTGGAGGCCAGTGTAAGGGGATTAAAAAAATAATCTGGAGGAATAAGGGAAAGCGGAAAGGCTAAAAATAGAAGGTTTGTGTAATGTGTAGCAGACCATTGTAAAGACAGAGGAGAAAACTGTCTTACTTCATTAAATTACTTCAACACTGAACCTCATCCTGGTCATCCTTTCTCCCCACAAGTTTGCTGTCCTGTTGGCCTTGGAGATCATGATGAAGCTGCGTGTTTTTCCTGTAGGAGCAGAAATCTTTAGCTGTGGCTGTAAAACAGAATTGACACACTCTCTGTTCAATTGTCAAGATTACAGAGGAAATAGACACAAAATATAAGTGGGTTAATTCCTGTAACTCCAGATAACTAGGCAAAATTTTTGTTTGCGGGATCTTCATGCCTGAACAATTCCATTTATGTCCTAGGAGCTCTACTTTTGGGTTGAGCTCAAAAGGAGAAAATTTTAGGCTGTAGCACGACCTAGGTCAATAGTCTCTCCTTCCTGAAAACCAATTACTTATTCTCCCTTCTTCTGAGATGTTACTGCTTTGTGCCCCAACCTTGGCATGACCAGAACTGGAAGAACAAAAACTTTGAATCCTAAATTGAATGATTTAACAAAGTGATCTTTGGAGGAGTAATGTCGGTGTGCTTGATGGAGGATTTTAGTGCAGCTCCTCATCCTTGTTTCCAGAGGCTGCAAAGGAAGGAAACCTCTCTCACATAGGCATTATCAACGTAGTCAGTGAACAGACAGGACATGTTGCTGCCCTGTGAAATCGGGTTACCCTTCTCCTGGCTGGTTGAAGCTCCAGCCTTCATCATTTCAGTGAGCCTTGACCAGTCCTGCAATATACCCAGTTCTACTTGGCTATGCATGATACTGTGTCTGTGCCACTGAGCTGGCCTTCACTAGCTAATTTATTGCAAATGCCTATAAAGTGCATGTAGAAGGCAGATAGGTCTGTCATAAATCTCAAAGAGTTAACTTAATGCTCCTATTGTTTGCAGGCTGGGTCTGTGAGCATAATGCCTCTGTTCATTATGATTTGGTTCAAGGGTAAGAGTTCAGTAGACAAAATTGCTGCTTTTACAGCAACATTCCCGTATATTTACACTGGAAAGGACCAGTGAGAGTGTTAATATTGCATTGAATTCCATTACTGGGCAAGGTTCAAACCCTTTTCACAGGGCACCTTAATTTCCAGCAATTTTACAGTAGTGAGGAAACAGCCTCTGCACAGAAAGTCAGTGTGGGACATAAGGCTTGAGTGATATGGGGTTAGGAAAATTGATAGTCTCATTTATAGGTATGCTCTAGTCAATGAGGCCATGTCCACAATATAGATGAAACAGCTTGAATTTGGAAAAATGCAGCCCAGTGAGTGACAGGGCTGCCATTGGGATTAATGAATTTTTTTTTTGTCACGCAGTCTCAAGATTTGGGCACAAAACTTTTCTGCTGCCAAATCCTCCTGAACCAGGAGCGACTTGTACACTTTAAAAAATGTTGCTTGTGTTCAAAATATTAGGACCTGCAAAGCACTTTATTTTGAGGCATATAACTTCCTTACTCAGCTCCTACAAAATGCTGAACTAAATATGATTCAGACAGAGTTTGTCTAACCCATCCTCTTGCAGATGTGAAACCAGGTAGTGATTTAGTTCGTCATCCTGAAGGCAGTGTGCACATTGAGCCTTTCCTCTTAACACACTGGATGTTCCTAGGGGGAATTCACCATGCTGGATAGGTTTGAATAAGAAAATGTGTCAAACATCTTCCAAGGACTCATCTTGTCAGTACTCATCAGAGCACATGGTAAATATAAACGACCTGTTAGGCAGTTTTTCTTTAACCTATGCCCTCCACTTGTACCTTCACAGAAGCAATGCTGGTCCATCATGATTTGGTTCTCAAAGATCATGTTCTTGTTATACTGAAAAAGACTTTGGGAAATGTCCTGCATGCTGCTCTACAGGGGGAGAAAATTAATAAAAAAATGACTGAGTCATCCCTCAAAAAATTGGTATTAACTGCTCTGCCACCATCTGTTAGTGCTCAGAGGACCACGTTCAGGGTATTCAAGTATCACAGAAGCTTAGTATTTTGGTATCTACTGGGGCCTTGATCCAGCAAAATGCTTAGTGCCCTCAGCTTCCATACCTTTTCCTCAGAGGAGATAGCATGGAGGCCCTGGCTTGCAAAAAGTTTGTGTTTCCAGTGGCATTGTCTTAGTTAAAATCTTACACATAACTCCTGGATTGCATTGCATGTGAAGGGCTGTGAGGAATGGAAGCTTTAACGAGTGTGCACATCCCTTTCTTGCGTTTTTTGCTCAGTGATCCTTTATTTGTTAAGGAATTTTAGTGTTTCAAAGTTCCAATATATAAAGCTATATGCATTTTTTACAAACTCAGAAGCACATAAATTAACTGCCTCTTTCTGTTCAACTCCAGGCTAAATGACATGTGCGTGGTGACAAAATTAGGGTGAAACACCTGTTTCTATACTGCAGTCAAGATACAGAAAGAGTATTTAGCTTTCATCACTTCCTAATACTTCTAAAAAAATGTGGCTGCTCTGTATTGGATACCTTCTACCTCAGAATAATAACATGTTGGAAGCTCTGATAGTCTTGTCTTTTAAAAACACGGAAATTATGGAATTTAATTAAGTGTCAGTGACGCACACCATCCTGTTTAAAACTAATGTGACTGTTTCAAGTATAAATACTTTACCAATAATTAGGGTTAGTGGGACTTACACAGGCATTTCTCACAGCATACAGGAGACAGAGACATGAATTGGGGTAGACTTTCTAAGGAAGCAAGCACAGACCCTAAAAAGCTGCACAAGTGCCCAAATGGGGCATAGCATTCGTGAGCAGCAATCTGGATATCCACAGTCCCTGCACTAGACTGAAGATCAAGTTTCCATTATTGTCCTTTTGAAAACATTTGGAAAATGCTGCTGCCTCGTGCCTATTGATGTCCTTATTGAAATCAATATTCATATAATGAGCTCTGACGTGTTTCTGACCTGTGTGAATGCAGAGAATTCTTGGAATGGGGAGTGGTGAGGAAGAAAACTCTGATAAGGGAAATTTAGGGATCTATCTTAAACCTGTGTGAGAGACGGGTACTTGAAAGATGTCTCTCCTAAGGCAGAGAATGCTGTGGTATACCTAATTTTGGTCTTGACTGCTTAGGCATTTTTATGTGAGACAATCTTTACTTATGCAATCTCCTAGCAATAAATATATATATATATATATAAAATAAATTGAGATCATATCTGCTTGGCAAATGTGGAATGGTACAAAACTGAATAAACCCTCGGGTGATACAGTTGGTCACTTTTTCTGCTGCTGAAAAAGTCAAGATGAACACAGTGAATATAAGAGCTTGTGTCACAAAATCACGTGNAGTAGACAAAATTGCTGCTTTTACAGCAACATTCCCGTATATTTACACTGGAAAGGACCAGTGAGAGTGTTAATATTGCATTGAATTCCATTACTGGGCAAGGTTCAAACCCTTTTCACAGGGCACCTTAATTTCCAGCAATTTTACAGTAGTGAGGAAACAGCCTCTGCACAGAAAGTCAGTGTGGGACATAAGGCTTGAGTGATATGGGGTTAGGAAAATTGATAGTCTCATTTATAGGTATGCTCTAGTCAATGAGGCCATGTCCACAATATAGATGAAACAGCTTGAATTTGGAAAAATGCAGCCCAGTGAGTGACAGGGCTGCCATTGGGATTAATGAATTTTTTTTTTGTCACGCAGTCTCAAGATTTGGGCACAAAACTTTTCTGCTGCCAAATCCTCCTGAACCAGGAGCGACTTGTACACTTTAAAAAATGTTGCTTGTGTTCAAAATATTAGGACCTGCAAAGCACTTTATTTTGAGGCATATAACTTCCTTACTCAGCTCCTACAAAATGCTGAACTAAATATGATTCAGACAGAGTTTGTCTAACCCATCCTCTTGCAGATGTGAAACCAGGTAGTGATTTAGTTCGTCATCCTGAAGGCAGTGTGCACATTGAGCCTTTCCTCTTAACACACTGGATGTTCCTAGGGGGAATTCACCATGCTGGATAGGTTTGAATAAGAAAATGTGTCAAACATCTTCCAAGGACTCATCTTGTCAGTACTCATCAGAGCACATGGTAAATATAAACGACCTGTTAGGCAGTTTTTCTTTAACCTATGCCCTCCACTTGTACCTTCACAGAAGCAATGCTGGTCCATCATGATTTGGTTCTCAAAGATCATGTTCTTGTTATACTGAAAAAGACTTTGGGAAATGTCCTGCATGCTGCTCTACAGGGGGAGAAAATTAATAAAAAAATGACTGAGTCATCCCTCAAAAAATTGGTATTAACTGCTCTGCCACCATCTGTTAGTGCTCAGAGGACCACGTTCAGGGTATTCAAGTATCACAGAAGCTTAGTATTTTGGTATCTACTGGGGCCTTGATCCAGCAAAATGCTTAGTGCCCTCAGCTTCCATACCTTTTCCTCAGAGGAGATAGCATGGAGGCCCTGGCTTGCAAAAAGTTTGTGTTTCCAGTGGCATTGTCTTAGTTAAAATCTTACACATAACTCCTGGATTGCATTGCATGTGAAGGGCTGTGAGGAATGGAAGCTTTAACGAGTGTGCACATCCCTTTCTTGCGTTTTTTGCTCAGTGATCCTTTATTTGTTAAGGAATTTTAGTGTTTCAAAGTTCCAATATATAAAGCTATATGCATTTTTTACAAACTCAGAAGCACATAAATTAACTGCCTCTTTCTGTTCAACTCCAGGCTAAATGACATGTGCGTGGTGACAAAATTAGGGTGAAACACCTGTTTCTATACTGCAGTCAAGATACAGAAAGAGTATTTAGCTTTCATCACTTCCTAATACTTCTAAAAAAATGTGGCTGCTCTGTATTGGATACCTTCTACCTCAGAATAATAACATGTTGGAAGCTCTGATAGTCTTGTCTTTTAAAAACACGGAAATTATGGAATTTAATTAAGTGTCAGTGACGCACACCATCCTGTTTAAAACTAATGTGACTGTTTCAAGTATAAATACTTTACCAATAATTAGGGTTAGTGGGACTTACACAGGCATTTCTCACAGCATACAGGAGACAGAGACATGAATTGGGGTAGACTTTCTAAGGAAGCAAGCACAGACCCTAAAAAGCTGCACAAGTGCCCAAATGGGGCATAGCATTCGTGAGCAGCAATCTGGATATCCACAGTCCCTGCACTAGACTGAAGATCAAGTTTCCATTATTGTCCTTTTGAAAACATTTGGAAAATGCTGCTGCCTCGTGCCTATTGATGTCCTTATTGAAATCAATATTCATATAATGAGCTCTGACGTGTTTCTGACCTGTGTGAATGCAGAGAATTCTTGGAATGGGGAGTGGTGAGGAAGAAAACTCTGATAAGGGAAATTTAGGGATCTATCTTAAACCTGTGTGAGAGACGGGTACTTGAAAGATGTCTCTCCTAAGGCAGAGAATGCTGTGGTATACCTAATTTTGGTCTTGACTGCTTAGGCATTTTTATGTGAGACAATCTTTACTTATGCAATCTCCTAGCAATAAATATATATATATATATATAAAATAAATTGAGATCATATCTGCTTGGCAAATGTGGAATGGTACAAAACTGAATAAACCCTCGGGTGATACAGTTGGTCACTTTTTCTGCTGCTGAAAAAGTCAAGATGAACACAGTGAATATAAGAGCTTGTGTCACAAAATCACGTGGGATATGCTGAGTTGGAAGGGTCCCACAGGGATCATCGAGTCCAATTCCTGACCCTGCACAGGACATCTTAAGAATCACACTCTGTACCTGAGAGCACTCCCCAAACACTTCTGGGGCTCTGTAAGGCTTGGTGCCCTGACCACTTCCCTGGGGAGCCCGTTTTATTGCCCAGCCTCCCTCTGGGCCTTTTTCTAATACTCATCTAAACATCCCACGGCACAACTTCAGCCAAGTCCACCTTGCCTCAGTGGTATGAAGAGAACTTGAATGCAGACCACAAAGCTGTTCAAGGTAGACTTGCTAAGTGTTAATTTCAGAACACAGCAGGAGGTTCTCATGTGTACATGTACCAGGCTGTGGCTGTTTTCCCCTCTGCTGTGGTCTTGTGAATGAAGCACTCTAGAGACATCTGGGGTACATGTTTGGCTCTGTTACTGCTGTTCTGGATAGGTTTGTTCTGATAGAAAATAGTTGATTAGGTAAAGGCAACCTGATTATTCTTCTGTGCTAGTACTGAATGTTTGCACAGCAGTAGATGTAATGCCTGTGATTTTGGCTTTGTAGGAAGCAGCTTAAATGACGACGTTCTCAGTAACAACAGTCCAAGCTGTTGATCTGGAAATAATTGAAGATGTCAGGAAAATTCTGAATGAGATCAAAGCTGATGATTTATTTATTAAAGGCAAATTGTGACAGACTATCCTGGCACCTGGTTTTAACAGGACAGGATCACTATTTAGCAGGTGTAGGATGTCCAACAGCTTTCCCACATGGGAAATGATTAGTGAAGGCAGGCAACAGCAGGAGTTGAGAGAAGTGCAAAGGGGCCAAAGAAGCAGTTATATGCTACTGATGAAAGGGAGTGTGGCTACAAATCTTGGAGGAAGGTTGCTAAGGGGTTTTCCCATCTAGGATTGGTCTCTGATGGTTCTTGCTCAAATTTTCATCAGTGATACTGTCAGAACATTCACTTTTTGTGCTAAAGCTAGAAAAATGTGTGATTTAACAGGAGAATTGGGATTTCACAAAGCTGAAGAGGAAGGCACTGAAGATTGGGGAAAAAAAACCCAGAAGGTTTTACAACACCACAAAATGTGTCCAATGCCTTGTATATTAAATACACACATAATAAGGAAAGAAAATATGATTTGCAGATGGTTAATGATAAGGAGGGGAATGATTGATAGGATGGCTCTGGGCTAACCAAGGTGAGATGGCTGTAGGAAAAAAAAATATTGCTCTAACCAAGGTAGGTGTCAATCTGTGCAGGAGTGAGGTGCTGGTTTTGCACCAGGCACTGGGGACACCTCACACAGATCTGTTCAGATATAGTGCAGAAATGATTCAAATGCAAAAGAGGCACCTGGAAATAATTAAAGGACTGATCTGGCTGTCATTCCAGAACTGAAAGAGCATGGCTTGCTTAGCCTAGCAGTATTCAGAGGTGATATCATTGTTTCCTATAAATCTATCAGGAGAGTAAATTTCTGCAGGAGAGGCTACTGTCGGCATAAAGCCATGGATATAAACTGTGAACTGATTTCAGCTGGAAACCAGAAGATTTTTTTCTTTGTGCTGTTGCCCATTGGGACAATGAGGAAATTCCTCCTTTCTGCTTCTTTTGGCTCTTACCTAAGGGTAGAATGAAACCTGACTGATGTGCAAGAGGAATGGCAGGGGTACCTGAACCCACTGGGTCTAACCTCCATAGCCAAGTGGAAAACTTGGAAGGCATGAGAGCAAAATACCTTACACTATTAAACAGCTTAATGGTCCTTTACTGAGTAGTCACCTCTCTCCTCCCCAGAAATTTGGGTGAGGAAGAGCACTTTCCTAATTGAGAAACTAGTCTGGCTCAGAAAAGCACCTTGAAAGCAGTTAGAAAAACATGGACACCACATGGAAGAAAGTGGAAAACTGGAAAGTGGAAATCAGAAGATAAGGATAATAGAAATTTGGCACGGAAGCAAAAAGGTGCAAGGAGAAGCATGTGGCTGGCACTCTTGAGGTTAGTAAACACATCTTTTTATAACTGCATTAAGGAATGAAAGATATCTCAGGAATAGTATTGGTCTGTTGCTGCAGAGAGAATAAAACTGGAGATAAGAATGCAGACCTTATCAAGTAAAGTCTCTATTTTGTATTTGCAGTAAAGGTCAGATGGTCATCATGGGATGCTGATCTGGTTTTCTATTCCAGCAGTGTGAAGGTTGCCACACAGCCACCTCGAGGTGGATGCTTCTGAAGTGGTGGGGTAGCAGGTCTCAAAGATCTGCTGATCTGTTTTGCAAGAACTGTTCAAGCATTGACTGAGGACTTGCTTGATGATAATCTTGAAACATGTGCTTAAATTATGCTGAGGCTGTGGAGAAACCAGAACGATGCAAAGTTAGGGCAGGACTTGGTACTGCTTGAAACTCTGGTAAGATTAAGTCTCAGAAGCTGTTTCTGAGCATCTGCTCCTTCCTGAGTAGGGAATGAGTTGCCAGCAGGATCCATTGGGGTTCATTCTTGGCTCTGAGACATTTACACTCTTAGTGACCTGGCAGAGAGAACAAACCATGGCAGGTAAGATTTTCAGCAGGGAACAGAAACACAGGCCTGGATCACAGGGGAGAAACTTGCTATGTGGAACTGAACAAATAGTACTATGGGAGAAAATAGCTCCAGTAGCAATTTACCAAAATTGGGTTGGATTTTTGCTCTCATGCTGTTTAAAATCAAAACGTTTTCCTCCATTAAGCATGCTTGAGACAGCAGTCGTGCCTGTTGCCTTCCTGGAACACATAAATAATACCTCTGGAATCATCTGATGTGGGTTCAATTTGTCTGTCATGTGCATCTCCTCCAGATGCTTGAATATCCTATGTTGGTTGAGAAGCAAACTGTGGGGTTTGATGCTGATCTGCTGTTAACACAGTAGCTATTTGGATTCTTAGAGCAGGGGGCAGGTATCCAAGCTTTTGCCTTGCATGCTAAAGGCTGTAAGGGAAAATGGCTTTGAAATTCTTTCAGAATGGTTCTAGTTAGCAGGGAGAAACAGTTTACTGAAATGACAAAGACAAGACAATGTCTGATCTACTAATGACACTTTATCAGCAGCAAATGCTGAAAGTAATGAATTCTTTCAGTGTCTGACCTGGCCCTATATGGTACAGCCAAATCATTATTTGCTGTCATAGAAGGCAACTGGTATAATGCATCTCAGTCTGAAATCTGACTGTGCTCATTGGTTTTCAGCCAGTTTCTGCAGAGCTGTGGAAATCAAAACACAAGTCCAAAAGCTGAGTTTGGTAAGTTTAAATTCTTCAATCTAGGCAGGGGGAAAAATAATACAAGTTTGGCAAACTGGAAAGGTAAAAATCATCAGGGAGTAGTGATTTGGTGAAAATTGGTAGATAACTGACACACTTGGTATGGCCTTTTTTCTTGAATTCTATTTCCTATAATATAAGGACTTCTTTTGCCTAATATTGATTTAAACTGCTGTTTTTGAGGAAGGTCACTGATACAGGAAAGGCCACCTGAATGCATGACATGGAAGACTGTTGTAAAGACAATCAGGATTAATGGTACGCAGAGTTAGGGATTAAATTTGCACCCCAAGGGTTGCCATTCCTCTCTTCCTTCCTCAGTGTTTCAGCTTATGTTTGCAGCTAATATGTTCTTGCCTGACTTCTAAGGTTCAGAGCTGTGGGCTTGATTTTTTGCCTTTTTATTTTTGTGTTCTCCTTACATCAAGGTTGGGTGCAGCTTGCAGGGACCTATCCCCCACAGCTATCCAGGAAACAGAGCCACACAGCCGCAGTAAAGCTCTGTGTGGGCAGCAATTAACAAGCAAGCAAAATGCAGCTTGTTTTTAAAAAGTTGCTAGTGCTGAACATGGGGTCAGTCTTTTAATTTCAGAAATTAAGGTACAAAACTTACCACAATGTCCTTAGGTATTGTTGACCAGCTCGTGAGTGTAGGTATAGGTGTTTAATCCCACAATCCATTTAAAAGGGCTTAAATCCATACATATGTACAAATGATGAATTAAGTGGATCAATTTTGCCTTATGTGTATTCATCACCATACTGTTCATTAGCTGAACAAAGAAAATAGCTTCAAGATTTCAGATCAAGAGTCTATCAAGGTTTGGCAAGCTGAACAACTTATGCAGAAGCTTGGCCTCGTGGGACATGAATGCTCTGGAGTGACCTTGAAAGCATGATTTTGCAGGACAGAATGGGCAGCAGTGTCATGGTTGTAGTGCTTTGTGGGTGGGTGTAGGAGCTTGGGTTTGTTAGCTGAGCTGTGGAATCAGAAAATTCCCTGAGGCTGACCTCAGAGTACAAATGCCCTTAGTGAAACAGGACTAAACCACAATGAACTGTGGGAAACGTTTAAATATAGCCTGTGACCCTGAAATATTTCATTTTGGTTAACTTCTCTAAATAGTAATGATTTCTTGAAGCAAAACATTATTTTAGCACAGAAAAGAAATTATTCAAAAACCTTTTCTTTAATTATTTTCAAGGAGAGAAAACACATCAAAACTGTGTGCACTTTTTGAGACACTTAGCAAGTCATGATGCCCAATGGGTGCTAGAATTCCAGTTTTCTGGTAGCAGTATAATTCCTGCTTTCATGGCTGGGTTGTGGAAGCTTGCTAGAGGAGGAAAAGGAGGGAAAAAATGGGGTTGAAAGGAAGGATTCCTGTTGCTGTCATTGGTGGGAGTGGCACCAGGGAGTGCCATGGCCTAGCAAGAACTTCTGTGCTGACCATAGTTAGTTCTTGCCCTGCTTTCAGCCTTGGTCTCTTCAAATCTGCATTGTTTTATCCAGATCTGGAATGTGAGAAGGTTTGGAGGGTGGAAGAGCCAGTTCTTAATGATCTGTAGCTAAAAAGGGCTGCTAGTCTGGAAAGCCTTGTTCTTACAGAGCTCATCTGAAGCTTCCTATGGAAGCTGCCTCAGCTAGGCTGACAGACAGAGTGGAAACATGGAAACACCTTAATATTGGAAAAATTTGAGTGTGCCTTGACATGAAGTTTGGAAAACTTTCTCCAGGTGTTTTCAGAACTACATAGGAGGAGGAGGTAAAGGTAAGTGGAAACAGTCCATTGAGGCAGCAGAAGGCTTTTCTGTGAAAGTAGTGAATAAGGTCAAAAAAAAGCAGCATTACTATTAATTGTTCTGATGAAATGCTGCTTCATGGTGACATTCAGACTGACCAAAACCTACACTCTGTAGCTGCACTGCGACTCCACCAATGTCTCCTCATTTCATTGTGTAATTCATCCCACCATCATCACAAGTCTGAGCTACACTTGTAACCTCGGCTTCCAATATGCTGAATTGGCGATAAAATCAAAGTGGGGGGAGAAATATTTTTTACAAAGAACAGACATTACTCCCTTTTGACAAGAGACAAATGTTTCATTCAAATGCTGCATTTCGCATATTGGAAACAGTAATGAATTCTTGTGCACCTTTCTCCCTAGTTCACAATGTCAGCCCCAGGCGTAGAGGCACTTCAGGCTTTTCTTACAAAATTAAATTTAATGTTACACCCTCCAGTGGAATGATGCATAAATCAAGTGTTTGATTTGCATGGACTCTAGTGAACAGCCCCATTCTGTGCAAATATAAACCCAGACTTGAATATTATGTCAGGGACAGGAACAAAGCAATCTAGGGTTTCCAATGAGAGTCTGGTACCAAGTGTAATTCAGGCTGGTATTATGTTGCTCTTATGTCAGGGCTGTTATTAAAATTCTTAGGTTTTGCCTCCTTTTTTTCATCTCAAAAGAAAATGTTTTTTCTGACCTTCTCGTATTTGGGCAAACCAGTATACACCAGTGCTATTTATACAGTGTCTGTGAGGAGCTGAGATGGAATTGCTGGAGGGTTTTAGCTTTCTCTTGGATAAGCAGCAAAGCTAGCAGGATAGAGGAGTAATGAAACAAGGCAAAGCAAAGATGATCATGGAAGAAAAATGCAAACAGAAAGAAAAAGATGAGGTATGTTTGTACCCTTTTTGAAAACAGGTCACTTTCCATGTGAGTATTCAGAGCCTGGACCAGGTCAGCAGAGTTAAGGGACTAGAAGGCAACAAATACATTCTGCTTGAACATGCAAATGCATTTGTGTTCTACACGATGCAAATCCCCCTGCAGGGCTCTCTCCAGAGCCAGGCTGCTGGGTGCTGCACTGCCATGTATTTATTACAGATATCTGTCCTTAAGTTCTTCGTGGTGGTTGTTGGTTTAGTGCAGTGAATTGTAAACACTGTTCCTCACAAACTCTGCTGAAATTTCAATTGCTTTGTGAGCCTGAAGTTTGTGGATGAGATTATGAGTTTCTAGCTGACCAAGAAACTCTTTCCACAGCACTTATGTATCAACTCCATTGGACAGAAACATGCCACTGCATTAAAGCTTAGCACTGGATTATATAATATAATATAATTTATATTTTAACATTAGGCATTTAATTCTTAGCAACTGAATATTTAGTTTAGCCTTGCCTTTGTTTCCAAACAAGCAATACACTGTTTTCTTGGATCAGTCACAAACTGCCCAAACCTGAACATTCTCCAATTCCTCTTCACTAAAGGAGGGCATCTGTTGGATCTGCTTCTTAACAATGACCAAGTCCTGCTTGGGGCTGTGGTACTTGATGGCTGTGCTGGTTGCTGTGACATGAATTGGTAGAGTTTAAGATCCAAGGAGGAGTGGAGAAGGCTAACAGCTGGATAAAGCTCTGATTGCAAGGGAGAAAGCTTTAATTTTCCAAGGGTCTGCTTGGCAGGATCCCATGGAAAGCTACTCTATAGGGCAGATGAGTCTTGGGAAAACTATCTGGTCTTTAAGGACAATCTTCTCAATGATGAATCAACTTTGATCCTGGGATGCAAGAAAATCAGAGAATTTCCAGACGACTCGAAGCTTTTTGCCTTACTTTTTCCCTGTCTATACAATAGTATTATTTGCACAATGTCTGTGATGTTTTCCTGCTGCCACACATTGCCAGTCACACATTTAAGTAACAGTTTCCAAAGCCCCTCACTGGACAGTTACCACAGAGGTCTAAAGTACTGTTAGCCACCTACATTTCCCTTCTGTTAGCATTTTCACTGTGAAATGTGCTGAAAACATCCTGAAAGGTCAGAGATTCTGCAGTATGACCTTGATACAGCAGCTCACTTTGATTTAATTATCCTTTACTGATGTTATGGAAGTCAATAGGACTTATTCATTTTCCTGTATTAAGTACAAGTTAAGTGTTTTGATGGATGGGAATGCTTTTAGAAGTGTATTTTAAGTTCCACACCTGCCTAAGTGCTTTGCTGAATTGGAGCCTTGGCAACTTACTGTTTTGATTGTCATCATCTACGTGATAGAACTTGGAAAGTTAACTAGATATTCTCAAGCAGGTGAGTAATATCAGGTGCTTATTCTCTTAATCTTCAGGTTTTTTACAAACATTTTAACATCAAGTCCTAGCTTTCTCAAGTAGCTGCTGTGGTTGGCAGAGATTGCATCTGCAAGAGGGATGTGACCTCAGCAATGACAAATAAAGTGAGGATATAGGTTAATATTTTGACTAATAGGTGATTCATGATATGAAAATCTTTGAGAATGCCAGGACTTGTGGGCATAATTGCCATTTAAGTAGTTCATACATTCCCCAGTGTATGTGAAATATACAGGTAACACTCTTGTCACATTTGATCTGTACCTAGGCTTAAGCACCTTTGGATGATGCCTTTGTGTCATGCCACATTTAATCAGGACTCAGCATTTTAGTTTGGGATCCCAAAGCACTTTTGGTGTAGATAAAAAGAAAAATAGACTGTCAGTTTGTATGAAGACCAGTATTTTAACTTTTACGTTTTCTATCTGTCCACGAGTGCATTTCAGGTAAAGCATGGTTGAATTGTCCTGTCAAAAGTTCATGAAAAGAGTTCATTGCTGTACAACTAGGAAGGATACATCATTTGTAAACTGTGTTTGTGGTCCCTGAGCAGCAGTTGTCCCTTTGCAGCCAATTCCCCAGTTTTTATACTGGGAATGACACTCTCTGAGAGAGCTTTTGCCTGGTTCAGATCAGCTGCTCTGGCATTGGTCCCTCTTGGCTTCTTCTGCACTTCCTTATTGGCAGAACACAGGAAACAGAGAAGTCCTTGACTTGGGCCAAGCACTGCTCAGCAAAGCGAACACACCAGTGTGTTATCAATATTATTCTTCTGCTAAATCCAAAACACACCTACAACTACTGTACCAGCTGCTAGGAAGAAAATTACCTCTATCTCAGCTGAAACCAGGACAAACTGCTCTAATAGAGTACAGTCACGCTTTAATAAAAGAAAATTAATTAGATCCTATTGAGATCAAGCAGTCACCTTGAAAGACTTTACTCCAAAAAGCATGGTTCTCTGTTTTATAAAAAATCTCATTGAGCAACATCCACAGCTGCACAGCTTACAGGGCCACTTAAGAACAAACATAACTTCAGTTGCTTTAAGATTGTTTAAATGAGCAATCTAGTTAACAAATGTGATACCTGAACACACATGGCACTATTGTGTACAATAATGACCACTCTACAAGTTTTGACTTTTACAAGGACGTGGCTGCTGTGATTACTGGGAGCTTGAAGTCATGGGGATGGCCATGTTGGAAAACCAACCTTATCAAATGGTTTGAAATTCTTCCAGAAGCCAGCCATGTGTGTACATTTCCAGGCTCCCATTCTTGCCTCACATCCCTCTTCTCTCCTGGGTTTTTACTACCATTTCAAAAGGCAAGAGTTTGGCATCTGGCATTTCTGTGGCACCCTTTTGTCAGGGCCAACAAGAGAACCGTTCCTCAACAGAGATTAAGGACTTCATCTTGGAGGAAAACAAAGTTTGGTGTAGGGGTTTGTGGTGTGCTTGGAAATCAGGACCATGTCAGATTTCTGTTGTCATCTTTGTGGTGAAGGAAGGATGTGAATGGTGACCCTTGTCTGTGCTGAATTTGTAATAAATAATATGGAATCTGTGGGAATCTGTTTTAATCAAAGTGGGGAGAAACTTCAGCTTGAAAAGGTAATGTAGAAAAAACTGGTTTTATCCACTCTACCTAGAAAGGTAATATCATAAAGTACCAAGGATCTCATTCTTAATACAAATGGGAAGAATTCAATTTACTTCAAAGAACAACCTTAATAACATCCTTGGAAGGCCTGACTTGCTTTCAAATTTTCTCATATGAATGACGGTGTAGTATAGCAATGTCATCTCTAACAAGTTTATTCTAAGTTGGGAATCTTGAACAGGAAAATAAAAAAATCAAAAATCCCCCCATCAGCTTCACCATGTGGGATCTAAAAAATTTATGCACGTGCCCATGGTGGTTCAGCCCACTGAATTGCACTCCCTGTAACCAAGTCTCTTCTTGTAGACAAAATATTGTCCTTCCAGCTTTTTAAAGTGATCTTTTGCATGTTGAACCATGAGTCTTGTTTTTAAGAGTTTAGGAAGAACTTGGCACAGGCTAAGTGTAATGATTTTTGCCTCAGCAGTTTTCTTATTAAATTCTTGTGGAAAACAACTGCAAGGTTATTCAGTGAAACCAGCACAAAGTATACCTACCCAACTAGCACTCTGCTTTTATATTCAGTCATGAAGACAGATGAATCAGAGCCAGTTGCTGTGGCAAAATCCAAATGTAGATATTTGCTGTCCTTGCTTATGGGAGAAAAATGTAGTATAACATTGGCCTAAAGGCTCCAGCTGTGATTCCTTTGTAACTTGGAGTGTATTAAAAAAAAAGCTTCAGTCAGCAAGATAAGTTAATTTTTTTATGACCTTTATAAACTGTTTTAGACTGGAACTTGGGAACATCTCTTTAAAATTAAATGTTTAAATCATTTTGGCCCAGGATTGCTAAGCATATTGAGGACTCCTTTGTTTCAGAAGAAAATCCCAAAATCTGTAAAGAAATTCTGTTTGTGACAATTATTGTTGAAGGAATGATTGCCTAATGTGGAATTCCAAGGTTTTTAATAGGTCCCATCACTACAATACTGATCTAATAGAGGGGAGCTGATTTCTCTGAATGTTGGGCTTCTCAGGCTGTGTGTGACCAACACCAGTTGCTGTTCCTACACTTAAAAGCACTTGGAGGAACAAATTGACTTGTCACCAGAGTCATCACTTTGTCCTGCCACAGCTGCTGCCTTGGCCAAAGAAATTGAAGAGAAGGACAAACCTCTCTTCTGTGGAAGTGCTCAAGTGCAAAACACCGGGCTGCTTTGAGAAATTGCACTGGAGCCGAAGTCACAGCACATCAAATGAAACAGGTGAGAAAAAGTAACTGAGACTTCAGGTGGACTTCCTGGCTGTCACAGCTCGGCTCCATGCTGGTGCTTTATGGCCAAAGCTGGCTCTGTGCATAGCTGCCTTCCCGCAGGAGAAGCTGGGGATGGATCGTATCTCTGAAAACAGCACCTCTGGAGCAGCCTGCTGCATGTCCATGGAGACACTCCCCTGTGTACAAAGCTCTGTTTGCTCCTTGGTGTGTGTGTTGATTAGTTTTTAAACTAAGCTACTTACATTTTGTTTTCCTAATTAGCGCTCAGGATGAATAAAGCAACATGGCAGTAGTAGGATATTGGCAAATTAGGTACCAAGTATGTTGTGTTGTGTTTGTTTAGGGGATACGTTCAGCTAAGGAGTCACTGTCCAGAGTTAGATACTGGCACTGTAAACCCCCAAGTACTTTTTGTACTTTTTGAGTTTTGTAACTTGAAATAATATCTTTAATCAGCATATTTAAGTGAGAAAATTAACTGTGATAGGAAGACGGCACCTTTTCCTTGTCTAACCAGAATTTGAGATACAGATGAACATACTAAAATTTAGAATATTTTCTCCCAACTACATCAGTCTAATGAAAGATATTATTCCATCTACAAGCCTTGCCTTGCGTTGTTCTCTGCACTGAGCATTGAAGTGGACTGACTTAAATAGAAATGTTTATTTTCTTACCATGTCAAGCTAAATGAGATGGATTCACTTTGTCTTTATGGTGGCTAGAATGATGAGCAGTTATCCTGGCTTGTATTTGATGAGATCACAGGCAAATAGTTAAGGATTTTTCTTTTAACTTAGCTGTATTAATTTGTTCGTGTGTAAGGTTGACATTTTGCTCTCATTTGGTGCAAAGTCAAGAAATGTGTGTATTTAATCAACTGTTGGAAAGTGTGGTGGTTACAACACCAACTTAAAAGTAAATTTAATTTTTCTTTTTGGTACTCTGAGATTCCTTCTTTTTGTGTTGGGTTTTCGGGTCTTTTTTTGAAGGATCTAAATAGTAGCCCATGGTTGCTGTTAAATTCCTTTGTGTTTATAACTTGATAGCATCATTTGATCACACACCAAATCAAAAATCCTATTTCAGACTGAGCACAGAAAAGGACACAAAGGTTTTGCACAGCATAAGCAACATATGATTGTGCATCTTTTTGTGAAAATACGACTGGTTCGGGGAGTTTCTTCTGCTTTTAATTTACATACAAGAAGTGTCCCTAAATATAATTGACCCAACCAGGCATGACTGCTTCTTGTAATATTCTTTAGAACACTGGAGAGTCACTAGAAATGAACGGCCACATCATTTTGTGCAGAAATCTGTACCTTCTGCACACTGCTGAACCACACAAAATGTGTTATTGATCATATACATGATTGGATGGAGGTTAGTGGAGGGGATACCCTCTGTAAATTTCCTTTGATCCTGCTAAATGTTGTTACCAGTGTGCTACAGGAAATAAGTGAGTGTAATGATTTTAGAGTGCCGTTATTGTTGGTTATATCAAAGATGAAACACTGCCTGTGTTCCCTTAGCAGACTTTACAGTAGTGCCACCATGAAAGATCTGAAGATCATTATTTACTGGAAATAAAAGAACAAGGCAGAAATCGATTACTACGACACTAGATTTATGTCTCCATTGCACTCTATATACATCTCCTATTTGTTCTAACTTCATGGAAGGATATTTAATACATAATGGAAAGAGGCTTTTGCTTTTGATTTATTTTTTGTTTATTATTTTTGGCATTCCTTGGAGAAATTCTGGAAATCAATACTTGGATGTGAGTGTGCCTGGATGCAGGTAGTGGGAGGCAGCGGCAATTGATGTGTCTGTGTGTTTTTGTGCTGACGTACATCTGGCACACTCAGGACTCCTGTTGCAGCACAATGTGCTCAGCCTAAGTGGGAAGAAAGTCATATTTCTTCCATCATCTGTTTGCATAAAATGATCCAAGAGGCATAGATAAATTTGGGTAGTTAAGTTCAAGCTTGGAAATCTGTCCCACTGAAGCATTTACTTGCAAGTGTACATATTTGTTGCATCAGGATGAGAGATGAAGACAGATGATGGAAAGCATTAGCACAGACTGACTTAAAATAAGACAGGGGACGGTGGGAGCTGCCAAGCGCTGAGAAATTTCAAGCAAAGCTACAGATTGCTTGAAAATGGATATGGCTTCTCTTTCTCTGTCGTTTTATCTGAGAGGTGGCACTTTGTTGACTTTTGCTCTTTCCCTAATTCCATCTAACCATCTTAGATATTAAAGTTTCTGCAGCCACGTGGCAAGGAAAATGCAAAACACTGCTCTTCTTAAGATAAAATAGTGGGATTTGTTTCAAAAATCCTAAAATTGGTCACATGCTGCAGCAGAAGTAGAGGTTAGAGAGGTTTGAAAGCAAAGTCAGTTCACAGTCCCACAAGTACCTTTTGGTAAGATAACATGTAAAGAGTGGCTGAAATAAAAGTAGGATCAACTAGCTGGCTGCTTGGTGCATGGAAAGGAACAGATCAAAGGCAGGGATGCAAGATGTCACGACAGAGAGGGCCACACAAAATACCCAAGAAAGAGCACAACAGTGCCTCAGATCCCCTGGCAACAAAGCTGTGCTCTCACAGGATATAAAACATGAACAAAAACAACCCCCTTTCCCAAGCAAGCATGTGCTTTGGAAGCTTGTTGCTACCCCTTTTTTTGACTCCTAATGTCTCATTTGTAGAAGGGTTTGTTAAAGCTTCACTTGGCTGTGTATAATCTGCATAAACCATAATCTTTGACAGTGTTCAAGACCCCTGGAGAAGCTGTTGCTTCCTTCCTGCAGAGAAGGTTTCAGTGTTGTGTACCTGTAAACCCAGTGACTGAAGCAGTCCCTGAGGTGTGGCAAGACCAAATCTGGTAATTGTCTGATACCTGCTCCCTGTATGGTGGGCAGGATGGAAGGAAGGGAAAGCTCTCTTGATGGCCTCCCCCTCCCTTAGTTTATATAATTAATTTGAATATTGTTGGTTCATATTACAGCAAGTTTAATCTGTGGGTCACTTGTGGGTCACAATTCAAGTTATTGTTGATGGTTGGTCACATGACAGAGCACTCGGCTTCACCCATGAAAAATACCTATATTTTTAATTCAGGGGCAACTTGAAAACTCTGTACTTGCATGGCTTTGTAAAACATTAAAATGCTTCCCCTTCTGCAGAGATTTGTTTGTGACAATGGGAAAAAACACTCATGCTGTTTCCCCAGCTGAAATGTTTGTTCCTCGTTGGTTTTTAGTCATGATTATGAGCAGCAGATGGCCAACTGCAATAATCTGGTGTTTTTCCTGTTCAGCACTGACTGGTGCTAGGTCAGATTCTGGATATCCTATCTGGTTATGCAGTTTTGAAAACACCTACCTTGCTAAAGCATCTCTCAATAACAATTTCTAGCTGATGTATACAGCTTTATGAAGAAGAGTCAGCATCAGCTGAAGTCTAACACTGCATCTCCACCAGGGCTTCCTGGAGCAGAGAGATCAATATCCTCAGTTAAGTTTATGAGGATGCTGTGAAGCCCTCTAAATGCAGTGGCATTCTCTTCAACCTTTCTTGTAGCCCATCAATTACAGACTAAAAGGTCAGACTTACTGTAGGAAAAGTCCGTCTTCAGTAAAGATTTTTTTCCTGCTTTTCCTGCTGGGGGGTGGGTGGAGATGTTTGTTTTGGCAGGATATGTTCCTTTATAAAAAAGCTTGCCAAAAGAGCCAGAGGACAGCCCTTCTCTGGGCATGTCTTGCTATTTTATTTCTGAATCCTCTCTGGTGAATCAGGGGTATTTTGAGCCTTGTGATTGTCTGCCCCAAGTAGTGAAATAGCCAGTGGTGATGCACAATCCATACTGAGCTGGCAGGGAATAAATGGAACTCCAAAAGTGAGTGCCACATTGTGTTGCTAACAATTTCCTGCTTTGCTGTCATTCCTTCTAAAATAATTCCAGTTTGCCATGAAGAACTCCATGAGGTTAGAAAACAATTACAAAGGGAATGCCTGCCTTGTACATGCCTTAATGTTCTCTTTGCTCTTTGAGTATGTATGCAAAGCTCCTCACATATCTGGTTGTTTGAATCCAGGCAAAGAAACAGTCCTGGTGTCCGTGGCTGGATGTTTCTCTACCCCAGCCTTAGCTTGGCAAGAGGCTTCAGCAACACTGCGTGTCTCAACCTCGTTGGAGCAGAACTTTTGGAAACTTGTTTCATTAATGGTCAGTTATTTAAAAAATTGTCAACATTAGCATAGTTTCATTCACCCCAGTGCTCTGGCTGCAAACAGAAAGAGTTTGTCCATTGCTGAGCAGTTCTGAATGCAGCACTCTAATGTTTTATGGAAAAGCCATCACCAAATGCATATGCCTTCATGTATATTCATAAATGACTTGAGAAGTTCAGAAAATGAGAAAGGGGATGGAATGAGAGGAGGAAATACAAAGTAAAAGTATTGAAAAATAATGGAAATGGGTAAACACCTTTTTTAAGAAACATGAGTAATTGAAAGCTAAGAACTTTATCATCCTCTTTAAAATGGCAATTTCTAACCCTGAATTCTGAGTGAAAGCCTTTTTACCAGAGTCAAAGCTCACCCGGGGAAGACTGTACAAATCATCTGTGTTATTCTGGATGTGAGTGCAGAAGTGATGTTCCTTCTGGCTTTTTCCCCTGTGAACTGAATGTTTTTGTCCTGTAAAATAGCTTTTAGGACTGCAACAATTTACTTCCCCATACCTAGAGTGTTCTGAGCCCTGTCTTCCACATTATGCTCTGGAGAGTTGTTAGGTAGCAGCATAACCAAAGAGAAGGTCAAGGTGGGTCAAGGGGACATTTCCATCTTCTCTTTTTCTGAGGCTGTGCCCTGGGAGTCAGTAGCTGCCAGTGGATTGCTGGCGTTGGACTGTGGGAAGGATTTTATCTGGATAGCTTAAAAAGACATGGGAAATGCACTGAAGGAAGGGATTTATGCAAGCAGCAAGTATGTTGATGGTAATTTGGTATGAGATCTTGTTGTGTGCTAGGTTAAGTGGAAGCTGCTGTTTGTTAATGACTTGCCAGCCTCGTGATTCCACCAGCGGATTTATTACCACGTACTGCTCCGAGGACAACTGCCCCATTAGCTCTGCTTCACAGCTCCTCTACCTGCAGAAACCTGGCATCGAGCACCGTGCCAAAAGCAATCGGAGCTATTCCCAGGGCAGGCAAGTCTCTTGTGCCTGTGCCTCCAAGAAATCCTGCTGCAGCACAGCTGGACCTCTGTCCTTTGGCTGGTGCTGTTGCAGCAGCCTTCCTCTCTCACGTAGTTTTTCAGAACTAAACCACAGGCAATTGGATTCCAGACAATCCCAGACTTGAGGCGTCTTTAAAGACCAGATTTTAGCAATTCATTAGCACCTCATTAGGGGAAGTTGGTATGGGATTAGGAGGTGTTGGAGAGGGGTACTGGCCAAAGCAGCAGATGGGAACAGAAAGGCTGTGGAGAAGCTCTGATTTTCTCTCAGAGGGACTCAGTGCTCCTCCAGCTCTGTCACTGCACCCATCACTATGGCCAACCCTCTCTGGGTTATTGTGCTCCAGAAAACAAGCACATTTATAATGCAACTGTTCTGCCTTGCCTGACAGTGATAATGGGTACGTTTGGACTCATTCTGGAATGAGAGCTGGAAACACATATAACTGGGTCAGGGAAAACAGGCAGACTCTTCTTGTGCCCCATCAACCAGGTATGAGGCTGCCACACAACTTCAAGAGGGAGGGGTGCAGAAGCCCCTCCAGAAGGGTGTTTGTTTTCATTTCATTTAGTTAAAGACAGACTTCAGTTCTAAAGGAGCCTCAAATTACTCTTCCATTGATTTTACCAGTTTTAGGGCGAGCCATATACTATTTCAGCTCTATCAGTTTAGAGGTGACTGTTAACAAGTGGAAATGTAGGATTAAAATCTTAAAAGATCAATTGTAACCATGAGGTTCATCACAGAGAAGTACAATACATTGTGCTGATACATCTCAAGTGGTCTGTGTATGTATATAGATATATATATGGGTGTATCTATCTATCTATCTATCTATAAATATGCATATGAACACATGCTTTTCACATCTACGCTCTCAACTTTGCACCCTGAGCAGATCAGCAAGTTAAATTCCATTCCAGAAGGGAATACAGACTGTCTCTAGATCATCCTCTGTGTTAGAAGCCTGGCACAGTTCCAGTTTGGATTACTTTTGTCCTTTTTTTTTTTTTTTTTCCTGTGAGGAGGGGCAGTACTGCCAGTCACATAAGGGATGACACAGACCTTGTGCAGCACATGACAGGAGGTAGCCTCTTATGTGGTAAAAGCTGGGAGGCTGTAAGGAGTCACCACACAGATTAATGAACTTTTGTATGGATGTGTTTGAAAAAGTACTGGGTGGTACCCTACTTAGCTGGACAGGCTTTGCTCTGAAGAGCAACTGAGGTATCATTTTTCCCCAGTAGCTCCAGCAAGCAGAAGAAAACACCACAAGAGCAGCCCCTTAATCCTGTCACTGCATAAAGACAGCAGGATTTGATTGAGAACTGTTTGCTGAGGAAGTATTTCTGACCTGGAAGCACAATGTAGATGATGGTGACTCTGCCCTGGCTCCCTCTGCTTGCAGGCTTCCTCTTCAGGACAGAGTGCCTGTGACACCATGGTCATAATGCAAAGCGTTTTCTAAATAAATTATAAATAAAGCCAGTGAAGAGTTAAATGCAGCATATATTAGATTTCAGTGATGAAGCCTCTGATTAATATAATGAAAAGCCTGGTTTAATTGCATTACCTTCCATTAGCTCCCATCTTCCTTTTTTTTTATAATCGTTTCTAAGACTCTGTGTACTTCATCCCTGCTGGGACTTTCATCCTGCATTTATTCAAGTGAGACTTCTGCTTTCAAAACTGCACCTTTCATCAATCTCCTATTAATTAGCCAAATGCCACATCATATTATACATTGATGCATTCAGTCAAGCATGTGCCATAAGGAGAGGAGAGCCCACAGTCTGTCCAGGCTCCTCTCAGGAGCTGGTCATTGGTATTCCAGGATAAGTCAGCTTACTGTAATTTGAAATTGGTCTGCCGTCCCATTAGGAATCTGCCCGATCAATACCAAGTGAATTAGAGTTTCAGTGATCTGATTAACTCCCCATTATTTTCTACCCTGGCTGATTTAGAATGCATGATGAGACAATATTCCAGTTTCTTTGCTTTATCCCAGTTTAAATGAAATATAGACATCTGAGGAAGCAGTGGCTGTGCATTTGATTTGGCTGTGGTGTTATAAAGTCAAACACTGTGAGTGTCTGCCTCGCTCTGACAGCCAGGGGTGAGGACTGCCATGTCACACAGAGAGGTGACACGAGGCTGGAGGGAGTAGGGGCATTTTTCCACACTCCTCCTCCCTTCTGGGTCATCCATTCTGTGCCTTGGTTGGGAAGACTTGGGCAGACTTAACTGACTTAGGTTAAGTACATGCTGAGTTGGTAGGTGGCCACACCATTTGTGTTCCTGCACCAGTATTGGTCTGTAAGTCAAGAATGAGGTGCAAAACTCTCCATACAGAAGATGTGCAGCGGGAATGTGAGATTTGCTCTAATTGATGGGACCTCTGGCATCATGAAAGAGGGAAATTAGGAAATCTCATTGAGTTTTGTTCGGTCACAAGCACTTCACCTTCATGGCATGGATGATTATTTTGTGTTGGCAGCTTGTGGATGCAATCCCTAACTGGCGTTTCCGTCTGCTGTTTTATTGCAAGTATGTGAAACAGGACCAGAAAAAAAGGCCTAATTTTGTAAGCCTGGA
Organism: Rhipidura dahli; assembly: GCA_013399225.1. NCBI lineage: Eukaryota > Metazoa > Chordata > Aves > Passeriformes > Rhipiduridae > Rhipidura > Rhipidura dahli. The sequence continues at coordinate 237,096 of VXAC01002798.1, read as the reverse complement.
AGGTAGATTTTAAATAGAAATCTTGCTGGCTTTGGTTCATTTGCTAATCTTGAAATGATGTTAATAGGTCCCACTTATCAACTCTTTTATTTTTTATTCTTGCATTTTGAAGGTAAAAAGGTTTAGTGTTTTTACTGCCAATTTTCTTGGCAGTGCATGTTAATATTGGCCTGGGGAAATGGGTGAAAAAACAATCCTGGTGTGCTGCAAAGAGCTGTATAACCTGATAACCCTAAACTCTGTCCCAGTGTTCACTGCTCCCTGGCTGTGGAAAAGAAGTAAGATAAGAAAGGTTGCCTTTGTAACAGCTGGAGGTGTTGCAGCAAGGTATTCTTGCAAAAGAGGTTGCCCCTAAGAATCAGGCCTTGCCACGAACACACACAAAAGACAGAAAAGGAAAGGTTTATCATCGTGCTTAGATACTCAAAGACAGGATTTGCACCCAAAGCTGTATTTTAAAATGTACAGTTTTAATGTGCCAGTAGACCAGAATTAAAAAATACTTTAAAAAAATGAGAAAACTATTTGGGGAATGCTGCAGATGCATTTATTTTAGGAGACAGAATCTTGTTTGTATTCCCTTTTAAGGGGTTCAGAGCATCCTAGCCCCTTTAATGCATTTCAGGGCATCAGGTAATGAACAGGGCTACACTTTTTGTGTGCCAATAGGTAAAAAGCAGGTCGTAATATCCTTAATATGTGCAATATGTATATTAATATTAATTTATTTTACAAATTAATATAGATTTGCTGAGTAGTTCATGTATAATGTATAAATACATACGTAAAAGTTTAATGTGGACATACTCTCGTGCCTTCCACCAGTGTACACTGACATAATTTTAGTGTTTCCTCATTGCTGCTTCATGGACAGTTTGCAGGCTGTGGTTTTTTGGGGATGTCATTGTTTGGGGGGACCGTGTTTGTTTGGGGTTGGTTTGTTTATTTTGTTTGGGTCCTTTTTTTGGTTGGTTTTTACTGTGTAAGTGTGTGGGGTTTTTTCCTTTGAGAAAAGAAAATATAAGAGAGAAGGATTGCAAGTGCCAAGAGTTTGAGTCGTGTGTGGGCAGTGAAACTGAAAACTCTGACTCCCAAAGTAAGAGCTCTTCAGAGGTCCTGGGGCAGGGTGTCACTGATGGGATGGCAAAGCTCTGTACGTAGCCCACTAGAGGGTGACAAAGCCTAATGTTAGGGACATGGAGGTGACACTGGGGGTCCAGAGCCCTTGGCATCCTTCTTGCCTGCCTGGGGTGTGCTCCCCAGACCACCTGCCAGGCTTAAAATGTCCATGTTTAATGCCATGAACCATCCCTGCCTGAGAAGGATGAGCTGAGCCTCATGAATGAGGTATGGGCCACCTCATGAATCTCCTCAGAGCACCATGAAATGGAGGCAACAATGGAAAAATTATGGGCAAAAATACTGGAGCAGATGCAGGACAGCTGACCTGGTCCCCAGTACCATGTGCAAGGGATGAAAACAATGCATTGCAGGGTCAGTTTTACCACCATATAGGAAAAGGAGCTGTGCAGAGACGGCCACAAACTAACTTTGTGAACCAATGGCCAGCTGGTCTATTCCAAACCTGCTGGAGCTGCTGGGAAGGGGGTCTCTTGACTTGGCTGGGCTTTTAGTCATGGCCACAACAGACAGGCACACTGTGGTGTGTTCCACCAAACACAGCTCACCCCTGGGCTGGAAAGAGGGCATCATTTCTTGGGTTTGGGGCATTTAGGTTCATGAAGATAAAAATAACACATTTGCAGAAGAAATACTGTGAGCTCTGGACTCTGTGTGGCTTCTGTTTGAGTGCTGTGGACTGGCTCAGTTTTTGTCAGGGACAGAGGCAAGAAAACAGGAAGGGGAGAAAAAGAAATGTTGGTAAGCATTCATGAAAAATGTTGGGCTAAACTAGCAATAAAATATTTTAATAATTTAAAAGTGTTGGAGTAGCATTAAAAAGGAGCTAGTCATCTCTAGAATTGTGCAAACTGTGGAAACCTAATAAAAAAATCTGTAGGATTTGTAAAAATTTTGTGACAAATTTCAGATGTGATTTACTACTTCAATGTTTTATTATTATTTCTGAGAAACCCATATAGGACTCTATTAATTAAAACTCAGACTGACACTTTGGCTCTATAAGATTTAGGAATTAGTGTGATTTTACCTCATTAGTGCATTTATTGCAGTGCTCGTCCTTTTAATTAGGCATTAAGTCCCTCCAAGGTGGGTTTTATCATCCCATAATGCAGCTGGGCTCTCACTACTTGTCTAAATACACATTAGGGGATGACAGCCACTTTGGAGAAACCTTAATTGTGTTATCACTGAAGTTTGAGTCTCTTATTTGTCTGGGCTTGGGTGACAGGTTTAAGTTTCTTCCGGGGCCTGCTGCAAGGCAGCCCTGTGATGTCAGATGTGTCTGTGCCAGTGGGAAGGCTGAATTCAAAGGGCTTCAGAAGGACCTGAGCCAGTGCCCAAAGAGGTTCCCACTGGTCCTGCTGGCCTTTGGAAAGGGATCCATGAATCCAGGATGTGGTGCTGAGCACACAATAAGGAATGTTGCCTGCCTCACATCACACCTGAGCTTTCCAGCAAACAGGTCAGGCTGCTGGTGGGCGCCATCTCAGGTGGCCAGCTGAGCTGGAAAGTGGCTACTGCTCCTGGATGTAAGGCTCAGATCTCCTGGGGTGTTCAGGCCTCTGCTTCCCATGTAAGATAATGAGGGATTGAGCCAGGACTCTGTGGTGCCAGTCAGTCATCATTTCAATGGAAACAAGGGAGTGTCTTTTATGCATATACACACACGTTACACATACATACCTGTGTGTATATAGATGAATTTATATGTGTATTATGTAAAAAATCAGGCCATTTTTGCCCCAAAGGATTTGCAGTGCTAGCACTTGAAGGACACCAGGTGAGCACGCAAAGAAATAATGTGCAGTGACCAAAAAGAAGATTTCTACAAGGAAATTATCCCTGCAGACAAGCTCAGCTGTGAATACAGCCCTGTTTAAATAGCTGTTTGTGCAGTATGGGTATGTGTCTATCTCTTGCAGGAGCAGAGGTGATATCATCAGACTATTTCAATAAACCATTCTGCTGTCACCAGATGGCAATGTAATGATATTTTGCCATTATTTTACCTTGATGTGTCACTGCCAACTTGTGCTACTCAGTGTTTCCCTACAAACCCTCACTAAAACAGTTATGTTTTTAAATTTAAAAAAAACCCAAACAACCAACAACAACAACAACAACAAACCAATATTTTGTATGTCCATTTTATTTTGATGCTAACATCTTTCTTTAAAAGAATAACTTTATTCTTTTAAAGGAGTGCAGGAATTAAGAAATTAATTTTGCATGTCTGTCTTACAGGTGCAAACCTCCCAGGTCAAATAGAGAACCTCGTGAATTTTTCATGGCTGTTATTGTTACTAACATTATATCCTGGGGAGACATAATATTCCTCTTCCAAATTTGGCCGAACTGGCACAAATAATATGTGAAATTTTTTTAAGTGTATCATGACTGTAAAATGAAGGAGTTGGGCAGCAATGCAGACTTTTTGCAGTAAACAGAAAATGCTGAAAAAGGGAAGGTTGGTGATAAAAGTCAGACTAAACACCTAGAAATTAGAGAAAATTATTGTTATTTGCCTGAGCTGTGTTACTTCTGACTTAGTGGGAATTGTGTGCAATTTAATAAAATTAAAGTTGGGGAGCTTGGGTAACATCTAAAAAATCTCAGCAAAAAGACTTCTAGGCACCTTTATTATCATAAAGCTGGGATATTCTTGGGTTTTTCAATCTAAAAAAAGAAAAAAAGAGAAAAATTTTTATTTTTCTCAATGCTAATAAAAAAAAATACCATTAAAATAACCAGCATGTGATTCCTGGACTGGTCCTGGCACTCTGAGACAATTTGTCAGAGAATCTGATGCTTTTCTATGCAGGTGTGAATCAAAAGATGCTCTCCTGAAGTAAGTTTGAACTGTGTTCACCTGGAAGTGCTCTGAGGAACTACTGAGTCACATTCAGCAGTGCTTATTAAGCAATATGGGGCATTTATGATTTAGTGCTGCCAAATTCACTTCCCTAAATTTCAGTTTTCTCCTCTGTAGGCAATCCCAGTGCTGTGCCCTAGGAGAGTGATAAGATTATTCTGTACAATTGCAGTGAAGCTGTAGTTAGAGGTCCAGGTGTAGGGACTTGCCCCCTCCTATATAAAGAGATTATCAATTCTGAATATAATCTGAGGAAAATGAACTTGCCCTGTTTCAGTAATGAAAAGTCACCTATTTTTCCAACAAATTACAAGAAAAGGTTTTTTATTGTATGAGAAATCCAGCCTAGCACTCTGCACAGGGTGCAGGAATCACCTTTTGATCCCAAATATGGATGCTCAAGTTTGTAAATTTAATAAAAAAGATAAAAACCCCTATGGCAGTGCTTATACCAGAAGCAATAAACTCTGATTAGATCTCACTATTTTTGTATCAGAGTCTCTTTGGCTTGCACAGAGGTGAGAGCTCTGGATGAGATAATGGCTTCAGACAAACACTAGAGCATATGAAGTTTAAAGACCCATTCAGATCTCACATTGTTTAGGAAATTAAAATAATCAGGTAAGTTTTCTGTCACTGTCCCCCATGTGTTTTAACTGTTTGCACCCTTCCATCATTCATTCCTGCATAACTGAGGTTGTATCTATGCTCCTATTTCATGGTCTGGATGTCTGCATGTGATAAATATCTCCATCAGCTCATCTTTATTAACCTATAAAACAGTGGAGAGTCCCAGCCAAGCAATCAGGCACCATCAAAACATCAGAGATGCTTCTGGTATTTGTGTCTTATTGTCGGCACTTACAGCTGAGGAAAATGAATATTTAAGAAGTGCAACAACATCCCTGTCATGCATTTCTCTTAGCACAAGCAGTTAAAGAAGGGGAAAGACTTTAGGGTGAAAGACAGGGAGGACCTGTTGTGTTTCCCCAGGCAGACTTCATGGGCTTTAGCTGGTACTAAAATGCAAGTTGGAACTGTGTAAAGACAACTGATGACTAATTGAACCTCAAAACTGAGATCTGAGTCAGCAACTTTTACTAAGTCACCTTCATGGGTGAAAGAACACCTGTAGAGATGGCACATTGTCTGCTCAGTGATAAGCTCCTTGATGTGAATTAGGTTGAAAGAAACAGAGTTTTAAAAGTCTGTAGCTTTTTTTTTTTAAAGCCAGTGAAATATTCTGTATTCAGTTTCAAATTTGAAAGAAGACATATGATAATCTATAAATACTGTTGCAGTGAATATTCTGAGACTTCAGTTGGGGTTTGGTTTGGACAAAAAATTGCTCCTGGACTTATGTACTGGAAAGTCATTTGTGGGGTGAAAGACTCCTTATGCTGAGCTGAGGTGCTTGAAGCTTTGGGTGTTCCCAAACATGCACTGCATGTTTCCAGGCCTTTATTCCCCCTGTAGCTGGGCAGCTGCTTGTCACAGAACAGCAATTCCTCTATTTTGTTTGAGCAATATCAAAATATTACCCCTGCTGCCCATGCTGCTTTTGATAAAGCCCAGGACACTTCTGGGCTGCAAGTGCACATTGCTGGGTCATGTCAAGTTTCTCATCCACCAGTACCCCCAGTCCTTCTCCTCAGGGCTGCTCTCAATTCCTTTGGTGCCCAGCCCGTCCCTATGCTTGGGATTGCCCCGACCCAGGTGCACAACCTCGTACTTGGCCTTGTGGAACTTCAAGTGGCAAATTCCTGCAGCTACAGTGCTTGAAGCAGCAGAAGCCTACAGGTGTGTTACAAGGACTGTCCTCTCACAGCTTTTGGAGAGGTCTATTTGCAGCAGCAGGGATGGTGCCTTACACTGGAGCAGCTGTGTGTCTAAAATGTGTTTTGTAGATGACATCAACTCAACAGAGTGCAAATATAATCACAAACCAAGAAACACTTGCCTGAGAGGGTAACATAAAGTGAGTCTGCAAGTCACTCTCAAGGGACAGGGTATTAAAGACAGTAGTGGGGAGGGGGCAGGCTATTAACCCATGTGCCAAATGGGTCTTCTGCAACTGAACACCTTCCAGCTGAGACATTCACCAGTCCAAGCATAGAGCTTGGCCTACCTCCTACCCCACTCCCTGATTTCTGGGGAAAGAGCAGTAAATATTTTGCAGGAAAGTGTAACTGGAGTAAAGAGGATTAAGTAAACAGGAGCAGTTCAGGAAACACTGAGTATGACAAAACCTCCTGTTCATGACACAACCATGCTTTCTCTAAAACTGTATAGAATTAGCTCATCCTGAACATCTTAGAGACTTTTTGTTGACAGAATTTATGGAAGAAGCTGGTTATTTTCTGATAAATTTGACAGAAATATTACCAGATTCTCAGGTCATGTCAATAGACTCGGGCTGCTTGGAGTGCAACAACATGGGAGTCAGACGGGGACCTGGACTTGTCAGGCTGGAACCTGATCCATGCTCTCTGCTTGCCTCTGGTTTAGGTCAAAGCATGAGGGAAAGGTTTCACTTCACCTCTGAAGAAACAGAGCTGTCTTTGCCCATCTAGAGAAAGTGGCTGCCAAACTTGCTTTTGCAAGTTTTGAATGAAAAGGTATCAGAGAATGGGAGGATGGGCTCCTACACAAACTGGCTTTTAATTGAATTTTTGTTTGCTCAGACTCCTGTTAGGTGGAGAGAGTGAAGCCCAGGTGAACATGCCCAAGTTGGCTGATGTAGCCTGGAGACAGCCAGGGTGTGGTGTCACTCTGCCCATCCTGGTGTTTCTTGTCTCCCAGCAAACTGAGGGATCTGTTCCTGGGGCACACTGCAGTGTAGACACTTGAACAGCTGGGACTTGTGCTTCACTTCCCTCCCATTCCTACCAGGGACCATATAAAAAGATCCTTTGTAAAGCAAGTTTATAAATAATTTAATGGCAGATATAAAAAGCTTTTACTTTTTTTTTAAACTGGCCTTTTTTTTTGTAAATCTGTCTACATGAAAAACATTCCAAGCAAAGTTCACAGAGAGAAGGCTTAAAGTTATTATTAGGCACATAAATTGACTGCTTTCTCATTTATATGCAGGCAAATTTCTTTAATTTATTAATCTGATTTGCATAGAAAATTATGGCACTCATCACTGAGAAGTCTCATTTAGGAAAGGTTTTATAAAGCTGTAACTAATTAGAAATAGAAGAAAATGCATAAATATGTTTAATTTTTTACCTTTCAAAACTTTTTTTCTTTAGATGGAGAAAAAAATTTTAAAAGGTACCTATTACAAGAATCTGGAGCTTGTTTGAAAATTGCTTCACCAATACATATTTTGTCTCCTTATATTTAATTCAGAACAGAGGAAAAAGATTATTGAACTTAAGTTTTAAAGTTCACGAGGGAGGAAAATAGCTTAGAGAAACTGTTCTGTGGTAATGTAGGAAGACACTTAATTAACTTGGGCTTCATTTAAAACCGTAGTGTAAATCTTTTCAAAATGAATCAAAGTCTCTGCTGAATTATATCTTAGCCAAGTTTTACAGTCAAAAGGCTCTTAAATCATTAAGACCTGTCACTGGGAGAGCTGTGGTAGTGTTTTCACATTCTCTGCAAGCTCATCTGCTCTTGGACTTGAAAGTCTTTTCCCTGGGTCCATTTGCTCTAGCAACAGCTGGCTGTTTGAGGCAGCACATTAGCAGCTCACAATTAAACAATATTCCAGCTAATTTGAGCTCAGGCAGATGAAGAACATCAGTGACAGTGAGTTTCCTCCCTCCCACCCTCTGTTTGTTCAGTTTTAAAAAAACTTTATTTTACTTTGATTGCTCCTTGGAGACTAGGTTGCTAGAATTCTCTCTTCATGGCGGTGTCCAGCTGAGAAATTGTTCTCCCATCTTGCTGAGGCAAAAGGAGAGAGTGTTCAGCCCACACATGCTGCAGATGTGCAAGGGGGCAAACTGGGGGAAGCAATGACAATTAAAGAGCATATGGTCAGAAATAAATCTGTACAGTAGTGCCAGTCCATATTAATCACGAGATTAGAATAACAGCGTATCTGTACAAGTAGCGCGCTAAATCTCCTATTACATTTACTGGCCTTCATATATCTGGATCTGCGTGTTTATCAGGGTGTCTTATATGATATACTATATGAAGTGAGGGAGGATTTATAGTATGTTTTGTGTAAATGGGCCTGATAAAAACCAAAAAAAAAAGGGCTGGTGAAACATTAACATCTGGAAAGAAGTATGTCACTGGAACAGCACACGCCAAGCAGGCCTGTGAATGTGTGAAAGAACAATGGAATTAAAGCTTTATCTTAGTAGAACTGTAATGTGCCAAGGTTTTCACACAGCTGGGTAAAAATGTAGTAAGTGCTCATCTCAAGTTCAGCACTGTGAGGAGGCTTCATGCCACAGCATTGTCATGATGTTGTTTTAAGATCTTGGGGGTTTGTTAGTGGGATTCATTGTAGAAAAAAACTTCATGCTTTTTTTTGAATGGATCAGTTTTGCTCTGGGTATGTGCTCCTTGGAGGGACTGAGGAACAAGCAGAACTAAACCAGTGGAGATTTTCAGTGTGCATGAGTTTTATCAACCAAAATAACACTTTTAACAGGTCTCCTTCTATTATTTGTGTTCTGCAAGGAGTGCGTGGGAAGGGCACTGATGACATTAACTATGGCATGACCTTTGTGGCCTGGTCTGTGTTAGAAGTGCATCCTCTGGGCTGGGAACTGGTGCTCCACATTCAAGTGTGAAATGGAAAGTTTGGGAAGCTGTAACACTGTCTTAGAACCTAAGGCTTTGGAAAGCCCTTTCCAAAATGGCTGGTTTTCCATCATCCAGGATGGTGCAGCTCTCTGAAAATTAAACCACTGTGACTCTTTATTGTAAAAATTAAGCACTTAAATATCCATGATAAAATATATGGGACTTTCCCTATCAGCACTTCCACTAAGCTGTGAAGTTGCTGTAGCCTGGGTTTCCCAGAGGTAACCCAGGAAAAGGGATAATTCCCCTTGCAGAAGGATGGTGTCCCCTGGGAGGCAGGTGGGTACCAGGGATACTGGGTTGGGAGTGGCAGCCACACTAGGAAGAGTTCTGTGTGTTGCAGCTGTCACTGACTGTTGGGTGTTACTCAGCCTCAAGTCTGAACCAAAGGAAACACCTGGTCTAGAGGAGAAACTCTTTTAGGCTACCAGATTTCCCCAGGGATTCTAGGGATTTTTTTTTTTTAATTTTAGGATAAAAAGTTTACATTACCCCATTGGTAGTGGCTTCAGAGGAAGGACCATCACAAGTCTCAGGCTGAGCCACAAAAGGAGATGCTCTTTTCATTAACTCTGAGACCTACTCTTGTATTCCTTGGTCAGATACCTGCCCTCAATACCTTGCTTCTCTTCACCTGGGTTGTACTTTTTGTCTTCATCACCTGCCCTTCAGAGTTCTGAGCAAGCCTCTGCATTTCTCATTTGCAGAAATAGCGTTATCTGGAAGGAAATATAATGAATACACAAAATATTATCAGAAGTACAGGGTGTCCTTGTCGCTGGCAATAGTCACTCCCCATTTATAAGCTTGTCTCAGTGTGGCTGCACATGCCAGGGCTGGTTTGTGCAGGATAGGAATGGGGCTGCTTCAGAAGCACTCAGAATTCTAGTGAGGTGTCTGATGGAAACACACTTCATCCGACAGGAAAGATAATAGAATTGCTTTTTTAAAATCAGCTCGCAAAATAGAGAACTTTTTTGACTTGATATTTCAATAGATATGGAATTGTTTATCAGCTTTGCAATTCACACAATCTCACAGATCCCTCAGACAAGAAATACCACAAGGGTGCCTCTGCCTGTGTTTGCTCCTGCTCTGCCACTGATCTCCATGTTTACCTCTGCCCTTATTTAGTAGCTACAGTAAGAGAAGAAATGAAAATTTCCCCTGCTCAGTTGAGCACCTCAGGTTGTCTACAGTCTTATGCTAAACTTTTGAGTAAAAAGGGGATGCAGCTTCCCTTGAATGGAATATTTTTAAAGTTTTGTCAGTAAAAACACCTGCAGAAAACTTGTCAGATATTCTGACAGCCACTTCTCTTGAGTTGCATCAAAATGCTTCTGTAAAAAAGATAACAGAGTGAACGTGCTGCATGCTTGAGGCTGTGCTGTGATGACAGGTTTGAGCACAAGCAGAATAACCTACAAGGGCTGAGCTGCTCAAGCACTACTAAATTCCTCAAAATGGAAAGTAGGTATTGCACTGCTGAAGCTTTCTTAGGTGGACAGGAACTTTCTGCTGGTCAGCATCTCGTTTTTCATGCCAAGTCTTCTGTTCTTTCCTGTTTCCTCCCCAGCACATGATATGTGTGCAGCAGCATTCCTAGATTTACTGTTTTGCATCTGAATGAGGAAGCAGCTGCTGATGCTGTGATGATGCATGCAATCTGAGGCTGCCAGGTTTTTATTCTGGTCTGTGGGGGGTTTCTGTGGCTTCTACTGGGAAGCTTATTGGGCCTGGTCAGAGTTTTAGGATGGGCTGGGGACACAGTTAAAATACAATTAATGGGCTGTCTACATACTCAAGGACTTGCAAATGCTTAAAATGAGCTAAACGAGGTCCTGATGTGGGTAGGAGGGGATTTTTTTTTCTGCATGACTGACTTCATAGCAATGTTTCTGATGAGTTTCTTTTTTTGTGTGATAGTTTCTGAACAAAAGTTCTCGTAAGGTTATAGTGTTGCTACAGAGGTCAGAGCCAAAGAGATGGGTCTGCTTTATGACTCAGTTTTTGTGGCAGAATGTACAAAAATTGGTCCTGATTAAGAAAATACGATTTTATTAATCAGAAGACTATGAATAAAAAATTCATATTTCTCCCTTTCTCTGTTCTTTTCATACTTTTTTGAGCTGAACTTTGCTACTAAGTGCAATTCAGCCTAGTTATGGTCCCTGTGCCTGTGCTGGAACCTGCCTTGTAGTTCTTCTCTCCAACCTGAACTCTGCCTTAGTATGGATGCAACTCCTCCAAAAGTGTCTTTTCCTCAGTATTTGTGAAATGTGGGAGATTTATGCAGTGGAGAGCATAAATCAGAGCTATGAAAAGGAGTTTGGGGCTTCATCTCCATGGGTCTCTCAAATGGAGTTTATTTAGGGTTGAAGCTGAAAAAGGACTCTACATGCTGCAGGGAGTAACAGGATAAGAGAGAAATGCAAAAGTTTTGTTATTATTTTCAATAAATTACAAATATTTTTCTTTTACAAAAACAATTTGCACACCAATGCGAATAGAAGTTCATATTTAAATAGCTAAAAAGGTCACTTGTAGCCAGAGCATTGATCTGTCTGCTTGTTTCTCCAGATGTAAGTGGAATAACCTCTGAGTTTCTGTGTTTAGCTGGAATTCTGCATTCCTGTCTAAGCCTTTAGCAATATCCAGACCTCTTTTGGTTGCACAGTCTCCTCTTCAGTACCTGTTTATTCACCTCAGCTGACAGGCTGCATTTCTTGTCAGTCTTTCTCATACTGAGTGTAGCTCTTAAGCAGCTGACATGGCAATTGGGCTTCCTCTCCTCTCCCCTCTCCAGATTTCTCTGCAGAAGCATCATTTGCTCTGTGTGACAACTGAGTGTTTTAACTTAACACATCCCTATGCAAGAGTCATCTTTAAGCCTGATGTGATAGTACTGATGACAGAGAAAAATAAATTTCCTTTGCCTTTTGGATTGTCTGAATTGATGGGTGGACGAGTACTTAAAATTTGCTTACTGCTGGTCAGATATCAGGCTAATGATTTTTGTTATCCACACAGAAAATATTGAAATATGGGTCAAATTAGGAAACCTAAGAGTTTTCTGACAGTCAGGATCCTGCTAAAATTAATGTGAGGGTATATCCTGTCTGAATCTTAACCTGAAGAAATTATTCTGTGGGTGAACAGCTTGTTTACCTGCATAAACCCTGTGTTTCATCCTCCATTGGCTCAAAATGCCTGCAGTACTGGTGCAGAGCCACATCCAAAGAACAGGACACGTATTTGTGGGACATCTTCCTTAGGAGTGGGGTGGAAATCTGTATTTTTTATATTGGCACTTAAAAAATATGGATTCTTATAAGGAGTGGTTTGGACAGCTGAAGCAGGAGGACTGAGCAGTATCTTGACTTGCAAGCTGCTGTTTCAAGTTGAGAACACTTTTGCTCATGAGGTCAGATCCAGCAGCAGTGCTCTGGCCACTTCCTACCTTCCACCCAGCTCTGCTGTCAGCAAAGGTTTAGAAACAACCAGACACTCCTCTGCAGTTGCAATGGAATCAGTGCAGAAACACTCTTCTGAGGTGTATGAAAAAAATTGTAGCTTATTCTGAAGCAACTGCCCTTCACGTTAAATTCTCCATCCCCCTGTGCAGCAAAGAAACTGCCAGTCTCCAATGAGGCAGGACTAACATCCTGTTCCATAAATCCATGTTTGATGTTGATCTTGTATTTAAATACATTGCTGAAGTTGGTGGGGTTTGGATAAGACCAGCAGAGAATTGTCGGTAGAGAAGAAAAATGGAGTGATGGTTCTTGTAGTCTTAGAAACATTGTGTTGGCTCCTGTGATAACCATGAAAAATCAGTGAGTGCTCTATAATGGACTATATTAAAAAAACCCCAGCAATGTAAAACCCATTACAGTTTAAAAAAAAAAAAAAAAAAAGAAAGAAAGAAAAAAACCCCAAAACAACCCAAACCAAAACAAAAAAAACCCCACAAAGCCAAAATAGACCAAACCAAACAACATAAAAAAATCAAAAAAACCCCACCAAAACATAAACCAGCCTGTGGGAGGTTTCATCAGTACCTGTTTTCCAGAAGGATGAATTGAAACACAGAAAAGATCCGTGATCTGCCATCAGCTTGTGAATCAGAGCAACTCAACATGCAACCCAGAAGCCTGTCTTTGGGTTCTTTTACTTGAGGAGAAAGACAGGTTGCTCAGAAGGAAGGAGTCTGGCTTCCTGCTTGGAAGGAAATTAAATTAGCATGGCTTTATATGCTTTGTACATCTGCTGTGTAATATGCTTTGTGGAATGCAGACATCCAGAGCAAGGATGCAGATGCTCCACTACTTGGAGAAGTTAATGACAATTATCCCAGTCTTTGATGGCAAACGAAGTCATGAGGCTCTCATTTCCACAATCCATCATGCCACCGGAGGCTTACTGCGGGATACTTCATGACGGGCTGGTGAGAAAAATATACAAACTCATATGCTGCTGTTGCAAATCAATTCTGCAGCAAAGTGGAAATAACTCTTGCACCAATAAGCAGTGAGGCCTATGAAAAAACACTGGCTTTCTGAATTTTCAACTTGCAGATAACAGGAGAAGCCATCAATCATGTTAGAGAGCTCCCATTCCAGCGATGTTGTTCTTAAAGACACGCCAGATGAAATCGGACAAGACCAGAATATGCAAAGCCCCCCCTCCTTCTTTTTTTTTTTCATCTTGCTCCTTTCTAGGGAGTTGAGCATGAGAAAGGACCTTTTTCTATTTTCTTTTCCTACTTTTTTTAAAGCAAGCCTGTATCCTGGCAAAAGCATATATATTGGTTATGTTTGCTGTCAAAATGACTAATTAATTGTTTCACGAATGGCTATTAAACATATCCTAATGAGATACTCCCTTTCTTTTGGCAACCAGAGATTCCGTGGCACGTCTCTTTCCTTGGCACCCCAAGCTGGCTAAAAGCATGCACAACTCAGTCTCACCCCATCACGGGGTGTCCGAAACTGTGCTCCAGCTGAAGAGAAGCAAATAGCTGGGATGTTTTAACTGTCTATGGACACTGTGTAAATTCAGAGGCACTTCATCATTCCTTCAAACCTTCTATTGTTCCTTTTCTGTCTGCCTTTTTAGGTGTGTTTGAAGCATATCCTGGGCCACAAGAAAAAGGCTCCAATGCATCCCATACCACACACACTCAGACATACATGTGTTCACTGTTATCTTGCAAAAAATATATTATTATCTCATGGGTAGCAGATAAAACCTGAAATCTACTAGTCATGCTCTCAGCATCCCTTGAAATCCACCTGCATTGCCAAGGCAAATAAAAGAATAAGGACATCATGCACTGGGATTCTGTTTCATTTTGTCATTGTCAGAGATGCAAAATACTCTGAGGTAGAAAGAGTGTCAGCCAGATGAAGTTACACTTTCCTGTTTAATATAAATTAAATTAAGTCAAATTGCAGGACTAGAAAGCCTAAGGCATTTTGCAGCCTTAATTTGTTGGGTTTGAAAAAAACCTGAGCTGTAGTGTCTTGATCAAGATAACATAAGGCTGAAGCTTGAAGTGATTCTCAAATAGGCCACAGAGAACCTGGCCTGTTGCTGTCTGTATCCACAGACTCTTCAAACAGCTAAGGTAGGTACACAGGTCACTCCAGCTTGGTGATGTGCTGTGCTGGTGGGAGCTACTTGAGAAATATGCTCTCTATCTCCAAAGGGGTTACTGGGTCATATTAAAGACCATTGAACAATCCTGTTCATAACCAACCATGAATTAAATTAGATTTTTGGAAATGCAGCAAAATCCACATGTTGAGGAGTGTGAGTCAAGCTCTGCAGTGGAATTGTGATAGGAAATCCTAGCTTATTACTTCTTAGCTTGATCTGACATGGCCAAAAAAGGCTGCTAACACAAGGTGCCAAAGCAGGTCTGGTTTGGTCTCATTGGGTAGAGCAGTTTGCATGTTGCCATGTGTGAGGTGTAAGGATGCATCATGGTGATTTCTCAGCACTGCTTTCCTGTCTTCTTCTCCATTCCCTCACTGCCAGTGGTCTTTTCTGTTTCCAGAGGCTGTCATTAATTTGGCCTTTGTGTCAGCAGTCTAAAAAGGGATAACTCCTTCCTGTGCTTTGTTGTGTGGTATTGCTAAGAGTAGTGTCTGCTGGCAAACTCAGGTTTAGCCACAGCAGAAACTGATGGATACCTTCTTAAATTGTTCCTTCTTAGGGTTAGAAAGGTTTGGCCAGCTGAAAACACACACCCTCATGTGCGTGCTCTTCTGGGTTTTCCCAGTGTGTTCCAAAAGTGTCTGCAAACTGGACAAGTGATCAGTAGCTATGGAGCTGGTGTTTTAGAAGCTCCAATCAGTTAATGAACAATATGAAAGCCAAAGAACAACTCTGTATTTCCAGTGGGTTTTACTGCTGGCACTTCATATGACCTTCTCTGGTTAGTCCAAGAGGCAAGTTCAAATACATCAGGAAATGGAGTAAAACCAAATACAGCTGTCAGATGAAACTCTCTGACCAATTGATGAAATTTTAATTTACTTTGCTCTTGTCCTTTCCAAATGGTTACCTTTCAGTTTTCCCTACACTGGGATTCTGTAGATATTCATTTTCTGAGAAAAATGTATTTGTTCTCTAAAGGGTACCACAGTGTGTTTTCTTCTGACAACAGGCTGATGAAAACAATAAATTATTCAATCCAAGAATATCTAAAACGATGACTCACTGCTGGTTCCTATTTTTTAGGCCTTGTTTTTCATTAACTTCTACATTAATAGTCCAAATGTGCAGTTAGATTGAAATGTCCTGTGAAAATGCCTGGCTTTCCTCAAATTGGGAAGCCCTCAGCCTCTAGAAACTGTCATGGGATGTTTTTCCTCATTCTCTGAAATAAAATATGGTCTGCATTTGACAAGAAAAGATAAATCTGTAGCCACTGGTTGCCACCCCTCCCTCCAAAATAAAAAACACTGCAGTTACAGCCACAGCAAGGGTAGGAATTGTTATTAAAGAAAGCATCAAAATGACCTTCTCCCAACTGTTTCACTTTCTCCGCTTCACCTCTTTCATAATGAAAGCCAAGATACAAGTTCAGGGAACCCATGCACCAAGTACACTCCTGAGCAATTTCAGCTTTCTCATTCCTAAGGGAAGACTAACACTGCAGGTTACCACCATCACAATAAATTTGTTTTCACCTTGCATAAATGAGGCAGTATAAAACATTGCTTCTTTGTGTGTTGAAATCAAACACTGTGATAGATGAAAACATATATCCATTGTAATGGTGAAACTCTTCTGACCTGCACAGGTGAGTCAAAGCCTCCGAGCTCTGTTCAGAGGAGAAACCTTCAATCCTATATGTAAGCCCATTCATTTCAAAATTATCTTTGGAGAGGAGATGATAAATGGGCATTTGAGATGCAAATTCTGGGTTTGTAACTGCGTGGTATGTGGCCAAAAAGTAAACTCATAGCATGTAACCAGCATATTTAAGATATTTTGCAGAGACTTTAGGCCACCTTGATGTGTTTAAAATGGGCCAGCCCCTGGGACCTTTGCCAGGGCCAGTGACAGAGTCCCTGGTGGCACAGGGCTCCCATCTGCTCTCAAGTCTTTGTGTGCATTTTAACCTGTGGGTAGTAGAACTCAGCATAAAGCCCAACCCAGGTGGCAAAAGTTGTGGCTGCTGCAAAGGGCTGCTGCTTCAAACTTGTCTTCCCAACGTGACCTGTGAACACTAATCTACACAGTTGTGCTTTTCCCAGGTAATGAAGGACTTTGAGGCTTTGTTGGCTTTTGTTCTGTGTTGACGGTTTTTTGTTTAAAAACTTTCTAACAGTGAGGTTTCCAAGAGGCATTTTCCGTGCTCCCAGGAGGATCAGTGAGCCATAGCAGGTGCTCACCACAGAATGTGTGTGCCAGGTCCTGAACAAAGGCTTCTGCTGATCACAGTTAATTAGCCAGTGATTGGGTCCCCAGGGACCAGGATTTCTGCCATCTCACCTGGCACCCTATTACCTTGCACACTGAGCTTGTGGGCTTGTGTCCTTAGCATAAGTAATATTTTGAATTTGGGGCATTTCAATAATGGAAGATCACATTTACTGTGACAGCTGCCATCAGCCCTAACTGATGGTTTCAAAGATTCCTAAGATGTTGTCTTGGTGTCTTTCACTTCCAGATTTTTGTTCTAGTGCTTTGACTATGTTTTTTCTATGTATGTTTGGGTTTGGTGTTTTTATTGTTTTAGTTTGGTAAAATCATTGCAACAAATACGGCTGCAAGGGAGATGAGGAAGCCAAATTGCCAGACCCAAGGCAGATCCCTACAGGTATCTGCCCAACCCGTTGCACAGGACTGCCTGTGATGGGAGCCTGTTCTTGCTTCCTGTTGGAAGCCTTTTGCTCATATCTGAGATGAGTCCTCCTTGCTGCAGCCTAATCCTGTTGGGTTTGATCCCATTAACAATGCCTACTGGAGCAGGTGATTCCTTTCACCTTTACAAAAGCATTTTTCTGCTGTTAGACTTTTCTCTTTCCCTCATTCCCTTTAGGCTAAAAGAACCCTTGAGCAGCTTCAATCTCAGTAGATGGATTTAGTAAATTTACACCATCCTGGCTGTTTCCAGGGTGGATTTAGTTCTTCCACATTCATCTTTTGATGTATGTGAAAGGGGTTACTACTACCAGATGATGTAGAATTTAAGGAACTTCCTGATGGAATGATGTAAACTAAATTAAGATATCCCCACATGACAATTTACTATTTTGCAGCAGGAACCAGCTAGAGACCATTGAACAGTATTAGACATTTGTCAACATATTTTGGGTACATCTGTTTATTTTGCCATGAAGAGATTTGGGCTATTTTGTGCTCAGTTTGCCCCAGAAGGTCTGTTCTAGCTAAAGGCATGCTGAGGGCTGGTGCAGACACCCATTTCACGTTAAGACCAGGAAGGTACTTGGAACTAAGCCCTCATGGATAGGAGAAAAGAGAGCTAAACATCTGTAAGAGTTCAGGTTTGGGCTTTCCCCATGCTTGTTAACAAAATGCATGTTGGTGACCCCGAAATTCATTCTTAGCATCTCCTTTGGTTGTGGAGTTTACATGAAGACAACAGATACTTCCTTGTGTTTGATCTTGTTTGTGCTGCAAATGCTTCCTGGGAGTCTTGTTATGCCCTTTTTTTTTTTTCCTCTGGGCTGTGTGTTTCTTATTTCTCCTCAGCCATGACTGTGATCTTTTCCAACACGGAAATGTTTCCAAACATGGAAACATTTCCATATATTTAGGGGGTCCTGGGAATTTTCCTTTCAGATTTGCGAAAACAACAATCTTACAAGCTGCTTCTTGGCATGACACAGCATGTGTTAATCTATGTCGTTTCCAGGCTACTTTGTTCATAGTTAATTTGTTAAATTCTTTGTGAGAACAGACATGTTCCCCACTGAGCAATCGGCACAGCTGCAGCGAGAGCCAGTGACCAAACAGAGCCCACTGTGCTCTCTGTGTTCAGAGCTGGGATGTGAAGTCAGGCTTGGGGCAGCATCCTCAGTAGAAGACACAACTGATTTGGGGTCATCTTGGCACCCAGGATTTGATGGTGATGCCAGTTATCCTGTAAAAAGGAGAAAAGAGTGGTGCTTTTAGTCTAGATGGGACTGGATTTGCAGTGTAACCCCCAAAATAATGAGTAAAACATGGCTGGTGAAAAGAGGTCAAATGGTGTTACTCAGTAAAAAAAAATAGTGAGGGAGAAATTGAGTCGTATGTCTAACTTAACCCTGGCATTCACAAACATGTCCCTATATATACCTTAGGGTGGTAGTATCATAAGATCCCCCAAAATATCAAGGAAAAAACCCCCTAGAAGTATCACTTGATCTTTCTCCGATTTATCAGCCTCCACATTTTAATTCTTCTGTCGCTGAAAATCAGGACTCTTAAAAATACCTCGAGCTGCATATCAACCACTTGTGTAAATGTTGGGGGAAGCAAGGGGGATTAAACCCTTTGTGTTTACCCGTGGGTTTATGGAAGGCTTTTCTAAGGCCATTGATATGAAAATGCCACTCGACAAAGAGCCTGTGGACACCTCACAATTTGTGCATCCCCTCACATTTCTGTGAAAGATTAGGAGGAGCACACCACTGCAAATTCCTTTACAAGCTGGGCATGTCGTCCAGCTTACTCCTGTGACTCTTGTTCATCTAGTCTTGTACTCAGATGCTGATTTATGTGTAAGAAATTAAAATATGTTCCTTTTTTCCCTGTCTTAGAAGCCTCATCTTCTTGCAAGAATCTAAAAAGTCTTTTTGTCCAGCTCTCAGGCTCTGG
Source organism: Rhipidura dahli (assembly GCA_013399225.1). Taxonomy (NCBI): domain Eukaryota; kingdom Metazoa; phylum Chordata; class Aves; order Passeriformes; family Rhipiduridae; genus Rhipidura; species Rhipidura dahli. The sequence goes on along the minus strand of VXAC01002798.1, from coordinate 217,964 downwards.
GTCTACAAGATAAAGAGAGCCCCTTTTACTGAAGGGCTAGATGGTCACTATCCAATGCAGGGCTGGATTTTTGGGAAGCAGCTTTCCCTATACTCCTGTTGGTTGCAGTAGTGGCAGTCTCTGTGATTTGGAGCTAAACATGGGCAGTGCTCTCTCAGTGTCTCTATCAGTAAGATCCACAGCCAGCAGAGTCCTGGAGAAACAGGCTGTCTGGACAAATATTAGCATTTAAAGGGATGTTTAGACATCTCACATCAGAGGGTTTAATTTCAGCTTGTCAGCTGTTTTTCTGCACCTTTTTTTTATGCTCAGGAAGACTGATTGACCATGAGGTGACCTGCAGAACACTTTTTTTCCCTTTAAACTTTATTGCACCGCTGCATGAGCATATTGCCAGCAGTTTTATAAAGCTGGTTCTCTCAACAGGAAAAGATTAAGACAAGTTGTAAAGTGTGTGGAGCAGGGAAGTAAATAACTGGTTGAATGAATAAGGAAGGAGGAGCAAAACACTTATTAATTTCAACAGCAACCATTTTGAGCCACTCTGTCTCAGACCAGGTCCTCCATCTGGGAAAAGAAAAAACCAGCCAGGCTGTGCTATATTATGTCCCACTTGGCCTTGAGGGGCCTCCAACTCTTCCTTTTGAGAGGGACTGGCACTCTGGAAGGTGGCTTTCAAAGATCAGAATGACAAAGCTCATTTGTCATTTATTTCCCAGTGTGGCCACAGGGAGCTTGATGGAGCTGAGAGACAGGTTTTTACACCTCTCCAAGGGTAAAATGGTCTCCTTCACAGCCGGTGTCCATTGAGAACCCACTGTATTTTTCTGCAGCATTTGGTGAGATTCGGTCACCCAGAGTAGCTACTGGCTGTGGGGGGAAGGGACAGGTCCTGCAGCATGAAACCACTCAGTCTCATTGCAGAGTGTTGGTACCTAAAGCCTGCCCAGAGCTGGAGTGACTCACAGGAGTGCTGTTTGGTCCAAACGCTCCTGGCAAGCTATCTGCATCTTCTATGAGCTAAAAATTGAGAGCTGGTGTCCCTTAGTGGAGACAGCGTTTAGTAAACAGCTGTCAGCCTGTGCCCTAGTCACAGCTGCATTCCCGAGAAAGCCAGCTACAAATAAGGGCACACTCATTTGATAATAAGCACAAGAATGCACTGAGATTACCTGGTCTTTCTTTCCTTTTGTTCTTTTTTTCCCCTCTCTGTGGCTGGGGGGAGAACAGGGAGTTTGTTATAAAAAGGTCAAACACATAACTTTGCAGCTTTCAGCCATCTCTATTCTTTTCTTTTGCAATTCTTCTCTCTGATTAAACTTCCAGATAAGTCTAGGCACTGTTGCCCGGCCCTTCACATTTAATGATTTTATGCATCACTTGCTCTTGGCACTGCTCGCAGCCCTGCCATCTCCACTGCAGCCTGTGATCTTCTCCTCTAAATGTTTGACATCCACCAGCATTTCTCTTTTGCTCTGAGATGCCTTTTTTCTTGTGAGGTCTAGAGAGGGAAAATGGTGGTGGACAACCCTGAGATAAATTACCTAATACCCAAGGATTTTCTTTCTCAGCTCTCCTAATGGAAGGAAAGTCTTGTCTCCCTATTTACCTTTGTCTTATAAAAAAAGCAAACAAAAAACCCCCAAATCTACACCTTGTCCTACATCCAGATCCCTGTCTCACAGCTCAATCTGTTCAAATGATTATATGAAAAATGAATATGCAGCTTTCCTTCAGAGAGTATTCTATGGGGAGAAACCTGGTTTGGAAAAGAAGAATTTTTTCCCGGGTTTTTTAATGTTCTTGTTGTTGTTTTAAAATTTTTTTCCTCTTTGCAAATCAGAGTATGTGGGTTTCGTCCCATTATTTAGAGGCGTTCATCAGAGAGATGTGTAGAGTGCCGGCTAAGGTGAGGAAAGCAAAGAGAGAAGAGCTGTTTACCATGTCACTTGAGGAAGATGAACTGATAGGAAGATTTTGGTGGATGTGATCTTTAAAAAAAAAAATTAAGAAAAAGTTATGCGTGCTTACCTCTTTGAACTCATCTGTATTTCAGTGGATGTAAAATATATGAATGGATCAAAGTGTTTAGGCAAACAAAGTCCAGGGTGTATTTTTCCACAGCTTTTAAGAGCAGTACAGCAACCCCTAGCTTAAGAAGTTGTTAACACCCAGATTGTTGATGTCTGTGTGTGCAAAATTATTCAACACTTCTGTGTTCTTTATTCTTCCCTTTGTTTTGTGCTGTTGGCTGCTGTGGAAGACAGGATGCTGGACCAAATGTGGTTTGGGGTCTGATGCAGTACATCTGTTCCTACAACCTTACCAGGAGAAACTGTATTTTGTGTGTGCTCAGACACAGAGAAATGTGGGTTTGTTGTGTGAAACTGCAATTCCAGTATCATTGCAGTGGAAATGCTTGTTTGCAGAATTTGTCCTGGAAGAAATTCAAACTTCACTTAGCAACAAGATAGCTTTTGAAAAAGAGCAGGAACTCATAACAGCTGTTGTCTTAGGTCTCCTGATAATGCTTAAGATGGACCATAGCTCCACTTGGAAGTGCTATAGGACAAGACATAGGAAATTATTCATCAGGTTAAATGAAAAAAAGCAGATTATGTCAAATGATGGGATCTGATGATGAAAACAGCTTTCACAATGCCACCTGAAATAGGCTTGAGGTCTTTAACCGGGGACTCAGATGCTCACAGGATATGTTCACTATCTCTCATTCACACTAACTGGATTTCAGGGTTACAGTTAATTTTTTCCATCCGCTTTTGAGTCGGCAATGGGGTGGGCACAACCTGACTTTTGCACAAAGGAACTATTAATGCCAATGTCACAAAAATACCTGCTGGACAGGAGGAATTCCTATTACGTATAAATGCTTTTGAACTCATCTAGTTTCTGTGAATATTTATATAGAGAGGCTGGGGAGTTGAGTTACCTTTGGGAAAGTCTGTTAATGAGTAAACACAAACAGTTTATTGTCTGGGTAATGAAATGTTGGTTTGTGCTTTAAAGAGATTGTATTTGAAAACCGCTATCACCTTCATTACCTGCATACCAGGACTTGTCTTTGGGGTCCCACTTGGGTCTCTTAATAGCCAGTGATATCATGAACGTGCAACTTTAATATTTTGGGTAGGTGATGTCTACTAATGTAGCAAGAGCCAAATCTAAAATTTAGATCAAGGGAATTAAAAAAAAAAATGGGGAAATTTTTTAAAGAGTGTTTAAATGATATGGAAATGTGTTTTATGGAAGAAAGGCCAGAGACTATATAGTCGAGGTCTTAAATAGCTGCTATGATTTTATGATTTGCATTGAAAGATATTTCTACCACTTGGATATAGTTAACATTTACTAAATAATATTGGAATTAAGAGTGTGACTTTCAGAGGGCACCAGTTCATCAGCATTATGCACTCTGTCTTCTCTGTTGGGTTTGTAAGAGCAATTACTACAGTAGTTCATTGCCCTTTGTAATATAATCTCTGTCTGTCTCTGTGGGGGTTGCAGCAGCTATGAGTGTAGAAGGATGCCATTCATAGATGCTGTGAACTCCACTTGCTTTCTGGAGTTTACAATAGCAAAGAGCACAGAAATAGCTTCTTCAGGACCACCACCAATTCATTTTGTGCTTCTTTTTTTCCTGTTTGTTCTGATCTCTGAAATGTGACTTTTATAAGGGCTGTAAACTTGGAGAGGATTCTTTCCATCATCTGCCATTCATGGGAGTCAAACTTCAGAAGTAAAGTTGACTCAATGTTTCATTTAACAAAATTTGCAGAGATTGAGTTGTTTTGTTTTTTTTCTAGAATGTGGATTTTAGTCTAAGGACTTGCATAATACAGTCTATATTGCAACCACCCCTCCCTCCCCCCCGAGCAAACCCAATCAAAAACCAACACAATAAAAAAAAAAAACCAGTTTTATTTATTGTGCAAGGACTACTGAGAACCATCTGCTTTGGAGAGGCCAACTTCTAGGCCACAGATGGTATTTAAAAAGGTTTCAAAGAGTTTCCAAATCTTGCTGTGGCACCTTTCAGAAATACATGTGTAAGTCCTGCCAAAGCTTAGAGATTCATTTTTCTTTTTCCTCCCAGAGAGAGGGTCACTTTTTCTTGGAATAGATCCCGTCTCCCAGACGCGTATTGAAGGCATATTTAAACATTTAGCTTGGGGCTGTGGATCAGCCTTTTGTAGTTCCCCGTTGTGCTGGGATAATAGTTCATGTAGCTAGAATTGTGGAAAGTCCACATGCAGATTTTGCCCTTGTGATTATAGATCAGATTATCAAGTTCCAAAGGATTAAAGTTATTTTCTTTGGCCCTTGACCAAGTAAGTTAATTAGGTGATTTTCTTGAGATCATGACCTGTCGCAGAACTACACTGCCCAGTTGTTAAATTTCCAGTCTGGCAAACTATTCCCTCCATTTTCATTTCCCACTGCATTTTCATGAATGATATGATATGTAAACCTCTTTTTTTCCCCCCCAACATAGGGAAAAATAATAGTTTTATGTTTCCTAGTCACTGGGATCTCTATTGCTGTAAGGTTTGAAATCAGCTTAGTGTAAATGGGATATGTACTTTGAACAAGTTAGACTTTCTGACAAAAAGAAACATTTTGTGACTTTTTGCAAAACTTTACTATACCCCATATTATGCCTCACTGTTGAATGCAGAGAGCTTTAAGCCTTGCCTTGGCTCAAGTTTTATGTCTGTTACTCCCTGAAGAGCTTTATTCTAATAAATTGTAATTCTAATGCAAGTGAAGATTCATTGAAAATTGAATAAAATATGGATTTGATATTTATAAAAAGGCAAACACTGTATTCTCTAATGCTGGAACCTTGAGTCTGACTCTAATCACTGCAGGTAACACTGGCAAAATTTGCTGATGAATAGTCACTAAAATTGATGTAGTGTTTTCAGCCATGGACTTTGCAATGTTTGCAGGTAAGATTTTTAGTTTTCCAAGGTATGAGAGCAGCTCCTCTCTCCTTTGAAGACATTTCCATCCCCTGATGACTATATCACAATCAGTGTCATGCAGATGGCATTTTTCTTCTCTGTGTTCGGTCATCTGAGCTCCAATGTACTACTGTGAAGCATTGTAGAAGCTGGGATTAGCCAATTTCTAGCTAAAAAACAGTACAGTTTAAAAGGAAACATGTTTCTTCATTCACTGGGCTTTTATTTATTTTCATTGACACAGAAGATAGAACAGTAGCATGTCATACTTCCAAGTGTACACTCTTAACCCCCACTGAAGTGTGCTGCTGCTCAAATGAAGTGCAATATGGCTGATTAGGGGCTCTGCATTGTACTTCCTTTGTCTGGTCTTGATGGTAGTTATATCAAATGCCTTGTAAAAAGGAATTTGTAGTGCTTTCTACTGGGGTGGCAAACAACCAGGCTCAGAAAAGGCACCTCTTTTTTACAGTCCAGGCAGCAGGAAATAAGTCTCCATTGATTTTTTTTTTTTTTCCTTTGAAGGTTATGGATACTTTAAGCAAGGTGTGAAATGCTTACACTACTGAGGTGAAAAAATTTACTAAAGTTGGAACTAAATTACTGTCTGGCTTTAGCAGAGGTGCAGTGCAACATGATCTCTCATGTTAAAACCCTTATGCAGTCTGACCTTCTTTTTATTGGCTTTGCACTGTTCGTCTTTGGCAAATGCAGGAACATAAACCCTAAAATTCAGTTTTGCATTCAATTCTCAATGAAATTAAAATTAATGTTAATCTTTCGGTTATGAGAAAAGGTGTAAAACATGACTGAGTGGGAGGTTGGTTGAAACATACCAAAAAAAAAAAAATGTCTGCAACATGGTTGTTTTGGTGTTTTTTTGCTTGAAACTCATGAATAATTGTGGGAAGTATTTTGAATTATTTACCTGGGTGAAGCTCAAAGACGTATTTCTGGATTTCTACGTTTGTGCATACAAAATAAGAGAAAATTAGGCTTTCTTTCTGCTTGAATAATTCTTGTTGCGGTAGATATGGTGTTGTGTGGCTGAAAACTTTTACTGGTCTTGTGTTGAATTGCTCTGTACCCCTTTTGAATAAATGCCAAAGTAGTTTTAGTGAAGAAAGACAAACCTGTGCTTGGAACCTGAATGAATCCTTCAGGACCTGGCAGTTTTCTTCACCACTTGAAATCTGTAAGAGGGCTTCAGACCAGCTCTGCAGTTGCTTGACTTTGTGGCTTCAGCCCAATCTCTTGGCTCACAGGCATAAGCAGAGAATCAAATTTGGTTTTTACACTGTAGATCTGGGTGGTCTTTCTTTAACAGAGCAAAGTCCATGTGGAACTTAATTTAGATTAAATTCCCTACCAGCAATGTCCATCAGCTGACTGTTGCTTAAGCAAGGCTGGTGCTGTCAGACCCAGAACCCTCGACGAGTGCTGAGTTAAAAGAATGGATTGTCCCACACAGGTGTGAGGTCTTGGTGAGCAGGGCTGTAGCATGAGGTTAGAGACCCCTGAAGTTTCCTCCTAAGGATAAGCTGCAACTGGAGAAGTGAAGAACAAATTAGACTTAACCATTGGGGGATTGATGTGGCTGTCTAAACAGGTTCCCTTTCCTAGGATAAATGTTCTCACAGATACTATATTGCATATTTGCTTAAGTAGCTTGTGTTTTTTCCAAGTTGTTATGGGTGAGATGTTTCAAAAGAGCATTTCTTGTTATATTTTTAACTATTCATAATCAACACAGAGTTGATCCTTATACTTGAGCAATAGAATTCCATAAGAAACCTGAAAAGCTGATATTTCTTTCACTGAAATCAGTCTGTCCAAACAATATCAGAGCTGATTATTTCACTTGCTGTGTTGCATAGTTGTGTGACATTTACTATTTGAGTTACTTTGCATCCTGACTTGTGCAACGATGGCACAGAATGAAAAGAACAGAAAAGCTTCTCTCTTTTTCTTGCTTATTGTTCCCTGCTGAAAGAAGCTCTAGCAAGAAATAAGGCTTTTTCCCAGAGGTGGTAAGAATGGTAGTTTTTCAATGTGCTCTGCAATGTAGAAGAAATTATACAGGGAAACAGAGATTTTTGTCTTTAGTAGATCATGTGAAAATATTTACTGGAGATGATAATGTTACCCAGGGGAAGCCAACAACAACTTGAACATGAAATGCAGCAACTGGGAGACCCGAGACTGTCACATTATGCTGACAACATGAAAGCTTCAGTCCCACTGTCTGAGAGCTAAATTTTGAATTGAACTCTATCATCAGAAGGCTTCCTCTGACCCTGGCTGTTTTTAACCACGCTGAACTTCTGGTTGACACTGCTAATTTAATTGCCTCTTCAAGTAGCGTATTTTCATATCAAAACAAGTTTTGCAACAGGGTTTATCAGTTATTAGTTGAAGTAATAATTAATATTGTGGACTGTCATCCTTGTGGCCACAGTGACTGGGTCAGCAGGTAAAAGATGCTCCTTACCTCAGCAGCTCTTTCTGGTGTGGTCAATCACTCCAGTTTTCCTGTCCTACCTGTCTGGCTGCTCAGAGTTCCCAGCTCTGGATAACACACACAGTTTGAATTAGTCCATGACTGTGTAAATCTTGAATGTGCGATTCTGTGGCTGAGTATTATCCCTCTTTACACTTAGCTGAAGGACATCTTGTTTCTCCTTTTTATGTTTTTATTTTAATTTTTTTTTCAAGAGAGCTGATGCCTAATGGATTGTCAATTCAATTTTGCCCCTATGCCTTCATGGTTAGATGCTGGATTATAATACTAAACCATTTTTCTTATGATAACCTTATGAGTAGCACTAAAACTTCGAGTTGAGCAGATAATTTTGAGTAATCAAATAAATTGTTTTCTTCTGCAGAAAAACCCCTTTATTTTCTTCTAGTACTAATGAATGTAAAAAGTGGTCTGAGGCTTAAGTTCCAGAATTAGTGTTATTTATTTCTATAAATAAAAGAATATGGCAGACTCTGCAATGGTTTGGAATAAAAGAAAAAAACAAAATGAAACAAATAACCCACCAGGTGGGTTAAACACGAAACACTAGTTTTTAACTCACTAAACTCCTAAAAACACTTTTTGGAGCCAAATTCAGTTTTCAAGGTCTGTAAATCTTGCAGCATGTAAATTAGATAATATATACAAGTCAATTAACACTTGAAATTTTGTCATGGTTCTGGGTCTTGAGCCTCCCAAGGGCTGGGATTAGCTACACCCGTGGGCTGGATTAGGACCCTCTCTGCTTTTTTTACACAGGTGCATTATAAAGACAAATTTACCTTGTAAGTTTAAACAAAGGAAATTGAGCCCAGCACTTGAGGAAGAAGACTGCACCATCCAATATTTGTTAAAAACACATTTTGATAGGTAAAACTTTGTGTTTAGCAATTTCCATCCAACAACTGTTACCCTTCTCTCACTACTGCTACGACAGCCTGGAGATAAACTGCTCTCTCTGCTGCCTTTCAAAGTAGACACACTGCAAACAGCAGTTGGAAATCAGCATCATAAAAACACATTCCTAGTGTTTCAGAATTTGCTTAGTGTTACTTATTTCCACAGATTTGTGGAGCTAAATGAGCAAAAATTGCATGAACAGCATTGCCTGATGTTTTTAATTCAAGTATGTTTATAATTCAAAAATTAGAGGTGAGGTGACTTTTCGTGGTCATTTTGTCGTTGAAAAGGGAAAATAATTACCGGAAAAATAATATTTTCACTGACAGTACAGAGTAATTAGTTTCCCAGGGAGAAGACGCTGGTAGCAAGGGGCTTTACACAGGGATCCTTTGTCATTTTATGGATGCTCATCTATCAACTGTCAGGTTGTTTCTAAAGAGCTCGGGTCATAATGTTTTCCCTCTGCACCTTTCCCATCATGGTGGCCCAAATTTGCCTGAATAACCATGAGTCGTCTTGTTTGCCTAGTCTGGGCATTCACAATGAGGCAGGAGGTGGCCCTGTTGCTGTGGCTGCACAGCGTGGGGGTTTTGTCAGGGAGACCATCCCGTGTGTTACAGGGGGTTTGGTGCACAGGACACACTGGCAGGACACACAGTTCCCTTTTGCAGTCAAGGTATGCTTTGCAAATTGAGTGGGACTTCCCTAGGTGGAAAAAGTAGAGGAAGGCCTCGTTTGGTTCTCATGTGGGAGAACGTCCTCCTTGGTTTGAGTATTAAAGGTACACATATAAATACATGCATAAAAGTACTGCAGTCTTATTTGTCTTCTCCACATCATATTCTGGGTCATCATTCCTAAGACATGATTATTATTTAGCTGTGACATTGGAATTAATGCAAAAAAAATTAAAATTTTTTGATCTGGATGTCTCAAAGGATGCAGGTGCCTTGACATTGACAGAAGTAAAAGTGATCACCACTTCTTGCAGAGATGACCTCACCTATAAAGTGATAAAGAAAGGGGTTTTGGCTAAAACCTGAGGAAGTTTGATGTTGTGAAAGGTTTGCCATACCTGCCCTGCTTTGGCTTCCACTGCAAGTTGCTGCCTGGCAGAGTGTGGCTCACCTGTGCCCCTGGTCCTGCAGCAGTATCAAAGTCCTTGCAAGGCTTATGTACTCTTCCTTATCTACCCTGGAAAATCTTTCTTCTCAACACTTTTCTTCAGAGAGACTTAAACTAGTTTTAAACTAAACCTTGGTTCCTTTTGTGCCTGAAATGTCCCAACATCCCTTTTGCTTTTCTTTTTTTTTTTTTTTTCCTGATTTCTGGTACATCAAAAAAACTTAATTCAGCATAGGGTAGGCTGCTGTTGTCAGGACAGTACACAGTGTCTTGCAACAAAACTAGTTTGATTTTAGATATGTTTATAAGTACTCCAATTGAAATGTTCATGAGCATTTAATATTTCATGTTAAGGACAAAATACTTGTCCTTATTGTTAAGAACAATAATGGATATTGTCAAGGCAAGGTTTAACACACCTGCCCCACTTCTTCTTCTCTTTTTATTTGGGACAAGTCATTTGAGTTCCTGATTTATTTATAAGGAACCTGCAATCTGGACTTAACTAATTTCTATGAGAATTCGCCGACAATTGCAAAAAAAGGTGAAAATGGGACTTAAAAAATCTATGTGGAGGAGGGAGAAAACCTAAACCAAAATTATTTGTCTTAAAGAGTGGTAATATTACTGCCTTTCTTTAGCAAGAGAAGTAGTTTTGTAGTTTGGATTGCTTGCGTATGCAGCCCCTAATATATTTCTCAGATCATTAAATGAATTGGCTGTACAGAGATGCCAATATGACAAATGTTAATTTCTAAGACGGTTACTGGGTGTGACTAAATAAATGTAAAAAATGAAGGCTGGAGGCCTCTAGCTCGTCTCAATTTCTACTTGTGTTGCTCAGTGACGCTTAAGAGTAGCTGAAAATGCTCCCTTGATGGAGTCAGATTGCTTCTTTATTAATTCCATTCATAAATACACACTGGGTGTCCAGTGGAGCACTTAAAACCCTGATAATCAAAAGCTTATTGTGTGTTTGAGAAGCTTGAAAGGGAAACTGAAGTAAATACCAAGGGAGACTAGAATAAAGTTAGAGTTTTTCTTTCTAAGCCAGCAGGAGGTCGTCTAAAGTATAATGTTATGCACAAGTGTTACCATCGAGGCTGTGATGGGGGGTGTGAATATGTGTGCAATTACAGTAGTAAAATCAGCGTGCCATGCATAACTAATGCAGCCCTCTGCAGATGGCAGCACCCCAGAGCAGCATTAGCAGCTATCTGATGGCCTCCGTGTGTGTGAGACATGGAGGGTTTGTACCTTTATTTCAGCTCTGCATTTAGCTCTGTTCCACTCAAAGAGAGCAAGGCAAAATTCCTGTGAAAGCTGTTAAAGAATAAAGGTTTTTTGTTTTTTGGTTTTTTTTTTTTTCTCCTCAGCTGTGCTTTTCTCCAAAGCAAAAATGGTAAGTGTTGAGGTTTTCTGGGGGGAATTTAGTTTGTTGTGTTAGTAAGGTTCTTTTCTCAGTTAGTGAGTGTGTATGAAGAATGGAAAGGTGGTGATTGCCCTGCAGTGAGGCTGGGTTGCTTGAATTAATCTGGTTATGTCTACACAAACTGCTCTCCTTCCTTTAGCTCTAGGGCAGAGCTACAGGGAGGTAAAAAGCAGAGGCTCTTTCTTCCAGAGCTGCCAGTTGCCATTTCTCCATGCCTTCTGTAAACCTTCTTCAGTTCTCATCAGCTGAGGACTTGCATAAACTCTCAGCCTACAGCCCTAAAAAAGCAATTGTGGTTTCCAATTCATAGCACTTCTGCTTAACTGTAAATATATTTTTACCTGGATGAGGGGTGTGCCCTGAGGCTTGGCACCCATGTAGGGCTTGGGTCTCTTTTTGGGTCTTCTCTTAAATCTCAAACCTGGCAAGCAGTAAGAGACTAGTTCTGAGCTGGTAGGCATTGTGGTGGTGCCCTGAGTCTGTGGCATAGATGGGTGCATCTTGTGAAGAAAAAAATCTGATTCTTCAGCACCCCCTGTTATTTTATGGAACCATTTCCATGACGGCATGGCAGCAGAGGATCTCACATGAGGAGCCATGAGAAGTACTGAGAACTGGAAATAAATACTTCTCTGAGATAAACAATAACATTGATCTTGGCCGAGCATAACACAGAATTTCTCCCAAGACCCCCCTGTCAGGTCCTTTGAAACCTTGAGGCCTAAGCAGGTCCATTTTTGGGCAGAATTGCTTAGTTGCTTTTCTTTGCAGAAATACAAAACTATACTTTTTTTTATCCTCTTCTAATAACTGTGAATGACAGCAATGTGAGCGCCTTCTATTCTACTCTCCTCATCAAAACCACAAAGAAATAGAAAGATCTGAAGCTTCCAGGCCACTGCAGTAATAATAATGATGAATTTGATTTTTCAGGATCACATGCTGGAGAATAAAGCAAGAAGGATACTACTCCATACATCTGTGATAGACAGACTGAGAAGCTGCTTTTGCCATCTCAAAGGATTTGGTAAGAGGAAAAATGGAACACCACACTGTCACTGGGCACTGAAGTAAACTAAGTTATAGGGGAGTGAGGAGACAGTAGGGTAGCAAAATCAGTGGTTTAGCCACCAAATCTTATTGCAGACAGATTTTCCTTAGTCCATTCTGCAGTTTGCTATTGTACCAGCAAAGGACTTTTTCACCTTTGTTGTTCATGAAGGTTTGTGATCTCACTCAGCCTGCTGCATGCAGAGAGAGAGCTCTCAGAAACTGCTCCTGATCACAAGGAGGAAAACTGGGTGCAACAACTGTCTCCACTTGGACAAAACTGTTTCCATCAGTTTTCAGTGCAGTGTTGGAATAATCTTTACATTTCTGAGAATTGTGTGGTACCTCCTCCCAGGCTGATATCAAACAGAAGAGTAGGGCTTTTACACTGCTGGTGTCTGGCAGAAAGAAAAAGAGAAGAGCTGGATGGGGCAAAAAAGCTCATCTTTTGATGCTTATCCAGAAGGGGTCAACAAAATGCAAGGAAAATGAAACCAGTGGGATTCCAGTGTGGATGAGCAGACTCAGTGAAAGAGAGGCTGAAAGATTTGGGTTCTGCCTGGTGCTTCCTCCACCAAGGTGAATGGACACCCCAAGAGCCCAGTACTGACCTGGGGTCTGGTGCAGCCCCTGGACTACGGAGCACTCGGTGCTTCTGGAGCCACCATTCCTTACAGCACCAAGGGCAGGTGACAGTGGCCCCTGGCTGCTCAGGAAGTCCTGCACAGGGACGTGTGCTGACAAACAGGTGGCTTTCACTGCACACTTCCTTTTTGCTGCTAATCTTCATTTGTGTGTGTCAAGGGTTGTTTTTTTACATGTCTGTCAGCTTTAAAGCCATCCTCCATTTTCTCCAGCATCTGCAGGCAAGTGCATAGGAGCTGAACTGTTTGTCATGTCAGGCTGGGCTTTCTGTTTGCATGACAGAACTTTTACATGACATATGAGTTTTTAAATAAAAAACAGGGAGAGGCAGCAAATCACTTGGGTTCAGACAACGGAAGAGAGAAAAAAAAATCTCACCTAAACAATAGATGTTTAAGTAGAAAGTGTTCCAGCTCCTTCTGACAAAGAGCCTCCAGAGGATTACAATGCAGTCAATGTTGCTTTAATTAAATTTAATGCTGTGTGAAATGCACTCTGAGAAACTTTGATGAATGACTGGGGCAATTCATGTGGCTCACTAAAGGGCATCCAGCTCTTGCAGGGGTGTCAAGCCACGATGAATTGGTTAGTACAGGCATGTTTATAGACTGCCTAAGGAACCTTGTATCTGTGTGGTAATGTCAGAGATAATGTTATGATTCTCTGGACCTTGGGGGGCTTTGGTGACATGGTTAATGAGATAGCCCAGGGAGTGTCCCAGTAGGTTACTTGCGGACCTCCCACATCAAAAGGAGCAGCTTTGCCCCTTCAGAGCCTGCCGTCCTCTAGATCTCTCAGCTGGCCCTTGCTTTCCATAGGGCCACTTTTTTTTTTTCTATCTCCTCCCCCTTCTTTTTTGGTTCTTAGTCAACATCAACTTTGGCTGCTGAAATTCAAAAGTTGTTAGTTTTAATTTGGTTTCTCTTTGACCCACCTACACAATGGCTTTTAAGGATTTTTATAGGAACAACAACCTCCAGTTTCCCTCCTCCCAAAGCCTCAAAATGATGACAACAATAAAGCTTAAGCCAAAGAGGAAAATAAGGGAGGAAAAAACCTTAACTCTCCCTCTTTCTGTTCCTTCTTTCCCCATCACAAAAAAAGAGGAATGTTTCTCCCATGCAGAGTTTGGTTACAAAGCAATGGGCTGTGTTAGTACAACTGGGTCTTTTATCTGCTGCACCCAAAAAAGTGAAGGGAAAAAAAAAAACCACCAAAAAACAGTGGATCAATTGATAAATGAAAGTCTGTTATTCATGTTTGATTTAAAGGGTTGATTATAGGCCTTTGGAAAAGGTTGTTTAACAATTTCTCTTTGTAAGGCGAAAAACCTCACTGTATGTTTGGTTTAAAGTGAGGTTAGATGGCAAGTAAACATTCTTGTAATAATACAGTGATTTTTGGAAAATTCCTGGTCCAGGAAGTAGATGTTCAGTATATTACATCATTGAAGGAGGCAAACATCAAAGTTAATGCAAAACTACCTCAAACGATCCTTATAAAATATAAAAACCTGAAGGTTTTTTTGTACTTTTGAATTTTTAGAGGAAAGAAAAGGGGCAGGGCTGATGACGGATCATGGATTTAATAAACTTCATATCTCACAGATGTAATGACAGATGCAAGTGTTCTGCTTTGGATGACTATATGTTTAAGGCTTGTGATCTTGGGCAGAGAAATAAATACTAATGAGAAACCAAGATGGGATCTTCTGAAATGCCATAAGCAGCATGCTGATTCATCTGGCCTGTGGATGTTCATAAGTTCTGGTAGTTTAAGATGTGTCATGAACTTTGAGCATTCATCTCATACTGTGTTTGAATTTAAGCATTTGTTCACATCAAAAAGTACTAAAGAAATGGTAAACATAAATGTGTATACATCAGGTTCTGAATGTACTTATACATACACACTCAGGTTGAGTCAAATATTCTCTACTATTTTCTTTCAAATCCTTTTGTAAAGCTTCTCTATCCCTCAAAGTTTAAAAAGAACTCAAACAACAAAACACCTCAATCAAACCAACAAACAAATCCTGACTAGCTGAGTCATCTCTGGCCACCTCACTGTGAAACAGCCAGAAAGAGAGAAACAGTCACCTGCTCTCTGCAAACTTTATTTGTGTTGGACAGTTCTGCTGGTGGGGGCTTCCCACAGCAAGAGTGGGGGAAAAGGGTGGTGGCATTGATTTGTGCCATTAATGACCATGGTGACAGGTATTAGGTTTCTTGGTGTTTTGTACAGGTCCTAATCACTCTTTTGCATTTTCAGGAGATGTTTAGCTATTATTTAAATGCTGTTGGAACCACATCAAGGGGTGAGATCAAGACCCAGCCATGCCCAGAAGCCTGCAGTGTAGTGGTTATGGCTGATCTTGTTTATTTTAAGCACCTGAAGTGGAACATTTCTTTTAAAAGGCTGAGATTTTTTCTACTTTTTCTAAAAGAAATATCTATGCTGTTCATTACCAAGCCAGCACCACCCTTCTGGTGACACACTATGTCAAGCTGTCTGTCCTGAGCCTTTTTCTCTCTTCTTCTGCAGGCAGGGCTCTTGGCTCTTGGTGGGGTATGACAATGGCTTNGGGGGGGGGTAAAAATATATCAACATCATTTTTGTTGAAAAATTATTTCCAGAGATTGAAAGCTGTTTTTGTTGAGAAAGTAAAAAGAAATAGATAAATTTCCTACAAAGCTACATCTGTCAGAGTGCACAGGACCAAGACTGGGTGATTGGAGTGAGAAGGTTATTTTAAGACTGTTATAAAGGCTGATGTTTAGAGGGCTGCATCAGTTCTCCTCTTGTTGCAGCACCTGGAGATGCTGCTCACCCGTGCCTGGAAAGCTGGAATGGCCTCCTGGCCCTGCTACTGCGAGGGAAGGTGGAAAATGGGCAGAGCCGAGCCAGGCCCTTCCTTCTCTCTATCTCTCTGTTATCTGAATCAACTATCCAGGTAGAAGCACTTAAAGGGCATTTATTTAATAAGTTACTTGCTGCTGGCCAATATTGCTATAATGAAGTTGTAACTAGATCAGAGAGGAAGCAAATGCCAGGTTTGGTTTGGTAACTTGTCTTGCAGGGAAGAGGGGAAAAAAGGCAGAATAAGCTGAGTGGTTTCCAAGACCCTAATCTATTTTTAAATAGGTCTCTCTGAAACTGTAGCAGCAACAACAATCTTTGCTGTAGTTAATGGGCTGTCAGTGTATCCTTTATTTGAATGACTGTTTTCTGAATCAGAAGTTAAAGACATCGTGTTGTTGTCACCGAGTCAATGGCAGTAAGTCTAACAAAGGACCTTGAAGCCACTCTGAGCAGCAGCCTCTGATGGCTTCAAAGTAACAGCAAGGTCAGAGAAAAGGCAAACACACCTAACAGTGTCCCAATCTCACCAGTGTGGCCCCACGGAGTGTTTTTGTCAGCCAAGCTGGGAGCATGAATCCCCTCCTAGTGCATCACACACAACCCTGGAGCAGGTTCATTTGCTTATTACCCTTCAAGGCTGGAATGGTGCAACAATTCATAAATCTGGCTCTAGGAGAGAGCTGTTAGAGAAGTAAGGCTTGAGGAGCCAGGGCTACACGTGGTCCTGATGGCAGGCTGGTGGGAAATGCAGAGTGCTGCACCACTGTGAGATGTGGTCTTTGGGGGACGCAGAGGGAATTCCTGGTGCGGGACTGCTCCCTCCTGGGGCAGTCAGGGTCTAGAGCTTCCACAATCTCCTGTGGATATTCCATGCCTTGGTGTTTAAAGGAGTGCAGGATGGCTTTTGTCTTTTTGACAACTGTGAAGAGTGAAAGTGGAGGGAAATAGGGAGTCGATGTGAATTCCACAAAAGCTGCTGTGCTGGGCCACAAAACTGGTTGAGAACTTGGAATCAAGTTGCCATCTAGATATATTCTGTCCTTTTCCAGTGATGCTTACAAAGAAATGAAAGTCTCCCTTTTTAGGCAGTTGAGGGTCTGGGAGGAGTTAAGAGGGTGCAGTGAGGTTGGACTGGGTGATGTCCAGCTGGTGAGTGCATGTGTGGCAGGGGAGACAGGCAGTCAGAGAGAAATTAAAGACTGCAGAGGGGGAAACACATCGTAGGTGTAACACACGCCTTGAGCAGCGCTAAAGAAACACAATGTCTATTTTTCCAGAGGCAATCGTACCTCAAATGGGGTTCCTGACCCATTCCTGCTGGGCCTGTGAGTCAGCCCCTACCATGAGACAGTTTAACTTCACCACGTGGGTTGCAGTGGCTGAGTCTGACAAGGTGGGCTGGAGCTAAAGTTCCCTCTTTCAGTTGAGCCCTCCTTGCTTTGACATGTTGTAATTGGACATTTAACATGATTTTAACATAGGGGTTTTTTGTATTCTGTCTCTTTGCATGGTTTAAAATTCATTTCCAGGCTGTGATCTAATGGCAGTAATTACCTCAGAAGAGCATACAGTACAGGCTATGTTTATTTTTGTTTCAGCCAAGGCAAATGATTACAGGTCTTGGCTTCACTTCAGGGCTCAGTTCTGTTGGGAGAGCCAAAGAAAACATCTACCTTTGCAATCTGGCAAGCAGGTCCTAAATACCTTACGTGAATGTTTGATTTAATGATATGAAGGGTAGCGAGAGCACAGCCCTTTGAGTCCTGGTGTTGCAGTGGATTGCAAATTACTTTCTAACTCTCTGTTGTGGAGGGACCCAGCTTTGTCATACAGTGACTGCGACTCCCAGGTATCAAATGCTAACTTGCTCACCAATTATCCTGAGTTTCTGCAGTGTCACCTGAGCAGCATTGGCAACAGCATGAAAGGCACAAGCAGCAAAATACCTGTGAGATTTGCCTGTGTGTAGGTTTCAGTAGCTATAGGAATAACACAGCCTGTTACATGCAAAACTTAGCTTGCATAATTGCTCACTTAGAGCTCATGACAAGCATAGCTGTTCCTTCTTTAAGCATTTCCTGGCATCTGATGAGAGAGGGTGGATGAACAGGGAGAACAATCTGCTTTATTCCTGTTGAACAGTGTGTGGTGATAAAGCCCACCCTGCTTACTCTGTCCATACAGGGTTAACTGAAAACTTTATGTTTGGTGTTTCTGTCAAGGTACAGAGGATTTAGTTTAATTCTTATGCTTAAAGAGTTGCAACATAAAAATCAAGTCCTTAATTATGTCTCTAAACAGCAGAGAAGAAATTTTCATCCTTCTTTCAGTTTAGCTTCTTTGTGATGCATACCAAAATATGGCTATGGGTATTTTGGGGAAGCACATGGAAAACACATGAAAGAATTTTGTCAATCCTGGTTCTAATCTGTAAAAAGGGAATGTACCCTGTGAATATCTGACAGTATTGGGGGATCTCTTTGTAAGCACAATTAATGCCATGTGCAGATTCCACATGTACTGTTCTACCTTGAAACTCTTGGGAAAAACAAGAATAAACTGGAGAGTGCCCCTCCTAATAGGTACCTGAGTAAAGAAGTCAGATGGTGTTAGTTATCTTGGAGCTGCCACGAATTTCTGCAGGAACCAGGAGTATGCAGCACATCTCCAGTTCGTGAAAGGAGGACTTAGCCTACTTTAAACATATCTTTTTAAAGTTATCATGACTATTAACCTTTGGCAGTCTGGATTCAAGAGACCTACAAGTGCTCAAAACCACTGAAAAGAGACACATGCTTTAAAAGGTTGACTCTTGGTTTCTAGGAAGGAGAGGCATGTTGTTCTGGCTGCTTTGTTTTTTAACTCCTTAAGCTTCATCAGCTGAAGTAGAGTTGCCCTGAGTTAATACTGGAAAAGGAAAGATCAAACTCTGCCCCCCTTGAATAGAAAATGCTATTTTAATGGTTTTGTATTTTCTGGCTTTTTCACTTGGCTTCACAATCTAATTTCTCTGCTACCAGAGATCCTTTCAGTCACATCTATGTTAAGAATTTAAAAGCAATATATATTTAAATGTAAAACAATATGGGTGAGTGTGTGCTCCTGTGAAAATGTACGTTTGGGGGCATATACACATATATGTGTAGTTTTACTAAGGAAGAGAAGATGAGATGATACAGTGGTGATGAGTGAGGTCATGTATTGCATTTTCAAGAATTTTGAATGGTTTCATGGATGATGAAACTCTAAGAAGCAATGTTAGACCATACAGAATTACTGTGGATCACAGCCTTTCCAGATTGTGTTGCTGGAGCCTTAAGATGTAATTAATTTCAAATAGTGCTAGCTATAGTTATATAGTGATGATGGATGCTTGTGGAAAATGCTCAAAACCACCTACAGGCACACAGCTGAAATCTCTGCTTGATTTGAGCCACAACAGGAAGGTTAAAAAAATGGACCTTTTCATGTTTTCATGAGATCAGAAGCAATACCTTTGAAATTGTTGTGTAGAAAGTTTGTTACACCTTGTGCAGTGCTCATAAAACCAGAAATTATTTTGTAGGCTTTCCAGGAAGGAGTAGTGGAAGATCTGAGAGATTTACAAAGGGGGAGCTGGAGCTTCATGCCTTCCATTTCACGTCAGTGGCAACGCTGCATGAGGTTCACAAACCTTGCACAGGTTTCTCCCAAGTATTTTGAAACCGTGGAACGTGAGAAGCTGTTGCTGTCCTCTGGAAAGAAATTGCTGTAGTTGCTGCTCTGCTGTTAACTGCTGCAGTGAACAGCAGCTGGTGTAAAACCAAAATTAAAACCAAGTGTTAGCGGATGTGTAAAGGTGTCTCAAAATTACTCCAAGACTGATTTAAAAAAAATCTAAAAGCTTGCACAAATATATGTGTAGCTATACTGTGCTTTTCCTTGGGAAAAACTAGAACGACACAGCCTGAGGGTGATTAGCACTGATGGGAAAGCAGTAACTTTTCTTAGATGTGAGGTTTTGTTGCTTTTAATTTGAACTGGGATGAACAGGCAAGCCTTTGAAGGCTCAAGTGTTCCTCCAGCATGAAATCAGAGAAGCAAACTTTGCTTGAGAAGAATAGTTGCTCACAACTTAATTACGTTGATCAATAAGATGATTTAGAATTAGGAGGCATGTGTGCAGCAAAGGTCAGAATCTGGGAAGAGCTCAAGGCCAGTTTAATGTGCACATTTCCCCAACTCTTGCTTCCCAAAAGCTTCCACAGAGATCATTAAAGTCAATGAATGCTGAGATCTTCAAAACATTATGGACATCTGTAAACATTTTTATCTAGAAAAAAAATTGCATGTTTTTTCTTTACATCCACCAGTAGCTGAGCCAAGCTTGTTTCAAGCAAGGAAGACTTGTAGTATCAAAGATTTACTTGATTTTTATTGCTGCACATAAAACATCTGACAGTATTTGCCGAGAAAACCAAAATGCCTCTCTTTGTTTGTACAAGGCAAAGGAAAAGTACAGTGTATCCGTCTGCAAACGAACATCAAAGCCCCTCTGCAAAATCAGGGCTGGTGACATGTATTTGGAGAACCAGTATGAGAGCCGCCTGTTACAGAGTCGTGGGGGTCTCTGCACTCACCCAGCATAATCCTGATTGGAGCCACGTCTTTTCTTTTTTCTCTTTATTATCACTTCGTGGTTAACATTTGTTGATGAGTAGGATTAACAGCACATTTTCAGTGACATTTAGCTCTTTTAACAAACTCTCTTCAGTCAAAGGTTGCTGGCCTGGAAAAAAAAGAGAAAAGTCATTAAGCAAACAAATCTTTGCCAAGAGTTGATGCTAAACATGCCATCACTCTGTGTGAGTTATTCACTGTATATGAAATTTATTCCACAAGACTCTGACCTTGATGTTGATTAACCAGAAATCCCTTCTTCTCTTGTCACTATTAACAGCTTTAGGTGCCTCAAGTGGCCCCTCTCTCTCTTTTTTTTTTTTTTTTTTTACTTTTCTTTTTTTTAAGCATCCATTAAGGAAGGCTTTTTCCAATTTGTCATTTCTTTCATAGTGCTGCTCATTGACAAAACCTCCTGAGGCATGAGGAATCAGGGTGTTCGTTTAGCGTGCTGATGAATCTCAGGGGAGAATTTTACTGTTTCAGGCAATTCAGTCCATTATCCAAAAAGCCTGAAAAGGGAAATGGGATTTCTCCCTGTCCATATTCCTGTTTCCCAGGCCTGTCACTCACAGTAAGGCCACTTTGTGACTTTCTGGGCAGGACAGAGTTTCTGCACTAAATCTTGTGGGGTGAAGAGGGACAATATTATGGCTGTTCTTTTCTTGTTCCAGGCTCAAAAGGGCCTCTCTCTGGACGTCGGAGATGGAGCATCAGTAGAATGCCCTGAGGTCACTCAGCTTTGAGTAGACCCCAAATATGGAAGATGGTTTAAAACCACCTCCAGCTCAGTATAAACACAGGATCAGAGCAAGAACGGAACCTTTTTGGTGCCTGCTGCTAAGCATGAAACCATTTACGGAACAGAAACACAGCGTGTATTCACTTTTGCTGGCAATTTCTGGAAGGGGCGAAGGGGAAGAGATCAAGGGATGAGAAGCACACCAAAATAAATGCTGGTTGTGTTTTTTGTATTCTTTTTGGGTGACATCACATAGTGGTAAGTTGAATAGACTGGAAGGATTGAAAACTGGACTTGCTCTAAAGCCAGCTAGGGAGCGGATTGCATTACACAATATAGCTGGCACCTCCTGTGAAGAAAACCTGGCTGCCATAGACTTTGTTGTCACTGGCATGGATTCATTTTGTGCTTTGTGATTTTGCTGCATGACACTCACCTCTGGAAGTCTCTTGGCACACTCTTTTGTAGTGGAATATGGTGTTTATCACCACAGCTGTGTGAGATTGTACCTGGCCTGAAAGGCTTTCAGGATCATTGACAGTCCATATCTCCCTCTCTTTTCTGCTGGCTATAGCAGTTGACTGCATCACTCGTGGTTGGCTGTTCCTTCCACAGCTTAAAAGCAATCCTGCAAAATGAAACATTCAAAAAAGGCACAGTGTCATTAAGATAACTTACATAATCCCAATTCTGTTCCTTCATGCAAACATGAAATATCTATGACTGTGGTATGAGGGGCTGCTGCCACCCTCCCAAGCCCAGGTTAGTTCTTGGTCACATCTCGATCCTACAGTGCGATGGATGGTGCAAAGCAACCACTTCTTTGTGCTTCAGTTGATAAATATCCTGGAAAGGCCAATGTAGAGCTATTAATTTCTCAAGGGCATTACTAGGATGCTATGGAGAGTGGTATCTCTATGTTATGTGTACCATTGTTAGAGATGGGAGATGTATTAGACCTGGAAAATTCTTGTCTTTCTAGAGAGCATTAACACTGGGGTGGAGGTGGGGGAACATCAGGGTGGGGAAAGGGAGTGGATACAGCTGAAAACCATTGCCCAGTTCTTATTTACAGCACAAACAAACATGCTTACGTTTTGGGCAAGTGCAGGCAAAACAACATCCTTAGCAGGGAATGTGAGCAGCTCTTACAGATACATCCACAGGAGAACTCAGCAAGCCAAATGCAAAATTACGAGATTATAAGAGAATACACAAACAAAAATGCTGAAATACCACTTGTGACTTGAAAACTGATTATCCTTAAACTTTGGGGTATGTCACAATCTGTGTGTTTGTCAAATGCTTTGCTTCTAACAGAAGTGGAATTTTCTCATGAAGGTGCCTTAGTGACAAACTTCTGATCAACTTTAATCCAGATAGGTACAATTAGTTGATTTTTGAATGAAGTATTGTGTATTTGAGTAAATTATTTGTGCTAATTTGCTAAAAGTTTTCAGGTTAGTCTCCTAACAATATTTTTTCAGTTTGGGCTTTATTTCAGGCTTTGTTTTTCATTGCCTTGTCACACAGGACCTAGTCTGTACAGTCTGTAATTACTTCTTTCTTTAGCTTTGAAAAGCTCCATTTATCCAATTTTCTATGATTTCCTGTGTTACATGTGATGTCATTTTGTTATTTGTAGTAGCATAATAGCCAAGAATCATTCTAATTTGACAGGGACTATTTAAAGGGGGAGAGAAGCTACTTCACTGCAGTGGCTGCAGCTGAAACAAGGCAGTCACCTCTGCTATCTCCTGCCTTCTGTGGTTAAGCAGGAGTGCAGCATTTCTGCTGATGTTCTTTCCTGCATGTCCACAGGTCAAATGTAAAAGCAACTGTTGTTTTCTCTGTAGTGCTCTGGGCATTGCAGAGCATGACCTGCTACTCCATTAAGAAATCTGCAAAAACCGAACTGATTGTCTCCTCGCATTGAGCAGTTTCTTGGTTGGTTTTTAAGAATATAGCCAGTTGTTTCTCCTTTTTTTCATGTGTGTTCCCTACCTCTTGAGAGATCCCAGGTTGCTCTTGTTTTCCTTTGTCATATAGCATGTGTAAATCTTTAAACCGAAATGCAAACCCTGGGTTCAGCACTGCACATCTTGCCTGGAGAATGATGATGTGGGCTTTGGGCTCTGATGGTCCAGGCTGCAATGCCTTGGGATATCTGCACAGCAGCACATATTCAGTAACAGGTTATTTGGCACCTTCCCCTAGGTCATCTTTTGTGCGCTTTTCCCCCACATACTATTTGATTTCTTTATATTGACTATAGAGGAAAAATGGGCTGATAGAACACCAACCTTTTTTGCAAGTCATTTATAGGTTTCACAGCTTTCAACAAACACCTGGGATTACAGCTGTCAATAACATGATATCACAGGCTGGTAATGTGCTGACTGCCTCTTACCATCACCATCACAACCAAGATTCCTGTTTGGGCATTGCCAAAAGGCAGTTTTGGTCATAAACAGCTCTTCCTGATGACCTTGCCATTGACATTGAGATTTTAACATTCGAGGCTCTGGTAGCAATAGGATGTCACAGTTCTCTGTTAAATGGCTGATTTGGTAAGAGCACCCTCTGGAATCCTCCCTTCCTGGAGGCATTCACCTCCAGCCTTTCCCTTGCAATAGATGGTGAGGATGTAAGGAGCTCAGAGCAGCATAGGAAGGCAGATGGAAGGGAAAGTAGAACTGCCTTTAATGCAGGAAATGAATAATGTGCAGTGCAGTGTAGCTGCGAAACCAAATTAAATCTTCTGGTACCGAAAGCTTAAGATTTTGCTTCCCTCCAAAAGATGGACAGGGTGTGTTGTCTGGCTCAAGCTGCTCTTCTCAAAGGACAGGGTTTCCCAGTTGTTATTGCATCGTGTAGCCTAGTGTGGACATCTTTACTATCTTAGATGTCATTATATGTCATCTTTAAGGCAACTGAATCATGCCCAGATAAACTCTCCCTTCAATCTGCTTTACGGCACTTAAAAGTTGTGTGAAGTTTTAGTCTAAAAACTAAGCACTGTGTTCTGTACAAGACCCTTGTTGATCACCTTTCCTGCATCTTGGCACACTTGAGCCAGGAGTCCTTTGAATGTGTCTCACAAAGCAGATCTTCTAGAGACAAATCCACAGCAGAGATGGTCCTCACAACTACTTCCAAACCTGCTGAATTCCATATGGAGAGGGTAAGGGCTGGGAAAAGAATCATGTAGTTTAAATCTTCACAGAGGTTCTAGGAAAGCACATAACGTACCTAGCATTTAACTTCAGATGCTCTGAAAAATCACCTTGATTATTTTCCTTAAACAGATTTATCAGTAGGGAAGTGGAGTAAGACATCATCTGTTCATCTTGATAAATATATGCTTAAAGAAAAATGATGCAACCCAACTGAATTACAAAAGTTTGGGATTTATTTATCATGTTATTGAACTGTCTTTCAGTTTCTGCTTTGTGAATGAAGACAATGTAAGAAAAATATTGACCAAATTATTTTAACATAATGCAAAGCTGAGGAACTAAACATGCATGAGCAAGCTGAGGGAATTGTAGAAATCCTTTTAGCTTTCTCATAGGATGGTTTGATAGGGAGCTGAGATGAACTCTGCAGCACCTGGATATTTGTTAGCATGGGTTGTTAAAGTATCAGAGAGAGGTTCTAATGCACACAAGGTATAGATATATGATATAACGATAAAAACACAGCCAGGAACTATCAGAGATGAGTTTTTTGCTATTAATTTCTGACATAATCACCATTATTCAAATGTTTTTCTCTTTCTTGAGGGAAGGGGAATGGAGGTTTGAAGTTCAGTCACGAATTCCTGCTGGCAGCAACAGGATGGTGCACATGCTACTAGAGAAGATGTGGTGATTTCTCAGGCTTTCTTTCCATTAGCTACAAGATAATAAGCCATGCTATATCTAATTCAGAATTAGCAGCACTGCTGATGTGCTGGGTGTTTCTGACACCCTGCTGGGGCTTGGTGCAACTGGCTTTTCTGGTGAGTGCAGGCGAAGAGGCTCACAGGCTTCACAGAGCACAGCCTGTGTGGCATCGGCCCCCCTGTTGATTTAGTTTCATTTTCTGTTTTTCTGACTTGCTCAACTGCCTGTAACGGCATTAAAGTATTCTTCTGATCTATGTGTTCACTAAACACAGTTCTAGAAACCCTTTATGCCAAAGGAACATCCAGAGTGAGGGGCAGCTCTCAGATTTGTTTCAAAAAGCATTGGCTAATTGCATACTTGACTGAGCCTAGTTTATAATAACCTCTACTGAGAGAGCCTTTGCTGGGGGCTTAATGCAGAAACTCTGATCAGGCAAATCCATTCAGGAGAAGCACATGAGTCCTACCTTGGACAGCAAGTACAGACAAGCACCTATTGTTACGTCCATACTGCGCTGTCAGAGTCAGAGTATTTCCTGCCCAGAATTGTGCTGAGGTACAGACAGCAACAGCTTGGGACATAATGCAAAAGAGTTGTGAGGGAAGCACAGACACTGGCAACTAGAGGAGTACATGGCTGTGCTTCTCTCAGGAAGTGAAGGACTCAACTGCAGGAAGGTGCTTTAGCTGGAACATTGATGTCTCTGCAGAAACAGCCTCAAAAATTTCAGGTTAATACACACTCTGGCCTCCTACTCATTCACTGTTAAACTTTGTGTCCATGCCAAGGTCTAGCCTACCAGGCTAAAATAATCTCTTTACCTCCACACCTTGTCACATTGTCCCCTTCCATCTGCTGAAACATGCTTGCTAAAATGGGCTTCTGTGTCCACATGTCAGGGTAATTGGCCTTCCCACTCCTCTATCCCTCTCCTGATTCTGTGAGTCCGACCAAAACTTTATCATCATCTTCCGAATCAGAAACAATCTCACTGCTTCAACTGCTTTCATTTAATTCCTGCTCTCATTTCCTTCCCATTCTTGCTCCTTGCTCTTTCAAATCTGTGTGCATATTTATGTGGCTCCAGCTGAATATGAGAGTATTAGTTATTTTATACATGGGAAGGAGGGAAGAAGGGAAAAATATGATCTGTAATAAGATCTTAAAGAATTCAATTTTTCTATACTATTGTTGCTGAAGAAGAGTTAGAGCTCACCCAAGTTAGAGGACAGGGCTTTGTCATTGAGAAAAAATCAGTACTAGTGACAAGCAACAAAAGCATATTTGCTCCCCACAGAGTGCCAACAAATTGCATCAGCAACATCTTCTTAGAGCTAACTTCCAAAGAGAGTGATTTTGGGGGAGAAGAAGTCAATCTAATTACATTTCATCAGACTCAATTGGGTAGTGAGGACGGGCCACACATACTGGCTCCGCTGTCCTATGGAACTGCTGACTGTTACTTAATTCAAGCTACAATTTTAAATGAACTGTGGATATTGCAAGCTTCCAGGTGCTTGGGGTTGAGTGCTCTTATTAAACAATGTTGTCTTGGGCATTCAGTGTGTAGCTGGGGACCAGATTTTTGCAGACTTGTTTGAGAGGATGATTCAGTCCCTTTCTGCAAGAGGGAAAGTTCCTCATTGTCCCATTCAGTTCCTCATTGTCCCATTCTCCTGTCTGGAAAAGTTTGTGAGAGTTTTATGGATATAAACGGTCATCAAACCATTCGTTTATCTCCAGAAGAGGCATTGTATATGACAGCCACCAATAACAAAGTAAGAATATTAAGAACTGACCTTTTCAATAACAAGAAAAGCAAATTCTTCTCAAAGTCATTCGAAGCACTTGAAGCAAGAAATGCACGTGATGGTATCCTACACTGAACACAAAATAAAGACTAATGGCTTATGGGGCAGGCAGATACTTTTAAACACAGGATGGACAAGAATCATGTGGAAAGCAGTCAGCAAGGTGGTGGGCTTAGTGCTCAGGAAAGTGGCTTTCCATGGTTTGCTGTCTTCTTCCACTGTGTAAGAAGGGAGCGTGTTGCAGACTGCTGGGTTTTTCCTTTCTTTTCCAGAATTCATGAACATTTGCTGTCTCTCAGTCCAAAGCCAGGCACCATTCGAGTTCTCTGTGTTTGGTTCAATGCTTTGCT
Source organism: Rhipidura dahli (assembly GCA_013399225.1). Lineage (NCBI taxonomy): Eukaryota > Metazoa > Chordata > Aves > Passeriformes > Rhipiduridae > Rhipidura > Rhipidura dahli. The sequence goes on along the minus strand of VXAC01002798.1, from coordinate 190,989 downwards.
AGAAAGCAGTCATTTGCCAAGCTGAGTGTGGCTGATTTTTATTGGAAAGGAATTACCAGACAAGGCTGATAGAGGGTTTCTCCTTCCCATCTCAGTTCTTTTTGCCTTTTTTTTCTCTGTATTATAGGTGTTTGAAGAAAAATATTGAGTAACATACCATGAACAGCTTCTCTGGCAGGTACTGCTACTTCCCAGCAGCCTGAAAGGCGGGAAGAATTTTGGATTTTGTAGATTGAAAGACAAGAATAAATTTATCGTATGCTTTGAACCAGTGGCTAATAATTCTTCCAGCATCAGGGAACAAACATAGCCTGAAGATTTTTATGGCCCTCATTTCTATCCATTGGTGAGCCAGCTCAGACATGGCAGCTGCTTGGTTCTAACCTTGTGAGATCCACCTTCCTTTGGTCCCCAACCAATCCCCAGTGCCTATGTGAAAATAAAAACCCAGTGCTCTACAGAAGATGTAAAATACAAGACAGAGGGCTACTAGAGGGCTGCTTTTTTTTAAGCCTCATTGCAAATTGACTCAGATTTTCTGAGGGAAGAGAATCAGGAAGGGCAGTTCCATATCTGTCATCACTGTTTTATTCACAGATCCTCTGGCTTGACAGCATCTCAGAAGAAAATTGCCTGCACTTGCCATGCCAGTTGCAAAATGTACATAAAATCATCTTGGTAAATCTTTGTAATACAGCTGGAAGAAAATTTCCTACCTCCAGTGAGTATTCGCCTTCGAAATGATTTTGCTTTTATGTTCTGTTCAGGGAAACTCACTAAGAAAGAATGTGTCTAATTCTCTCTTAAAAACTCCTTTGGACCTGTGATTATACTGGAACTTCAATGCCATGCTGAATTTGAGGATTCAGTTTTTCTATCAAACCCGTAAATGTTGTGACTCCACTCCTTTACTTGTGCATTGTTGATACATAGCACTGCACCTCCAAAAACACCTCAGCTGAAATTATGTCTTTCAGAGCCAGTAGTGTGTTCTTTGCCTGTTTAGCAGTTTCTGCAGCACTTGAACCAAATTCTCTCAAATCAATAGTGTAATGCTGTGGTGCAGAATTTCAGGCACTTTATTTAGCAGGTACGCAGAGTTACTTGATCTCGGCTCTTTTCAGTGGCGACGCATCTCCCACTTTCTTCATAAATTGAATTAAATTATCACTTCTTTACCTTGTCTTCACAAGCAAATTTAGACATCTCACCTTTCATCTTGCATTTTAAGTAGAAAAAACAATAGTAGCAATCCCTTCAGCATTTTCATGGTGTAAGAGATGGCCTAATGAATTAGTAGAATTTGCAGCTGCAAAGGTCTTTTGGTTAAGTTTTTCTAGCATGCTTTTACAAACTGCTCTTAAGCCCCATGAGATCTTCTGAATTCAGCCTGGTATTATTTGTCTTAGACTGACAAATGAGGCACATAAAGGCTGTGAGACCTGTTGAAAGTTGGGTAAGGCAGTGTTAGTGTTAGGAAGAGGGCATCCATGTACTTGGCTGCTCACAGCTGCCATCCATGTCCTCACGCTGCTGCCAAGGCACATATCCTGTGCACTGGCTGTTTCTGCTGACAGGGAATGGTTAACAAAGTACTGGGTTCAATCAAGAAGATTAAACTGATTTTACTTTTGCTGTTGTTACTGTGAATATAACATAGATCTCTTTCTTTCTATAGAGAAAATCTGAGCAGTCGGAGCCCGTACATTATTCCACCTTGATCGTGGAGTCACTGTCCCGGAGATTGCTCGAGCTTCCTTTTCACCGGCAGCATAAACTGCTGCGTTCACTTCATCAAGCCTAAGTGTTAACTACTTCCCATTAACTCAAATGTTCCCAGGTTCAGGATCAAGAGAACCTGCTTAAGCAAAGCATCTGTCTGAGTTCCTCTCAAGTTAATGTTCCATACAGTGTGCTTCTGAAAGACTGGCAAGGGAAGAAGGGAAAACCTTGGCACTGCTGTCTCTTCCACTGCTTAGGGGGAGGGGGAAAGAAAAAAAAAGAAGGAAAAGGAAAAGCTTTTTTTGAGCCATCTTCTTACACTTCTGTAAGTTTTTGTCTTTTTTACGATCTCTGATACTCAAAAGGGTGGGAGAAGAGATTTGTAGTTACATCACAGAGTTAACAGTCAGGAATTTGCAAGCCTGAGTCTATTGACCCCAGTATAAGAATCTACCAAATGCAGGGAGAACTGGAAAGTGTATGGTGGCTCTTGTCCAAAAGAATAATGATAATGCCATATAGGTGATGCAATATTTTGGGTGTCCATTTCACAGTATATACAAGAGAGGGGAAAAATCATCCAGATGACCTCTCTGTCTGCAAAGAGGGATAAGTGGAGCTAAATGCAGAGACATATTTCAGTCACAAATGAATATTACATCTTCTCAAAGAGCTCACATTTTACTGACTGCAGGATGTTTGAACCAGAGGGACACATCAGTTCATGCAAACTTAGTGCCTTCCTCCCATTAGAGCTGGCTTCTGCTCTAGAAATAGGAATGGTCTGTAGTTTTCCTTATGCAACTCTGCTATGGAGGGCAGCCTTGTTCCACTCTTGGTGTACTTAAAGATATGTCATGTGGCAGGGAGGAATTTGAGCTTGACAGTCATAACAATGCACCACAAACAGGCACTCCAGAAGAGTTAAAATAATTAAAAGAGGCAAGCACAGATGTGAGAGCATCTCTTAATAATTTCCCATCTTTTGCTCAGTAAAGAGATTCCATGGTCCCCCTCTTGTTTGCTTGTTGACTTACGTCCAGTAAATATTTTTAGCTGCCTATCCAGCATATTTTCAGAATTCCTGCATCCATGTTGTCCTTTGCCCAGGAGTTCCTCATGTTTCCAACTTCCTGTGTGGAGAGCCATTTCTTTCTGTCTGGTTTGAACTTTACTTGTGCCTTCACTTTTAGTACCTTCTAAGTATAAGAAAAAACTGTTGATTCCTGTATGCCTGCTCCAAACTACTTTCTTGTGTTTGTCAGCCTTGTCATATGCCTCAGTCATCTCTTTTCCAGGCTAAAGAGCTCCAGATTGTTCAATCCTTCATTGTGATTTTGCTTTCCAGGCTCCACAGATGTAATTCCTTCAGTCAAAATCTTAGCCTTGCACACTGGCATGAAAGCCATTGCAGAAAGTAGAAAGGAAAAAAACATCTCAAATGGAAGAATCTCTGCTCTGGAGTCATGACATAGGGAGGACATGCAAATGCAGGAGATTGTGGAAGAGTTTCCAAAGAGCCCTTATCAGTGCCCTTATCTAAAAGGACAACATACATAAAGACGACTTATTTTTTTTCCAGGGATTTCTAGGACCCTCAATAATTTTAAGGGATTTGTTCCTAAAACAAGAAGATTTTTTTTCTAGAATGAGGATGGTGAAACACTGGAACAGGCAGCCCACAGAGGTGGGTGCCCCATCCCTGGAAACGTTCTTGGTCAGGTTGAACAGGGCTCTGAGCAGCCTGATCTAGTTGAAGCTCCTTGCAGGGGCATTCCGCACAGATGATCTTTGAAGGTCCCTTCCAACCCAAACTGTTCTATGAAAAAAGCAGTACTAGAATAGAATAGGTTGTCATTAAGCATAGTCTCATTACACAAACATTAAACATACTTTTCAGCACAATTGTATTTTTCACTTTTCACCAATTCCTCTAGCATGCACACTCACTCTGATAAGGGCACTGTACTTCAGTGTTTTCCACAAATACACTCCCTTCTGTGTAGCCATATGGAATTTTCATAAAAAACCCCAGCCCTCCAGTGTGATGGAATTATTTCCTTGTCTCTCTGAGCTTTCCAGTTGCTGCAATTCCCTTCTCATGTCACCTGGTGGCTACTGAGCCTTTCTGCAGCTCAGAAGGTGCCACTTGCTCCTGGGAGCAGCAGATATCTCGAAGCAGTCCCAGGAAATTTAAGGATTTATGGTTTTTTGTTTTTTTGGTTTTTTTTAATTCCTAGCGATGGAGTCTGACACCGTAATATTTCTGTGAGCAAAACAGCCATTGCTTTTCCATGGAAAAGAAGAAAGAACTGGGATAAATACTATCATTTTGAGTTAACTCCTGCTATTTACACATAATTCCTCTTGTTAGTTTGAAGTGAGAATCAGGCCTTTAGTGTGGGAAAATACTTGATTCTTCATTAACAACCTCCTCTGCACAGCTGTATCAATAAGTAAATTGACTGAGTCCAGAAAAAGCAAGGTAATTATTTTCAACAGTGTTCATCCTGATCTTCACCCAAAGTGGGGACAGTTCAAAGCAGAATACTGAGCAGAAATTTCTCTGCATCAAGCCTAGTGTCAGTAATTTCTTCTTTTCTTTTCAAAGGGTCAATAGGGAATGTTACCCCACATGCATAAAAGAGGGAACCATTTTCGTCATGTGATAAAGGGGGATTTTGTTTGCCAGTGTGGGTTGAATTGGCTGGAAAAGTGTGAGTAAGCATTTTTATTAATCCTGAAGCTCGTACAGTGATGGTTTTGCTTTGTGTTTAGTCTTTGGTGGGTTTAAGTTTTTTTTTATAATTCCAGTAAATTCATCCATAGGATCCTGATTCCTTTTTGGCCCAGCATGGTTGTTAGAGTGCTGTGGTGATATATCTTGCTGAATAAGGACAGGTGGTTTTCACTCTTGTCTGTCGTCCACCTGGTTTACAGTAAGAGGTGTGAAAAAGGCACACTTTTCCCACAGGGCAAACACACATTTGGGTGAGGGCTTGTGTTTAAAGGGCACATAATTAATAGCTGTAAAGAGCCTGCTCCTCTAAACATAGCAAGGTGGTCAATTGCACTCCAACAAGTTCTACCAGGGGAGAACATTTTATAAAAGCAAAAAAAAGGAAATATTTGCTCAGGAATTTAAGGTCAGGAGTCCTGTTCAGAGCCAGTAAGGTATGTCCTCTTACCTCTTTCAGGTATTTGTATCAATCTGTTTTGGAGGATCTTTGGAGGGATGACTGAAATATCTTATCTGGGGGTGGTGGAGGATGGGAGTGGGGTGTGCAAGCACACAGCCACTCTTGATAAAAATCCATCAGAGTTGCAGCTGGCACAGGAAAGACTCTTGTTCTCTTTTCTTGAAGCAAAAGACAGAAGTAGTAGCCAGGACATGACTGTGTAAGCCTGGGGATAGGGAAGGCCAGCTGGCCACTAGATCCAGTGGAGGACATGTAACCCCTTCTCCATGGACAGAGTGCTTCAGGGGAGCCCTTGAGACCCCCAGAAAGAGAAACCCCAACACTGAGCAGGTAGAATTGCATGGCTCTTTCTGCAGGCTGCCTCTGACAAGCAAAGAGCAGAGACATCTGTGAGGGAAGAAGGACTGCTTCTTTTGAAGCATGGCTCATTGACAAAAAGGTTCAAGGGAGTAGAAATGAAAGCTCAATCACTTTTTAATGATCCCCTCGAATTTTTGTGGGAGGGTCATACTCTCCCAGCAGACTTTTCCTCCTGACAGCATTATTTCAGTGTTGCATTTCCACTGCTTATGTGACAGTGTCTCCTTCCTAGTTGTCTTTCAAGACCCTGTCAGATGTGAGGACTTGCTGTCAGCCCAGTACTCTCCAGAACTGCAAACTGGGAGCAGCACTCTGTTTACAGGTACTTGTGCACTGAGCTGTGGTGTGGGCCAGCTCTTCTCTTTCTACTCCACCACAGCAGAGCACTGCTTCCTGAAATCTGCTGGGGATGAGAGATACCCCTGCCAATGCTTCTCCTTGGTCTGACTCCTCCGCAGCACCGAGCCCCGTAAGGGCTTGGGTTTCTCTTCAGCCAGCTTTGTGCAGCACTGGGGAATGAAGGGGAAGAGCTGCAGCAGGATGAGGAGAGGGCTGGCAGGACCAGGGCTTTGGGGGCCAGCTTAGCTGGGACAGGTCTGCAGGACAGGCTTGTGATTCCTCTGGGAGACCCCCAGAGCACCTCTGGGTTTGGGTGCTCTGGCCACTTCTGCCCAGACTTCTTGTGACCTGTCTTTGAAGTCCTCCTTTTTCACTGCTCATTTCACTTACAACACTTGGCTTTCACACAGATCTCAGAGCAGCTAAGGCGTGTTCTGTGAGGAAGGTGTTCCTCTTCCTTCAATCTTTATTTTATATCTGTGTAGTTTTCAAAGGAGCATATATCCTACCTTCCACCCCAACCCCTTTGTTCCTTCCCAAAATTACACTTCATTTTCTGTACTGCAGGCGTAGAGACAGCTGACTTCTCTGCCTGTGGTTGTGAAATGGTTGGAATGAAGAAAAAGAGAGGCAAGACTTCAGCTGAGATGTGCATGTGGGAGAAAAGAGGTGTAGGGGGACAGGGAGTATTCCTGGCATGGGGGGACCAGCAGCCTGTGTGGCACAAAAACATTTTAAACTCACACCAGGGGAACCCTCTGTGGATTGAAAGCTTCAAAGAGAGAGCCTGCCAGCTACAAGAAACAAATCTTTACATAACAGGGAGGGTGATGAGAAAAAGCTCTGTGCCTCTTGCTCTCAGGAAGAGAGCCGGCTTCACTCAGCCTGGGTGGAAAACTGTAATCCCATTGGCTTTGGGATGTTGCAAGGGCTTACACCATGGAAGAATTTAGCCTGCTGGGTCCAACGGCCTTACCCAGGCTGAATAATTCTTTTGTCCCTTCTCTGCATCCCGACTGCAGCAATAGGCACCAAAATGTGTGTTGGTTTTGGTTCCAGTGAGGCAGGTTTTGCCAGGCTTGTGTGAGGGACCCTTGTTAAAACTGCACTGCTGAGCTGAAGGGAAAGTTTCTGCAGCTCTCCAAAAGATTCTCTTTTTGGGCAGACTTCAAGCTTGGAAAATGTCAGCCTGAGAGGTGAAACTGAAGGAAAATTACAAGCAATGGAGTAAAACAAGATATAATGGAAATCTTTTACCCCTGATAGTAGCCTGACAGCTGTATTACACAGTTTAATGCAAGTTCTCTCATAAAAAACAATTACAAAATACACTTTGCAATTAATTGAAGGAGCTTATTGCTTCAGAGTATCAGGGAAAACCCTGCTTTGAGAAATGTTCTTTAGTTAAATACACACTAGCCCTAGTCCCTATGTCTTTATAACCATGAGCACTTTTTCTGTTTTAGAAGAAATTTTTAACATTCATATTTGCACCACTGCTTATCTAGTAGATTCTTGACTGAGTGAGAGGGAGCTTGAAATTATTATGGCCCCATCTTTCACCCTGTGCCATCATGACACAGAAGCCTGATGGCACCTGGGCCATCCTTGAAGCTTTTAAGGTGGGTTCCATGTGCTTCTATTTCTCCAGCTGACCCTTAAATAGTGTCCCCTGAGCCTCTGATAAGAGACAGAGAGTGTGAAAACTACACAAGTGTTAGAAAGTCCTGTGTCTCTGTGTAGGGACCAAGATTTTCCTGTTCTCTGGGGTTTTGTTCCAGTATGATTTTTTATCTTTCTTTATGTTCCAGTATGATTTTCTTCTTCCAGGAAGGCATGACTTGATTTGGGGATTTTTACCTTCAGTGCAGGCATATGATTTCAAATACCTTCCTCAGACTCCAACACATAGTTCTTCAGAAATGTAATGGGCAGGTAGGCATGGGAAAGAATTTGATTACACTTGAAAAGAAAGACCAAATAGATCTGACGGTAAAGCTATCCAGCATGTTTTAGGTTTCTCTCTGTAGTTTAGGTGGAAAGGATTGTTCTTCTGCCAGTGTAAATATATAAATTTTAAAAGAGATGTCAAGGACTGCTTAACATACAGACAAAAAAAAGTTTCACACATCTGCCCTTATAATAGCCCTATGTGTTTGTATTCTACTTATTTATGCATTCGCATTTGGTTTATTTATGAGATCTTTGCCCAGAAATGTTCCCCTATTAACTCTATACAGCTCTATATGGTAATTAATATATCACTGTGATATTCCATCTGTTATTATTTCTCCAGCATTTGCACCTATGAGCCCCAACCAAGATCAGAGTCTCATTTGGATCCCAGGATCAAAGCCTCTTTTGTACTGGGAACTTCCCATGTGCACAGAGGGTAGCTGCACAGAAACTGGGCAAGTGTCAGTGAGTGGGTGGGTGCTGGCCCTCAGCACTGACCAGCCCCTCGAGCAGTGCTGAGGAAAATGTAGCAGTTCCTGTGGCAGTCAGGCTCAGATCCCCTGCAGTCCCTTCACCATTCTGCCTTTCCTCAGTGCTGTGGCACCTCCAAAATGAAAGGCATGATATGACTGTGATTTCCTTGATGCATTTGGGCTGTAATAAATCACCCACCCACAGCCACAGAATGAGATGTAACAATTGCACCCAGGGCTGTCATCTTTTTGCTCATAAAAATGGAATGACAAAGCAACTTGTTAAGCAGGCTTAACAGCAAGGATGCCCTCACATGAGCCATGTTCCTGTGAGATTTTGTGCACCAGCAAGTGTCTGCTGGGAGCAGTGGGAGCTGAAGTCCATAGTCTCCTCTGTAACAGGCTGGCAAACATGGGAAATGGCTACAGCAGTGATGGCACAAAAGATGCCTTAAAGCCCAGCTGTGGTTAGGGTAGGAAGCTGGCAATTGAGGTGCAAGGAGGAGGGGAGGAAGAAAGGGGTAATGTCAGTGTGGTTGAGGTTTATGAATCTAAAGTTAAATGAAACCTGTAAAATATGTAGAAGTCAAAGGAACATTTTAATTCAGGCTTGCAGATTGTGAGCAAGTGATTCTGGCAGGCCAGGGTAATGTTTTAACTGATATGGTGATGGTGTTATTGCTGTGTACTCTGAAAGTACGAAAAAGACTTTCTTTTGTTGGAATACTAATGTGTTAAAAATGATAAAATATGCTTCTCCAGACTGCTGTCCAGTGGAAGCAGCCTCCATAAGCACTGTGGTGTCCATGCTGTCAGGCACTTGTTATTTCTGTTCAATGGTGGTGGCAAGGCACCAGCTTAATTGTAAATATTGGCAGCAAGCTGAAAATCTTCTGTTGGAGGGGAAAAAAAGTAAGCACAAATGGTTGAGAACCCAATTTTACGGTTTCCTGTTGGTGAAAACAGAGATGAAGACATTGATGATGTCCAGAAAACGCTGAAGGAAACATGAAATGGAATATCCAGTTTCAGTAGCTGTGCTGGGAATGAGATCTTTCCACCTGAAGTTATATTAAAATATTTCCTTCCTGATCTTCTTCCTTAGAGAAGGAGACTCTCTGTGTGTGTGGTTTGGGATGGTGGGAAATAATAATTTTCAATATTCCAAGTATGAAAATTAAAATATGTTTACTACTCTGAAACGTCACAGTGGTGTCCTACAACAATGGTGCTTTAAGGAGGTCCTGATGTTTCCACTCTGCTACTTGGTCTGCATCTTTCCATCTAAACCTCAGGGCCATCTTTCTGCAGAAAAAGGATGATGAAAAGTGCCATTCTGTGCTCTGCAATGAAATTTGTTTGGATGATCTGTTAATTGCTAAGAACCCTGTGAACCCAGGTGTGTTGATATTTGGGAAATACTTTCATGGGAACGCTTTCCCAAAGCCAGGGCGAAGGACATTTTTCAAAACCAGAACAGGAATGACAATTTCATAAAGTTTTCCTGTGAATCACATGAGTAATCTAAAACAAAAAAAAAAAAAAAAAAAAAAAAAATCCCCAGAGCTGGTTTTAAGCAGTTACCTCAGAGGCCATTCATCTGCCTTGTTTAGTCTCAAAGAACACCAAATACATCTTGTTTCCAAAAGAAACATCCAAAGGAATAATCTTCCAACATGTCTCCATGTATTTGTGCTGTTGGTAGTTTTTTGGCCACGGACACACCCCACACTGTGCAGGGCTCCAGCCCCAGGGTTGCACACTCCTGGTGCTGTGGGTACTGAGGCAAATTTGCTTCTCTTACAGCATGGCCTGGCTTTTGGTAAGTCAACACCAGTGGCTTTCCAAGGTTGTCTTTAATTCTTACTTTCTTTCTTTTTTCTTTTGGTGAATTTACATGTGGCTGTGATCTGGTGCCCAGGCATTCTACTTGCAGGGCAATTTAAAGGCCTAATATGAGTGCAGTGTGCCAGGTCTGGGAACGGAATCTTTGTTATCTTAAAAGACGTTTTTTGTTGGGCTCTTCTTTTTTAGTGGGTTTTCACATAAACTACAAGTGTGTTCAGAGAAAATTTTCTAATTTAATAAAGGTTTTTAGAATTTTCATCATGAAAACAGGAAAAAAGGCATTTTTGTTGATAGATGTATCTTTGTTTTTCCGTTTACTGGTATTTGTAAACGTTTAGAGTAATTCTTCAGATTTCTAGCTGGGGATTTCTTATGCTCTTGTGTAAATAAACCCCAAAGCCACAAATAAGCACTTGCCACATTGAATGGGTTTTTGAAAGCTAAATACAGAGGCACAGTTGAACTTCAGAAAGAGTACTTACAAGCAAGGATTTGCAAGGATGTACTGACATTAAGGCTTGCTAAAGCATGGCTGTAACTTTAGCCAAAATATTTATAAAGGACTCTTGTGCTGATGCCTCAAATGTATCACCTTATTAGTGCCTATATCCTGCAGTTTGAGAACTGCCATTCAAGGGAAATTGCAGGACTTAGAGCACATGACTGGTAATGAGAAACATTCCACTTGAATATTCAATCAGTTTCGGCTCAGTTTGTGGTGCCTCAGTCCAAGGGCTGGATTGAAGAGCTCGTTTTAGAAAGAGGTTTCTTCCTCAACATCTCCAGCTCTGCCAGGGCAAAGGCCAGATGCTACCTCAGAGCAGCATTGTGGCAAGGTTAGGAGGAGCATTGCAGCTTTGTCACTTCCACACTGCTGGGGTCAGGGAGAAGGCAGGATTTCAGGAAACACAGAGGTTTTACATATATGATGGTATGATATGTTAGTAAAGGGCCAGGATTTACATTTCTATTGGCCAAGGCCTTATGGGCCTCCCTCCAAAAAGGCCATACAGCTATAAGGGTGCTTGTGTTTTGCTTCAGGGGGAGGGGCAGAAGAGGCAGAAAGTAAAAATAATTTTGCCAAAATGGTTCTTGTCTTGCAAAAAAAACTTGGACATAATTTTTCCTAAATTCTATGCAAATGCTCAGGATAAATATTGTGTTCAAACTTTCCTGGCTGTTTTAGCAGGCAAGATACAACATTCTTCATAACTCCTAAGAAAGGTCTTTCAGTCCAGATGCAACTTTATTTCTTTATCTCTGTGATTAAGCATGTTTTACTAAACTTTATTTTATTGCAGCTTCCCAGAAATGCATGTTTTAATATACCAGACAAGAATAAGCAATGAGCTCATACGCAGAAAAAAGTCTGGTTTATAGTTATTGAATATACATGCTCTGTGTTTGCTATGAGTTTAATATGTATGTCATGCATTCTACTAAACAATTCAAGCATAAATGGAAAAGTTGGGTAATAATGGAAAGAATCTAAAGCTTTTGAATGCAAAAGGGCTTGGCAGAAATATAGGTAGGAAGTAAGAGCTTTGATTGTGCTCTTTATTCTTAGTTTTAATCACAAGCTCCCCAACAGCGATTGTGATGAAAGGGCATTTTTGAAGATCAGTACAGGTATATAAATTAGCTGGTACACCTGACACAAGAAAAGATGTTTCCTCTATTGAAAGCTGAAAAGAGAAAAACTGCACATTTTGTAACTCATGCACAGAGATAGAGCAGAATCCTGTGTGTTTAGCAATGCAGGTCTAGCTCCAGAAAGTAGCTTTAAAAATAGCAGCGTGAATCATACAGCAGTTTCATATCAAAGGTGCTTATCTACAAGCAGTTTGATGGTTTTCCTAACTGTCAGCAGTGCACAGTCTTCCTGGAAGCTGGAAGTCAAACTGTGTTGCTTTTGGCTCACACTTCAGCAGCAATAGGGATTGGACCATTAGAAGCTGCAGCAGGATCTATTACCCTGTCCATGGACTTCAGAGGGTATTGCTTCAGTCCCCTTCTGTTCCAGAGCTTGGCCCTTTTTAGGAGTTGTTGTTCGTGTCGTTGTTCATTTTATTTCATCATTGGACCTGTTGGTATCCTTCAGACTTTGGAGACCTCAGGCTCTCTTCTCTGGCATGACTAAAGGCAGAAGAAACAGCAGTCTCTGGTTTCACCCCTTCGCAGGGAGCAAAAAATGGCACCAGAGCAGAGCAGATAAGCAGAGCAGATAAGTTGACCGTCATCAGCAGTGAAACCCAGAAGTGCCATGAAGTCCCCAGAACTTCATATCCCCCCCTAAAGGGCTATCTGGAATATCTTGCTTCATCCAAATTGAGATGTCCAAAATAAAACACTTTATTGATAAATAGTTAGAAAAGGGCTTGCAACCAGGTCTTGTTTGCATACTTTTTTGTCCCTCATACAATGCATTGTGGATGGAAAGGACAGGCTTTTGGACACTTGGATTTGGGCATGGCAGTACTGCAGTGGTAGAGGCCAAAGGCTGTTGCAGTAACCAGTGAAGAGTGTTGGCTGATGGGAGGGCAGAGCAAATTCCGCAAATGCACGGGGCAGATAGCTCCCCTCAGGCTGGATTTTTCCTTACACATCAGCTGTGCAGCTGCAGGAAAGCTCTGATGCCAGGTGAGGAGCTGGCATAGTTCAATTGCCTGCACTCTCACCCACTTGATTAAACACAGGCATTTGCCCATGTTCTCTAAATTACTTGGGATCATTTACAGTTGTAAAAATACGCTGTTACAAAAGCTTTGTTGTTCACCTTTAGGGATGAACGTGTTCAGCTCTGACAATGTTATCTAGAGAGAACAGCAGCCCAAATCATCTCAAACATGCTTGCAATATAACACTGCTTCAGGCGAGGCTCACTGACACCAGCGCTGCGAAAGAAAGGAACGAAAATGAAGTGACCATTACAATGACCAGTGTGAGGAAGACGACACAATTTCACTTGAACAACCAAATTTAAATAACAGAAAATTGCACTGCCTGTCCTTTTTTTCCTAGTTCTCTGGAGGTGTTCTTTCTGTGGCAATGAATTATTCCCTGGGCTTTAGCATCAAACAGCGTGTATCCCTGAAAGCTGTAGTGCAGTCAGTCCAGGCAGAGCACAAGGCTTCTGAAACATTGCCGTCTCGTGGCAGTCTCCTGGCACCACTGCAGCTGCTGTAGTGCAGACAGCCTCGCCAGAGGTCACAGGCAGGTGTCACAGGCATTTAGTGGTAGGCAGGATATGCAGGGGAAACTTCCTCAAATTTCACAGATGAAGATAGAGAGTTGGTTTTGTGCAAAAAAAAAAAAGAAAATTAATCAGATGAGACAGGTGCCCAGTCAGATGATGACAAAGTAACTGAACTGCTGCCAAGTGAAAGGCAGTCCTGGATTCCCTTGATGGGTTTCTGTGCTTTCATGAGCCTCATAGCAGCCCTGAATTCAGTCACCTTGCTGAAGCAGTTCAGTGTCTACATCGACAGTCAGGAAGGCTTACAGCTCGGGAAGGCAGATGACCTGGGATGGCTTTCTCAGAATGGGAGCTCTCTTCTTTTCCATGCCAAACTTCCTGTACTGTCTCCAGCACACCCTGTAACACACGCTCAGTACAAAATGTTACAGTCATTTTGCAGTAAATACCCTACGAAGATATCCTAAATAATGTGAATAATTTTTTCATTTTGGGGTTATTTTCCCCCATCGACATTAAATCAGGTTTTCTGCCTTGGATTGCTTTAGCACTCATCACTTAAAAGTAATCATTATCTCTGTGTATAAATTACTGTCATTCCAAATATTTTAGCACGTACTGTACAGTGTGCTTTTAAAAGCAAATCAGCATCTGTCTTAATTTTTGATGTATGAATTATTTCCTAGGATTACGGTCTTTACCATTTAGTCCAGTGAGAGTCAGCTTTCCCAGTCCGGGGCTATTAAACACCAGTTTGGAAGACCTGTGTGGATGCAAGTCTGACTTGTACATCTGTCATCTAAACTGGGCTTTACACAGACGCTATCGAAGGAACGTGGCAGATTTCCACTGACCTGTGATGAAGAATCTCTTTGTCCTATGCCAGATGTGTTGACCTCCTGTCCTGCAGTATCCTCGAGAGTTTGTATGAATACCCCCTATATTGCTGTCTGCCCTGAGCTATTGTAAGGAAGAAATCCTTGCCAGTTCTGGGAAGGGTATGTGTTTAATAGCACGGTGCCTCAAACCATGTCTGGTTTTTAATAAAGCTTAGAGAGGCTTTTCTGTGCCTCACCCAAATGATCTGAGTCTGAGCTCAGGGGCTCCAAGTCGGTGTGTGCTTCTATAAATGGAGATGCCCACAGAAAAAGACAGGTGGCTATAGAATCTCACTGTATACAGCACACAGTTGCTACTAATGCACTTCCATATAAATTTTACTGGTTTATTTTATAAAATGCAAACTTGAGTACAGCTTTGAGCAATTATTGATGCTTTCAGTAACATTTTCTTCCCTCACACACCCTTTTCCACCCCAATGACGATTCAGTGACGAAACCTGAACCCAGTGCATCCCACCATTTTTAAATTGGAACAAGGGCAGAATTTGGAGTTTCACTGGCTGGATTTCAGGACATTTTAAGGACTAATGGATAATTTTCCTAAAGACTTAGGGTATGTTTCACCAGTGGGTGACTGGAGGATAGGTCATCTCTGATTTTAATAAACTTCTGAGCATGCAAAAACCATTGCTACTGAAGCCAGTGGCAGCTCAGCGGTTTTGAAGCTCTGCTGTGTCATTTCTGCTGTAGAAGCAGTGTTCTCTAGCACTGGCCCAGGCTGGCTCTAGAGAATAAATTTGATATGGTGCATGCTGGTGAAACGTCTACACCTTCTGAGCCTTGGGTCGCTGTGCAGGAGGTATCAGGGCAGGGAGCTTACACCACTTATGCCCATTGTTCTCTCAGGGATGGAGTGGAAACCAGCCCAGCCAAAACCTGGATCACCTTGCAGAGGTGGAGTCAGTCCAGGCAAGAGCCAGTCCCAAGCAAAGCCTGGGCAATGCGGGTGACCAGCGAGTCTGAGGTGCACACAGAGATTCAAGCCCAGAGCTAACATGATAATCTGATGTAGTGCTCACGTAAGAGGGGAGGATTCCTGTTCTTTGTCACCTCCTCTCTTGTCACTAGAGCCCATCTGGGGCTAGAATGTTTGCTGCCTTGTGAGACCAAGCACTGTGATATGCAAAATATCACTCTGATGTATTTAATATCCGTGGCTTTAGTAAGTAGTAATTGGTAGTCTCACCAGCTCATTGAAAATCCTGAGGAGGCAAAAAGAACTGAGGGCAAATGCAGCTGTGATGATACTGGTTTTAAAAGGGATTGTTGCAGCTACTGGCCCCAGTATGGATTTGCAAGGCTAGGTAGTGATGTAATTTGATGCCTTTCTTGCCTTATTCACTCAAAGGCATATAGTTTTATTTTATATACCCACACCTTATAACCCTTGGCTTCATGTGTCTGTTGCTGTAAAATACAAGCCTGTCATTTTCTCAGATTTCCAAACTTTTCCTCTTCTGTTTGTAATAGACTTTTTTCCCATCACTTAAATGCACTCAGTTTTCCTTAATGACATGGTGGGGTTGCAAGAATGGTTTATGTTGAGTAGCAGGGGCCTGTTGTCTTTCTGTTGCAGAAAAATATTTACTTCTCATGGCCCATGATTGCTGGGCTTTTTTAATCAGCTTTTGTTTTCCTAGCTCCTCCCTCTGTTGTGTCTTCAGGTGAACCCAAGGACTATCTGTAAACCCTCTCTGTGATCTTGACATAAGCTCCAGCTCACTGAACTGCCCTTCATGTTTGTTTTTGATATTTAATCTCTTTGGACATCCCTAAAACAGTAGAGTGACTTTGAGGCAGTGATAAGGTGCCAATCAGTTTATTAAGTCATCCTTGTACAGGAGTGACAAGCTGGAGGCTGACTTAATACAGCCAAGAAGAAATACGGAGAAAGGCATTCACTTGCTTTTTATTTCTCTTAAATTCCAAGGTCAGCTGGTGTCTAGTTTGCACTGCCCAAAACCACTTATCAATCTGCTTTTGCCCAGGCACATGGGTGAGAAGGGAGGTTTGCTCTTTGGGAGCTGGAGCATTGGCATCTACAAGTCCAGGCCCAGGTGTGGTCTTTACCTAGTCACAAGACCTGCCAGGAAACAGCCAATGGTCAGGGACAGAGGCTTCACTGACCTGCAGTGACAACACAGACCTGTTCAGAGTTGTATGCTTGACTTACCTGTCATGGACTGTAGGACAAATGTTCCCAGCCACTCTGGGTAAGGCTGGGGATCCATCAAAGAGGTAAAAAGTTTGGTGAGATTTTTGACTGGAAAATGTTCTTGTAGTATCCAAGTACTGCTGTGTATCACAACAAATTTGTGCATGTTGATTTCTCTTGGTTTTTGGGTTTTTTTTAATTTGATTGAGGGCTTCCTTATCACCTCTCCATATTTGCCTGGATGTATGCATATATTCCTGTTACTTGTCTGTCCCCCTAATTGATTCCTTAATCTCAAGTAATTGAATTGACTTGATTTTACTTGATGTCAATTAAGTAAAACATGGAGGTAGGAAACCAAGGTAAAGCAATGCTGACAGCCCTATTTTAAAGCTGGACTATTTTCTCTTCCAGTATTTTATAAAATTACCTATAAAAGTATAAAAGGTTTAAAAGAAAGGAGAGAGGTCTGTCTTTTGCTGCCAAGACAATGAAAAAGAAGTGCAAATGATATAATAATGGATATCTCTTACTGTAAATCAACCGTGTGGATTCCTTCTGGTAATGAAAACAGCTATTTGATAGAGCAGATTGAATACTGCAGAAGAATTAACAAACATTGAGTCACCTGATTCACCTACTCATCATGGCTTCCTGTGAACAAACATGTAACCTTTCATGCTCTGTTTCTACAAAAATGCTAGCAAAAGGGTTTATGGGCAGAAATGCTCAAATGCAACTCACAGAGATACTCATAAAAATCATATTTTGTATTTGTTTCATGGTTTGCATGGGCAGCCCAGCTCTGGCTCTGCTTCACAGAAGCACTTGTGGTTTTGCCTGGTTTTAAGCCTACCTTTTCAAGTCACATCAAGTCCATGTCAAGAAAACAAAATCTTTGCCACTCCTTTTGATGACAGTAGATATGAGCATATCACCCATGCATTCCAGAGGCATTCCCATTCCTAATCTATCAGTTTCTGAATGCAAATAAAATGCTGTGTGCCATGGAGACATCATCAGGGGAGTGGTGTGTTTAGCCCCTCAATGCTCCAGGCTTGCCAGACAACAGTGCTGGGCAGGAAAAAAGCATGTTTCTCAGGAGCAGAGGACACATTATTTCTCTTCTGGTGGATCATTTGGAGGGTGGACTCTGGCAGGGAATCATCATTGCCAGCTGTGATTGTATAGCCCAGATTTCCAAAGGTCAGGAAGGGCCAGAGAGAAGGACATAGGCTGGTCTCAGGTAATGTGCCCTGAATGCAGATATTCCACTATCCAGTTCACAGCCCACTCTCTTGTCCAGGCCTTTTCCACCAGCATCTTCTGAACAGTGGTGTTTGTCATGCTCTCAGTGGTTTTTTTCCTCCAATGAGTTCACTTTGCAGTGACAGACAGAAGACACTTTTGCCAGAGGACTCAGCCCAATATTTTGTGCCTAGGCTGGGGCAGCAGGCATTGGGGCTGCTGGGATGAGGGCAAATGCTGGTGCTGAACAGCAAGACTGGTAAATCAGTGAGCCTGTAAAGAGATCTGAGGGGTTATTGGGAAGTGCATTGTTAATGCTATTAAGTATTACTTAGGCCTACAGCAAGCTGCACCTTCAACAGTCCAAACTGTAATTGCTAGCTGATGCAGAAGTTGGGCTGAATGTATGTAAATCCTGTTGAAAGCTAATATCATTTTGGCTTCTCAGGCAGATTAGCAGCCTCTGCAATTAACAGCGTGGGTGGCTGATGATATTAGTGGAGAATCTGTTGTACAGTGCTGTAGGGTGTGTTCAAACTTGCATAGAGTAGAAGTTCCCCTTTTTTCCAACCTTTGGATGATCAGATAACACAGAGCCCATGCTGTGGCCCTTTGGAGGGGGAAGGCTAAGAGCCACAGGAAGGTGTGACTGGATTCCAGTAATCTTGACTCTTCATCCCTTTCCTCATTACATTCATGGTTGATGGTTCCAGTGGAGAAGCCAATGCCTCACCCATTTCTTGCCTGTCCCACTCTCTTCCTGTGACACACCAATTTTTGGAGGCAGGGGAAGAGGGAGAAGGAGAAACCTTCCATCAGTGTTTAAACCAGTTATACCCAGCCCATGACACCTAAAGTCCTTTTATAAGCACATATTTTCATGGATTTTCTGTCTACCCTGTTTATATATCTATTTAGAGAGAGAGACTTAGAGACACCCATACACAAATCCCAATAGCCATCTTTCCAACCATCCATGAAGTCTAATTTTTGCAGCAAGCACTTGAAGAGTAGATAAACTGAGTGCTAGGACCCGTGCTGGATGAAAGAGAAGAAGAAATGCACTGCAATTGCCTAAAATATGACCATTCTGGTTTGGTGGGTTTTGTGGGGTTTTTTAATGCATTTGGGAACAAAGATGCAAATGCAAGTAATAACAAGTAGGTGTACAGAAAAAGGAAGGTCAAAGAAAGTGTATTCCCCCACCAAAAAAAAGGTGATTAAAAACTGGTAACAGATGAGGAGAAGGCTGAGGTACTGAACAACTTTCTGCATCAGTCCTTAATGGCAGCCTCTCTTCCTACACCTCTCAAGTGGATGGACAGCAGGACTGGGACTGTAAATAAAGATCAGGCTCATGACTACCTGAGTCATACCCAAGTCTGTGGGATCCAATGAGAGGCTTCCAGAGTCCTGAAGGAATTGGAAGATGTAGTTTTCCATGGTATTTGAAACTTGTGGCAGTCAGGTGAAGTCACAGGTGACTGGAAAAAGGGAAATATTGCACCCATCTTTAAACAGGGAAGAAAGCATGGCCCTGGGAACTACTGACCTGTCAGGCTGTCCGCTGTGCCTGGAGTGATTTTGGAACAGACCCTCCCAGAAGCTCTGCTAAGGCACATGGAGGACAGGGAGGTGATTCAGGACAGGCAGCACAGCTTCACCAAGGGCAAGTCCTGCCTGACCAACCCAGAGGCCTTCTGTGATGGGGTGACTCCATCAGTGGACAAGGGAAAGGTTACACATGTCATTTATCTGGACTTCTGTAAAGTCTTTGACATGATCCCACACATCCTTTTCTCCAAACTGGAGAGAGGTGGATTAAGTTAGGTGGATTGGGAATTGGTTGGATGGTCACATCCAGAGGGTCGTGGTCAAGGGCTCAGAGTCCCAGAGGATATCAGTGACCAGTGCTGTCCCTCAGGGGTCTGCACTGGGACCAGTGTTATTTAGTATCTTCATTGGTGACACAGACAGAGGGATCGAGGGCACCCTCAGCACATTTGCAAGCTGAGTGCTGCTCTTGACACTCCTGAAGGACAGGATGCATCCAGAGGGACCTGGACAAGCTCAAGGAGCGGCCCATGGGCATCTAAGGGGGCATAACAAGACCAAGTACAAGGTGCTGCATCTGGATCAGGGTAATTCCCATTATCAGCTGGGGATGAACAGATTGAAGGCCTCTGAGAATTGTTAATTACAACACAGTTATTTTAGGTGGAGCCATCCCTGCAGGCAGGTGAGTAGGGGGGTTTAATAAATTAATTTATCCCAGGGTCCTCCAGGTACCATCATACTTTCATTCCACACATTCAGTACCATTCAGCACTCTTTGGGTAGCTTTTTTCATTGCAGTAAACACTCTTCACTTGCACCATGTCCAGACAGCTCTTATCTTATTTTTCTTGTCACTTAAATGATTTTTTCACAAGAGGAGGGTGCGACTGCTAATAGCAATGCTATCAGTGTGTTTCCTAAGGCTGTGCCATGTCACCTAAAGCTTTCCTTCCTGCTGCTTCCTTTCTTTCCTGAACTTCAGGCAACACGTTTCCATTGACAGAGCTGGAGTGGTATGGGGAGGGCTTCCACAGTCATTTGCCAGGAGAGTAGATAAAATTTTCTTTTCAGCGAAGCCAGCAAGATCTTTGTCACTGCTGTTAGCTGAGACTTCTCTCGGTTTCTAAATGGTGCTGAGGAAGGACAAGTGGGTTGAACACACTGAGAATAACCTGATGACTTGACAGAGGAGAAAAAAACCTTTTTTCTGCAATTTCTGCCAAAGTGAAATGATTATTTTCCTCTGTAATCCACTACTGCTCTTTATCGAGCCTTGAGCATTGAATATGTGATTTGTAGGTAAAAGTATCTGCCTGCAGCAACATTTTGATTTGGGGAGTGGGAGGGTTCCCCCACTAGCTGAGAAAGTTTTCAAAATATCTTGCAGAGATACCCAGGTGAATGGTCACTGCTTTGAAAATCCCAAGGAAGTTTTAAGTCCACACATTGTGTACACAGAGGCTTCCAAAGTGCAAGGCTGTGGCAGCAGCTCTCTCTCAGATGACACAGCAGCTTGGATGTGTGTGGCCCCTACCCCGATGGCACAAACTGTGGGAAGAAGAACCAGGCTCTGGAGATGCATCTGTGGAAAGGAGAGTTTCCATTCTTTCACAGCATAAAGACAGTTTCAGGCTCACTGTGGGGGATATTGCTTCCCCATTGTAATACAATTTTTTTAAAGGCCTTATCTCGTTCCGCATACACACACACTTCAGAAATGTTAATCTCACTTTTGTGCTTAACTGTTTCAGGAAAGTGGGAGGCATTGTTCCCTAACATTTTTAAGTTACTAAGATATGTTCACTGAGAAATGTGATGTACTTCTTTCTCTGTAGCTGAGAGTGTTAGCCAAAAGTGAAGGAAAGTGGGAGGGCTTTATTTTAGAAGTCCTTTAAGATCCCAGTGCTTCTTGGCTATCCTCTTTAAAGCCTTTTTAATAGCAAGCCCACTCAAGCAGTCTGACAGTTCACATCACTTCGTACGTGGCCACAGAACAAATGTGCAGGGGCGGCTGGGGAAGGACTTGGCTTGCTGGATCTGGCTGTGCCTGAGCTGGGAGCCCTCCAGGCAGACACCTCCTTGTCTATAGGTAAAGAAATTACCTGGGTCGGCCTTCTATGAGCTGGTAGGGATTCTCTGACATTGGAAGGCTGCTTCAGGACTCCTTCCTTCTTCTCTGGGAGCTGCTCAGCAAATCCACCACGTAAACCTCTCTGGACTGAGTTGCCTTCTTGGTGGTTTATGTTACAAAACTTTGTTCCATGTTTGTCCGGCTCAAATGCGGTCAAGCCAAATGCAAAGGAACTTCTAGATGGGGCAGCTGCTGCTGCTATTTTTGTAATTTTGGTTTGTTTATGCTCAGCTTCTGAAGCTAACCTTCTCTCCAAGAACAAAGGACCTCAGCAAACCCCAGCGAGTCAAGTCTCTCCAGCATGTCGCCAGAGGGACCAGAGGTGTAATTTAGCTCAGCAGATTTTATTTGCCCAGACTCCATGTGTGCAATGGCAAACCAGCCTGGCGTGTTTCAGAGAGGAGGCACAGATTGCCATGTGTAGATCTGTCACGTGTGCACTGCTGGCTGAGCTGTGGGAACTGGACAGCAGGCTGCTTTAGAACGAAGAGCCCAGCAGAGCAGGCAGCCCTGATTTGCACCAGCACTCTGCAGGAGTGGCAGGTACCTCACTCTGCTTCCTCATGGTCCTGTGAGTTTGCTGTCATGGACACCTTCACTTGTGGTCAGAAAGGGGGATGTGACCTTCGCTCATGGGTTGCAGGAAAAAGCTACTCTGCAAGCCCTCACTGTCTGTCTGTCCTTCCTTGTCCCTTCTTGAAGGCAAGTCACCACTGTCACTTAGGCAATGTCTCTGGCTCCCCTAGATGTTTTAAACCACTTGGTGCCCTGAACTGGGCTAGGAAAATAACCATGTATTTTTTCCTGGATTCTTCTTCAAATTGACCCTTTGGGATTGAATATCAACATTATGATACTGATATCTGGCAGTGAAAGGACTTTTTGTCATTCCCCGTGAGTGAACAAGGCCTCAAATCTGAGAATGAAAAGAAAATGAATGCTGTCTGAAAGGGTTCTGTGACTGCTCTGAAGAGAAGGATGCACCTAAGCTACATGCAACATGCCAGCCTGGTAGTTTTTCTTCATCTTTTAAGTTCAAGGAATATTGGGAGAGGGAAGAGAAGCGTTTCAGCACTTCTCAAAGATGTGAATTAACTAGCAGAAGCCTGATGAGAGACAAAATATTATCATCTTAGGAAGGATGCAGTGGAGGAGCAGTACCTCCTTTGGCCAGCACAACCACAACCAAAGCAGGACTTACAGCCCCCCCTGCTTGTGGCAGCATCCCCACCTCCAATCCATACAGGACTAGGGGAGGGCTTTAAAGCTGAGAGGAATGGCTGTACTGCTCTTTTGTTGGTCTGTGCTGGATGTCCTTTGCCTGGCTTGCTGGACAGTAGGAGCAGGGCTGATGTGGCCTCTTACTGGGGTTTTGCACCATTGCTGCTACCAAGGTACAGATCTTCCATCCACTTGACACCTGGAAAAACACCAGGACAGTAAAGAACCAGTGGCATCAGCAACCTCAGAGGTGTCACCTATGCTTTTTCATTAATTTCCTTGGAGGTAACTCAGACCATAACATGTCCTGGTTGTTTTGTGGTGGTGTTGTAGATGATGATAATGATGATCTTTTAATGAGCTAATACATTCATTACTTACTATGCCAACATGTAAGGCAATTACTTCTCTTCATTCAGAAACTATAAGGGGTTCCTTTTCAGAACAGATTGGCAAACATCCCTTAGCCAAGGATCCAAGGGCATCATCCTCTTTCAGCTGTACAGCTTCTCATTAATATTTGAAAAGGTTTACTGCAAAATTTAGGGTCGCAGTGTAGCATTTTATGCAGTTATTTCAAAATTCATAGATTTCTAGATTTTTCAGGCCAGAAGGGACTATTATGCACACCTCCTCTGACCTCCTGTATAATGTAGGCTACATTTGTTTAAAGTTTCAATTTGTTTTCCTGAGCAAACTTGTATTTATTATATATAGTTTGGCATAGAAGAGCAGCTAGTGAAAAGGTTGAAACCCATAAATATTATATCAGACCACCTGGTGCTCTGAAGCTTGATTCTGAATGATGGCTGCTCAAAATGAAGAGCAGCTTGAAAGACAGGGAGATATAATGATGTGCCTATTGCAAAGAGCAAATGAATTGGCTCCATGTCAGGGAAAGTTCTATCTGGGAGCCCAATTTCAGGTCATGTTGGTTTTTTTTCCTCTGGAAACTAATGCTCTTTCAGTCAGCATAACCTTTATTTTGAAAATAAAGAAGGGAGAGGAATGTTTCTGTAGGACATCACGCTAAATCTGAATAACTCAGTAATGAAAAGCCATCTCAAACTGACAAAGGGGATGCCCCTAACCGAAGGACAAAATTTACACTTGAAGATGTGCATGCAGAAAATAGCCTGACACACCCATAACTGCAGTCACCATAATGCAATGGTTTCATCTGAATAGCAGGGACATATATTTTGTATTTACTGACATTCCATTGCGTGATTGAAGATGTGTTGAACGGGTCAAGAGAGATGTTTCTGTCTTAGCATCTCTGTTTTAAACAAAGATGAAAAGGAAGGGCCATAGGAGTCCCAGGCTGAGCAGCAGTTTCTGTGACACTTAGCCTGGGCTTTGATGAGCTCGCTTTCACTCAGCCCCTTGCTCATGCTGGAAGCCTGTGGCAGGGCTTTGCAGCTCAGCACAGACCCACCATGTAAAAACTACAGGTTCTGTCTTGATGATTAACGTTAGCTGTTTGAAATAATCCAAATGCTGCCCTCTGATCTGATAAAATGAATAAATACATTGGGTGTGAATGATAGGAGCTAGGGGGAGGAACTCAGAGGGGATGAGGACAGGAGTTTTTGCCAGGTTCAGTTTTCTGAGAACAAAACAACTTTCAAGGGTACGGGGGTTGGGGGATAAAATTTTTATTTATTTCTTTTTCTTCTCCAGATGTTGCTATATGTTGGAGGCTTGTCCCTGGTTTGGAGACTGTGTTTTACTGCCTGAGATGGGAGAGAGAAGATATTTTCACACTGAACAGCAGCATAAATTCTCCAGGGGCATGGGAGGAATTGTGCTCATGGTAGATTCACAAACGAGTAACAAGGGGAGGTACTTCAGTTTCCCAGGGTACAAAATCCAGCAGTAGAGCTCAGCAAATGATGAGGTTCTAGCTGCCAGCTTTTCTCCAACCTTGCCTAGCTCATTTAACCTTCTTTACATTTTGCTAAGCCACATTTGGTCTTTGCACACCCTGTTTTATTCCAGTGAGGACAAGATAAAGACAGGAATGTCGGTGGTATGAACACCTAATTGCTTGTGTGCAAAGACACTGCTGCCTCTGTAGAAGCAGGCTAGACCCCAGGAAATGAGTGAACCATTCTGCATCCATCCATGTCTGACAAATACAGGAAGTATTAAAAAAGCAAGGTATGCACTAATTAGAGTAATGAAGTTAATTGCATCACTGTGATATGCAAAGGTGTTCTCCTACACAAAGTTAGTGAATTTAATTTGAGTCACCATTTTCCCTGTTTTGAAAATGTTGTAGCTCACTTTTCAGTCAATACAGGTGTTTTGCTACTCCTGCTGGTAAAACACCCATCATTAGGTTCTCTTTCTATTGATATTTTAGGAGATGTTATAAGCATCATGTAATCATGTTTTAATAATTATTTCTGATTATATCAGCTGCTGTCATCTGGCTTTTAGGTCCTATTCCTTTTCTTCATGCCTTTTAATATACTTAATTATCTTTCTATTATGATTTCTGTTTCCTAATCGGGACACAAGTATCATATTAGACCAATACATAGTTATTACCTTTGTGGTTTTTAATTTTATAGTGAAGAAAAGAGTAACTGCTGGCTCTGTGAAATAGATTGGATGCCCCAAGGATTTTTTTAAGAAAAACACGATTAATACAACAGCCAAATGGTAGGAAAAAATGGAAGAAAAATTAGGGGCCACTCATAACAAGGTTTTGCCTTTTTTTGCCCATGCTTGTTTGATAGGTGTTATGTGAGTATGAAAGGATGGTGAGTGCTGTGAGTTCATTTTCTTCTAAGAAGTCCCCTGAGCATCCATTCTGGATGCAATGAAAGATTTTTGTACATTAAGTCATAGGAAATTCAAGGATTCTCTCCTGAGCCTCTTAACCAGTAGGTTTTTTGTTTGTTGGGGGATTTTTCCCCCAAGGAAGGTTTTGCAGTGTGGTGACCTACTGACAAGTTACTTGATGGCAAATCAATGGTTTAAAAACTATGGTCCCAGGCATGGTGCTTGGCCTGGAGAATCAGAGCAGGGCAGTTGTGTGGGGGTTTGACTAAGCACGGTGCTCCTTTTCTTGTTCTGAGGGTGTGTGTTTGTAAAGGAAGAGTTCTTCACAGAAGAACTGCATTGCATGACCATGTGGTTGGATGATTTCTGACCTCTGCCACAGAGCTATTTTACACCTGAGGTGGCTGTTTGAGCCTTGCTTGTAGGCAGTGCACACAAAGAATTGGGCTTTTCCAAGGTAAAGTTCATCTGGCCTATTTTCAATGTCCTATAATAAACACGCTCCCTAGAAAACCCAGTACTGAATAGAAATGCAACCTGCTGCAGTTAGCTCTTCTTTGTACATCAAACCTTTCATCTTCCTAAATTTGGATGAGACAATCCAGCCTCATTTGTCATGACAGAGCTCCACTTTCTTAAGGAGCTGCTGGGAGATCTTCAGGTATAAAAAACAGTAATTCAAATCTCTAATTTTGAAACAGATTGATCCATGCTTTGTCTGTTTACGAATACAGATCATGCTTTGTATCAGAAGTTGTTTAAGGCACCTGAGGAGTTTGTGTCAGGTTCTGAAGCAGCATTTTTAGCAGTTTTTAGCAGTGCCATAACTCAGATTGATCAGTGGAGGAGAAGAGCGCACAACAACTGGCAGGAAAAAAAGAAATGGATGCCAGCTGTTAGAAAGAAATTCTATCTGCTCTTCTGCTCTGTCTTTTCCTTTTGAAGCCATTCTTTGCTCTCTGGGGAAGAGATTTCCAGCCCTACATGTGAAGAGAGCCTCTGTTCAGGTGCAGCCCTGATGGAACAGCCCTAGTCTTGGTGACATTCAGTCTCTGAATGTGCTCAGTTCTTTTACTTAATTTTTTAAAATTATTATTATTTATTCCCCTATCCACAGGGGGAAGTAGTAGAGAGTTAGGAACTGAGCAAAGTCCATGCAGCTCAACCAGCAGTGGGAGTAACTTGCCATCACTTCCAGGTGCAAACTTTCAGATCAGTGTATGTGGGATTGAATGATAGGCTGGTGTCAGCCATCCAAGGGCTCACAGTCTCCATCTCCAACATTACAGGGACATACCTGTGTTCTCCTTATTCACTAAAGGGTAATTTTCAGACAGTAAAAACAACTCATGATCGCCTTTAGGAACCTCACAAGGACATGGAGCCAGTATGACTCATTACTAAATTACTCAGAGACTTGATGATCATTCTTAGTATCATTCTCATTATATTTTATGTCAAGTAGCACAACACATGTAAAGGAGTGAGAGCTCTCTCTCTCTGGAATTACTTGCTTCCAGACCTGGAAACGACACAATGTGAAAGAACAGCACTTAGCTAAATTACATTATTATGAGCTTTATCAAACACCTATCAATATATCCAGAACTCCGTCTTCCACCTTCGGTGACCTGTCTCTTGGTGCTTTGCCCTGGTCAGAGCTGCTCAGAGTTTTCTGTAAAGCCCTTGCACAAAGTCACTCTAGAGTGCATGTACAAATAACAGTGAAGGAGCTCCAGGCCGTCTCCTGGAGATCTGATCAATTTTACAGCACAAAAGCCTTGTAAGAAGATTTTGGGGAGAAGTTTTCCATCAATATGGATCAGATGCAGTAAGTTTTGATACACAAGGAGGTAGAATCAAAGAATCATTGAATCATATGGTTTGGGTTAGAAGGAACCTTAAAAATCCTCTAGTTCCAACCTCCCTGTCAGGGGGAGGGACATCTCCCACTACTCAAATCCCCATCCAGCCTTGCCTTGAACACTCCCAGGGACAGGGAATGCACACCTTCTCTGGGCAACCTGTGCCAGTGTCTCACCACCCTCACTGTAAAGAATTTCTAATGTGTCATCTAAATTTATCCTCTGCCAGTTTGAAGCCATTGCCCCTTTTCCTGTCACTACAGGCCCTTGTAAAGAGTCCCTCTCCAGGGCTCTTGTAGTCCCTTTAGGTACTGGAAGGTGCTGTAAGGTCTCTGCCATAGGTGATCCACTGTTTTTAAAACAGGGTTGATGGACACAAAGGAAAAGGCAGCTTCTCCATGCTTTCCTGCTTCAAACTCTGAATTTACTTTAGCAGAAAAACATGGAATATCAGAAGAATTTGCCCCCTCCTCAGCCAGCAGCTGCCTGCACTGGATTAGGTACATTAGCAATACCCAGGTAGCACTTGTCAGATGTCTACAGTCCTTCTTTTTCATAATTTTCAAATCACTTAAGGTCAGAGAGTTGTCTGTGTCTTGTTTTAATTTTTTTTATTTCTGGTCTTCTCTCCTTCCAGACCTTAGCCACTGGTCAGTGTATTAATTCGTAATTGTTTTTCTGGTGAAGTAGCATGCAATGATAATTTGTTACTGTGAAACCTGTAATGAGTTTTAATTATGGCTCCTGATGCCACGCACTGTCATTTAAATCTCAATGGCTGTCAATTCCACGTTCTCTTCCAGAGAAAATACAGCTCTTTCCCCCTTCAAACATCTGCATTAATGCACAGTTTATGCTTGCCTCGGTGGGGCTAAGAGAGTCACAAAATGCTAGCTCCTCAAATTATTAGCCTCTGTGACTTAGGCCTGGTGGAGAAGAAAGCCAACATAATCTATTTGTTACTTTCAGTGGGCACTCTGGACACAAGAGAAACACTGCAGACTCAACAGACATGTCCTTGCAGATACCCTGGTGTGGTTTTGTTTGTTTGGAGAAGCCCAGCCTTGTGACTCTTGCTGTATTTCTTACAAAGAAAAACATAATCATGCAAGCAATTATTTCTGTGGGTACTTTCTTGAGCAGATGGTCAGCTGCACTGAAGCTGTTGGAGTTCTTCCTTCCCATTTCACCAACATTAAATTTCAAGCAGTTTTTACCATCCTGTGTTCGTGGGACGTAGGGGAGCAGGAGAGGCTTCTGGTCAAACCCCAGCAACAGCACAACAAATAATTGCAGTAAAGCTCTCACTCGGATCATGTGCTGTGCCTGAAAAGGAATACATTTGATTGTATTTTTGGGGGCACAGTGTCTGTAGGGCATAGGCCAGCCAGATGTGGAGGCAGACCCACAATTTCCTTCGGTAAGAAGCTGGCTGGCAGGGTGTGAGGGCAGGCAGGAGGATGGAGCCAGGAAGCCTCACAGCCTCATCCCAGAGGAAGCTCACTGGATGCCACAGGGCAGTAGCAGTGGAGTTTGTGCAGATGCAGCAGAGAGAAACATTGGGAGTCTTCAGCTTTGCATTAGGAGCCAACACAGGAGGAAGCACGGCTGTGGAGTGCTGACTTTTTCACCTGTTACTGTAACATCAGCTGGGACTGCTGCAGTTTTGTAATGTTGATAACTCTTGGGAAACAACTCTGGGACTTCTGCACTGGGAAATGTAAGTCATCCAGCCTGAGCTCCCATGGCTTCTCTTAGCTTGTCACCAGCCACAGATTTGTAAGCTCTTACATGAACCAGGCAGAAAGGAACAAACCCACAATATCTGGCTTGGCTGTATGTGGTCAGTCATCTCTGCTGCAAGAATGGCCCCAAAGGAAGAGCCAAAAGAAGCTGTGCTAGCTGAAGATACTCAACTGTTTGCTTAGTCTTGTGTGCTGAAACAAGATAATATCATTCTCCATTTATTCTGTTCTTTTCTTCTAAAGCTTAGGTTGAAACCTAAAACATGATCTCCTTAGTAACTCTGGTTAAACAGAGTAGAAACCTGGCACATATCTAATTGAAAGCTGAGATTTTCAGAGGAGCCAGAGGGGACTGAGCACTCACTTCTGAGCAGGAGGGATTTGCAGTTAACTCCCAGTGTTTTCCAGCTCTGATTCTCTATGCTTTCCCTCATGAGCTTATTCATGCTGTGTAGTGGAGATAATGTCTACACAAATATTAAAAAATATGTGGAAGCCTGTATTGTCCTTTGATTTTTTTTCCAGTTGTTTCTACATCTTGACAGATTTCCTCCTTCTTGAGTTCCTCTGCTATCATTAGCCAGCATCATCACTCAGAGAACGGTGTTTGTACAAGCAGCTGTCAGACTTTTTACTGTCCTAATTACAGAAGAATGAAACCTTTTTCTTCACTGAGCTATCCAAGACACTCTGTGTGTATGTGCTTGTTTGTGTGTGTTATGGAGCAAAGCAATAGAGTCATTCTCCTCATTTCAGAGCTTAAAAAGATGTTGGATATAAAGCAGGACCTCATCAGGCTGTATTCTCTTTGCCTTCCCAGATCAGCCTCAGTGGTGCTTTCTGATATTAAGTATGGCCTCTCACTTTCAATGGGCTATTTGTGCTTTGCTTTGATTGTGTTTCTGCTTTTATTAACAAGAATCAGGAAGGAGTGATGGATGCATTGTGAGAAACTATTTTACTAAAAACTGGGGTGTCTTCTGGCTTGGACAGTATGCAGGCTGCTTTTACAGGGAAGTGGGTGCTACGTGTAGGAGCTGACAGGGATATGAGTTGACTTTTCTGTAGCCAGCAACTTCCATCCTTTCCTTCTTCAGCTGCATTTTCCCTGGCAGTAGAAAGCTGAGGGAATCTTCTTACAGCAGTTCCTTCCTGCCAGCACAACCATGTAGTTCCCTTCTGAGCTGCCCTGGCCTTGTCCACTTAGTAATCAAGCCAGGGAGGGAGCTGATGTGAAATGTGGCCACATTCTGCCTCACCCAACATGGAAAGCTGATGGCTCTTCCCTACCAACAAAAAAGCATATGAAAGGGTTAGCTATTTCCTGAAATCCTGCTGATGTGGTGGGTAGAGAGGTGTGGGTCTGGCAGTGGGAAAGCCTCACAGCTGTAACTCATTGATTTAGAAGGTTTTGGCCTCTTGTGATTCCCCTCTGCTCTGTATATGGAATTACCTGGAAAACTCAGTGTGGTGCAAGTGAGCTGCCTGGCTTAGTAGCAGCATGGCTCGTGGTGAAAGGAATGGGCTTAGCTCTGGAGGTGGGAATGCTCAGGTGGTGGCTGAGGTGGGCCGGGGATGTAGAGCTACACTTCCAGAGCCCATTGCATGGGTACCTGGAGAGCCACAGCGATGGGCCCCATCAGCACAGCTCCCTCCTCAGGCTCAAGCAATTCCGTCTTGCAGCAGGGGAAAGCTGTGTGTTTTCAAGGGGAGGAGGGGACAGTTAAATTGGCAGCTGGAAAAGATGCCATAGGTTAGCTTCTGTGATCTAAGATGCCCCAGCAGAGATTACTACAACATCTGCTTTGCTTGTCTTGTGCATACCTACATATTCATGCACAGCTTTCTGATCTCTCAGGAGATGACTAGTGAGCTGTAAACCTCCTGCTTTAGCTGATGGGAGATGAAACATTTTTTCTCTGTTGTATTTTCACCTCCAAAGAGTTTTTCAGGCTTACAGGAAAAGACAGGTCTTTTAAAGGGTGCCCTGCTCCTCACCTGTTTCCTGATAAATGCAAAGAGGAGTAGGAAATGACCAAAAATAAGTGTGTGCTAAGAACTCGTGTATCTGGGGAATAATACATCTCTGTACAGTCCCCATGAGCTAATGGCACATGAGGGAGTGTGAGGGAGTGATGTGCAATCCCACCAGGATGTGGGCAGCCCTGCAGTGAAGAAAGGTTCCTGACACATCCAGCAAGGAGTGTGGAATGTGCTCCTCACCCAAACCAGGCCCTTTTCTGTACAGCCAGCCGAATGAAAGGAAATATAATGACGGTATGTTAGAACAGCCAGAGAAGTGGATCCCATGTGACTGCCAGCTTCCCAGGGCAAGGATACAGCACAGCTCCTCAGACCTGCCAGGGTGGCTCCTGGAGTGAGCTGCAGGCTGCAAAAAGCCTGAGTTTGATGCATGCTGCACAACACGCTGCAGAGCAGAAGAAAATGAAGGAAGCTCTTTAAAGTGATCAATGCACAGCCCTTGTCTGGGAGGAGGATATTGCTCAAATTTTCTTGATATTCTGAGTACACTGACAGTACAAACATGTGGGCTATTATTCAGTTAAATCCATCTAAAAATAAGTTGGATTTTTGATGTTGAAGATCGCACCTTTTTATTCCAGTCCTCAAGAAAAGCCCCAATAATATATGGCAAGTCTCTCCCTTTGGGTACATCCCAGATTTGCACTGCACCTGGGAAAAGAATTTTTTTTCCTCTGTTTTCTTCCTCTCCCTTCCTTTCTTCCAACAGGTGGCTTAAAATAATCACCTGCATTCAGCATCTCATTTGTTATTTGATCCCTGGTTTCCATCCTACTTGTTGTGTTACATACTGTGGTGAGCATGTGGTGTTCTTAGTTGGTCCTTGACTTTCTTAAATTGCAACTTACCCCATGAATTGATCTGTGTTAAGGCAGAGCATGCCAGAAAGATACTTCCAGGTTTGACACACCTGCTGCTAGGAGGACTTTTTTTCCTTTCTGTGTTCTCTGCCACCCTTCTCCTCTAAAGAGAATCAACATGTTTTCAAAGCAGTGTTCAGCTCACTGCTTCCTCAGCTCTGAAGCCTCCCAGGTACAGCAATCATTCTGAGGTTTGGCATTTGTGTTCTGGCCAAAGAAAGCAGAGTGTTTTTTAAAAAGGCTCTGAGCAGTCGACAAAAAGAAAAGGGACAGTCTTCAGTTATAATGACCTGGCAGGATAGAAATTGGTGGTCTTCCAGTTTTCACTGCTTGCCTCCACACAAATTGGTGTGCAGACTGTTTTACAATAGCACCTGGACACTCCAATGTGCAGCAGATGCAGAGGAACAAACTTGTACTTGAAAAGGCTGCATTTAAGGTGGTCCAAAAGTTGTGAACAGACATGAATGGATTATTAACTGAAATTCATGTTTTTCAGATTCCTTTCTGTAAATTGAAAGGGTTGGGGTTTTTAAATTCATGTTTAGAGTAACCAAAGAAATAATTCTTTCATTTTGTTCTCCCTTTTTAAACATTTCAATAAGTAGAGATAGGAACATTGTTACAGAAGTTAGAGTGTTAAATGGAGAGTCAGTCTTAAACTTTTCACAACATTGTCGTCCCTTCTTGACCAATTCACTCTTACTTATGGGGACTTGTTTGTGTTTCAGTGCCGTGTGTGATGTATTTAGTGCTTTAGCAGCTCTGCACTGTGGTAGTCAGTGATCTGCATGGTATTGGGGTAACCAGAGAAGTTCCTGCCCCATACTGGATGATCCTGGTATTGTCAATCTCCCCGTGCAGCTTCTCCCATTGCCTGTTGGCCTCTGCTTTTCACCACTCCCCCAGAGCTTCCCTATCCGTCCCCGTTCCCCTCATCTCGCCTCCTTGGAGCCCAGGAAAAACCCAAAGTTCTCTTTGTTACATGGTATTTGCTTGGAGATTCTGAAGAGCACAGATGAATAAACCCATGCTCTGCTGGGATAAATAGCAATGCCCTACTGATGTTACTTACCCTGCCTGTGCTCTGTGGGGGCACGCGAGACCCCATGGAGACAGGCCCAAAAAGGGACCAAAGTTATACTGCACTGAAAAATGACCTTTCTTCCACAGAAGTATCTTTGGAGAAAAGCAATTATAAGTGCTTAAATTGAAGGATTCACAGGACCATTTTACAGCAAACTTCTGTCCACCGTCACTCAGGGCAAAGCACATACCGGCCAGGCAGGGCAGGGCAACAGCCAGGGATGCTGAGCACCACACACAGGCAGCACAAGCAGAGGAGAAAACCACTTGATTCAGGCCTGTCAGTGAAACAATGACAAGCCAGGAGTTTGTGTCATCCTGCTTGTAGCCCAGGCCTGGTGCCCATGTTGCAGCTCTTCTTTGTTTCCATCAAAGCCATATGTGGGGGTCGTCTCGGTCTCCACCTAATATCTCCTTGGCTTCTGCCTGTTCTTCACTGCTGGAGGAGGGGGGCTTTGAGACTACCAAGAGCATAGGTGGGTACTCAGAAAAGAGAGCCATGAGGGGGAAAAAGGCATTTCTTCCTCCTAGATGGGAGCTGCTCAGTGCCACATGGGAACGGCACCGCACGCAGCCCGCAAGCGCTGCTGGGAGAGCTGGGCTGGGACCGGCACCACCACACTCGGGCTGCCCTGTGACCCTTTGCCCTGCAGGAAAATTCACTCTGGGGGCAGCTTTGCAAAAACTCAGCTCTCATCTAATCACCAAATTCAGGTCTTGGTCTGCTTCCAGTTGAAATCAAAGTCCTGACTCACACCAGTTTCCATAGTGCTGGGGGGAGGCCTGGAGAAGTCAGCATTTCTGGGGGCTGCCCCACTTTGGAACTACAATGGCAAACACAGAGGGAATGCAGAGGGGCGAGCACCCAGAGCTGTGTTTGCAAGGACTAATATTTAACACTGAGAACATAAATACTCTTTAAGTGTTTAACATAAATGATTGTGGTCATAAAGCTGGAATGGCACAGAGGCTTCATGCATCTTCAAAATGTTTTGACATAACAGCCTAAACGAGGATTTAATAAAGTTCTTGTGCTCTAAAAAGTACTCATAATTTTTGCTTAATTTCTACATGTTTTCTCCGCCTTTAATTGTAATTCTACAAAGCAGAGGGACTAATCTCAGATAAAAGTAGAAACACCAAGATTAAAGTGCACTGCTGTTTATTTTTAAGGGCAGTGGGTTAATATGAGCACTCTATTGTTGATGTCAGCATCACAAGCTAAAGATAAACACCACTTTTCTGCACTTACATCACATTTTCAAGGCATTATTCTTCATTAACAAATATTTTCTTCTGCAATGGAAAAGAATGACTTTGTCATATGCTTATTGGCTACCAATCATAATCATTTTGTGCCTGTTCTGTAAAATATTTCTTTTTATCACAATCTTTGCTTTTATGTGTAATTTTTGTTTTAGTTTCCTTAAGTTCTTTCTTTTTTTACAATGAAACTATTCCTTTATTTTTACAAAATAACTTTATTTTCTGAATGCATGGGGTTTTTGTTATTGTCCCTTTATTACCATTACCTCAAGTAAGATATTAGGAACTTGATGCTCTTGCTGTTATAAATCTTCCAAATGTCCTATGGGTAAGAGTTGATAATGTATATTTACAAAATTGTTCCCTGCTTCTGCTTTCCTTCTCTTGCTCAGTTTATTGTTGGAGACTTAGATTGTTTTATGAGTAAAGTCCTGCAGTAATTTGTTTCAGAAAGACTGGGAGATAATATCTACCTAAGGAGTTACAAAGACACTGATCATTGTAATCTTTTCTCTTGTCAGTCTTTCAGAGTATTCCTTTAAGAAATTTATCACCTGTGTTCAGGTACTTGTGTCCTCCCATAAAAATTTCAGCATGTGATTAATGAATAGCATGATTTTCTAAAAGAAATTGAGAGGTTTGGCTCCAAAGCCATGGAGTAATATATTTGCTTTTCATTTGAAAGGCCTTTCTGCAGACCACCAAGAAGCACATCCCACAGCTGACAGATGTTACATGCTTCTGATGCTGTTGTGTAGAAAGTCAGGCAATAAAAAGCTGTGCCATGTGAAATAACATGGACAGTTTGTAATTTAAAATATGTTCTTGCTGTCGACTTATTTTGACCTGTACCTCTTGCAGGACAGTCTCTGAAATGTATCTGTCCCTTGCTTATCTCTGTTAAAATCATATTTCTTGCATCTTACTCATCTGGAGTGGCACATGCAGGTTATAGCTAATATCCTTCCTCTATTGCTCCTATTGTTCTTCAGATGAGTCAGAAAAAAAGTTTAGTTTCTTCATGCTTAGGAAGTAAATTTAGTTAGTATAACTTACTGAGACAGAAATCCCATTGGCAGACCTAAACTGATTCTCACTTACTGTTTTCCTATGTGGACCCTTAGAAATGTTTCGCCATTTTTTCCAGTTCAGAACAAAAAGAAAAATCAGTTATCTTGAAATCCTTCTGAAACATTTTCCATTCTTCTGGTGGCTCTAACTCACAAAAGAACCTACTGGAAAGTGCTACAGTGGTTCAGAAAAAGACTAGAAACCAGATGACATGATTGAAAGGGCTGACTGCATTTTACCAGTGCTGCTTGCATGCCTCATTATAGTCACTGATGTTCAAGAAATAATTTCATCATCTGATTTTGAACAATTATAAAAACTCGTCATGCAATCACAAGACAAAGAAAACCAAGTTATTAGAAGACATTATTTGATCTGTAATAATTGTCATCATTTCAGTATCATCTAATATATTCTTCTGGGTACAAATGTGGTCACAGTGAAAAAAGCTGAGGACAACTGACTGCTGTATCCCACTGAAATATACAAACCTGAATGATTCCTGGTTAGTGGGATAAGAGGTATTAAGAAGACCAACGTATACTCCAAAAATAATTTCCTCTGGCTACTTCTGAAATATTTAGCCACACATGTTGTACTTTTGTGAAGGCCACATTGGAAATAAAAACATTAGAAATCAACTTGCTGTAATTAAGCGTGCTAAAATATGTGCTTTTACACAATCTGGTTTATATACTCCTGTAACCATCTTTCAACATGCAAATCCTCTATTTGCATGAATATACACAGCTTGCAGATGAGTATACAAAAAGAGACTATTGTGATGCTCTAGTCAAGCCTCCAGCCGGAAATGCTTGTTTGCATCGAGTATTTGTACTTGTCAGTCTATTTGTATGTCCATATCTCCACCCATCCCTCAGCTGTTAAATTTTCTGAGCAAAAGTTCATGCTTCCTCAAATTTTTCTGTCCACCCACTTAACTTTGAACATCTCCCTCTCCCTGGGAAAAACTGATCTGAATTCTTTGATGTTACAAATACTTCTTGTAGGACAGCAGACATCTGATTTGACCAGTACGTGTCTGCATTTGCATGAGAATAACTTTCCTTCTTCCTATGTATATTTGGGAAGGAAAGCAGGGGAGTGACTTGAGAATGTTCTCTTATTGCACAGATGCCATGGTAGCAAAGATTCAAAATATATTTGATTGCAACTTCTGTAAATTGATACCTTGAAAACTCCCAAGATTTCTTGTGTCCAAGTCAAAAGTACCTCCAGCCTTAGAAAACACACATTGTTAGTCTGTACTGGTTTGTCTGTTTTCATTTGTAAGCAGGTTAGGACAGTAGGCATCAAAACAAACTAACAGGAATTCTTGTTTTGTTTATGCCTACTGAGAAATCTGATATAGTAGGTGTATGTTCTAAACTAACCAGATTACAAAATCATTCAATGGAGTAGCTCATCTTCAACAGCAATCTCGCATTTATAATGAGCAAAGCTTAAACTTGAGCAAAGTCATGCTGCTTTTCTCTGGCTTAATCTGCAGTTGTCCAAAGAGCAATACTACAGATAATGAATTCCAAGTTAATCAAATTGTTGTACTGATGAGCTTGGTAGTTCATCTTCAGTTTCAAGTTCATAAGATCATTTATGGTTAGCTGCTTAAAAAAGAAAATCTTTTCTTCATCAAAACTGTAGTCTAGTTAGTTTTTGTGATTTGTGTCAAGATGAAGTTTGGAGGAGAGAAACCCACAGAAATTAAAAGTAGAAAGATAAAATTTATTCTCAGTGAAAAAAACAATCCATTTAAAGGAACCTGTGTGCTTTCTGATGCCTTCAGATAAACTTTTTGCTATAATGAAATATAATTTTACTATTATTCTTTCCAGACTAAATATATTAACCAGTTGTTTCACCAACCAGTAAAAAAAAAAAAAACATTACATGATCACACATGCTCTGAAGTTTTGTGAGAATGTATAAACCATGAAATCATCTGCAAAGGGAGGGAAAGTCTTCATGAATATACCTTTAAATGTCTGTGCAAAATTCTAGATGGCCTTCACAGAAGCTTTGAACATTTTCTTTTCATCTGCAGTGCCAGAACTTTCTGAGAGAACTTTGTTTGCTCCTGACCCTTTCCTCTAAGTACTTTGAATTTAAATATTCACTTCCCATGAAGGTGTCTACATGCTTTGAAAGATTTAATGAAATATTCGTAGCCAGTATAAAATTTGTTATGAAACATGTAGGAAACCAGAACCAGGTTGATCCACAGATTTGGTCCAAGTAGCTTGAAATCTAAAAGACACCACAGGCTGATGAAGGTCCATAACTTGGTCTCCTCTGCAGTGCCAGCGTGAGGTACAGATCCAGTCACCCACTTCAGCTGGCAGGAAAACCTTCCTCTGCTGTGCTGCACACAGGACTGACCCCAGTGGGACTGATGTCCTCAGCAAAGGACAGCATTTGCAGGTGCACAGACTAGCAGGAAATACTGGGTGCCACACCAGGAATGCAGACCTGTGGTGTGGAACAGGAAAGGTCGGGCTTTGCAGTGCCTGAACAAGAGCTTGTACCCAGCACATTGGATCATTTGCTGGGACGGGGAAGGAGGAGGAGGGGAGTAAATTGACCTGGGTGATGGATCTGTGGACTGCTGGTGTGTACACTCATGTGCTGGAACCATGTGAGTGTTAACACATGGTCACCCTATCAAAGGTCTGTATATGAAACTCAGCTGCTGGAGTGACAGAAGATTTGGTGCTGTTAGCGCACACTTCATTAAAATACCAGCTGAAATCCAACTCTGAAATCCCACAGTTTGTGTTAGTTGATAAAACTCAATTGCCTCCAATTACTGTTAGTATGGCTTTAAAATAATATTTTGTTGTAGTAAAGGTCCTCTTGTGATGAGGAATAGCTGGCGTTCACAACTTGAAATTTGGGAGAGAGTGTAAATATGTGGTGAGGTGGGGAATATGACCAAGACTGCTTCTACCACTGTGCTCTACATCTTCCAGCAACAGCTCTGTACAAAACCAAATCAGGGATGCAATACTGAACAACAGAAAGGTTAAATCTTTTTGCCTCCTGTATTTAAATGAGCTTGTAATGAAATAAAGCAAACAGCTGCAAGTCCTGCCTGAATCCAAGAGGCAGTTTCACAGCCTGGAGAGGAGAACATGCCATGATAACATGTCATGTTATATCGTCTGAGTGTTCCTTAATCCTGCAAAGCACTTGTATGAAGATAAGACTTTTTCTCACTTTAATCCCCAGGTGTCATTCATGTGCTCAAAATTCAGCTGCTGTTCAGGAGTTTTGCAGGAGCAGGCCCTTGTTAGCTGTACTGAAACCTCTGCTATCAGACACTGCTGTAGGTTTTCCTTTGCCCGAGTGCAGAAATGCTCTCAGTTAAAATGAGCTCACCGCCTCACAGCACAGTCATGGTGGAGATTCCCCACAGTTAGTTGGGCTTTCTTTCCAGAGCAGCTTGGCTATTCAGCAGGCAACCTTGTGCATGGGATTGACCTTTAAACAGGGGGATAACCCTGTTGCCCTTAGGTTTCTAGAAGGGCAAAAGCATGTCAGCTCTTCTGTGCAGAATGTGCACTCTTGGTTTCATTCTAAGACAGAAAGAAGAAATGTGATCAGGTTCCTCAAATTTGTATTTCTAAGCTGCATAGTAGCATTGTTACAAATATTCCTATAAGGTGTTCACAAAAAATGACATCAATGCATTTGTATATTGCTTTAGCTACAGGCTTCTATTCATGACAAACCATTCTAAAAACATCACTGGATATCTTATGAAAGTTTAATAAGACTCCTTGTTGACACAGTAGGAAATCTTTTCAGAAGATTTTCTTTCAGATCAAAACTCTTTGGGCTTCTTGCTGAGAAGTGTAAGTGACTCCTACAGTCCTAGCTGATCTCCACTAGTTGTGGGTGCAATTGCAGACAAAAATGGAAAAATCCAGTGATGGAGAGAAGGAGGCAATAAGTGAGTGCTTAGGCATTAATCATTTAATTTTTATTCTGTTGATCCTGGTCAGAGCTCTGGACTTGAGCCGGGCCAGGGTTGCATGCCAGAGCATGAAAGTGCCAGCAACTATCAGAATTATTTGCTCCTAAATAATGACTCTATTGTGGAGCCTGCTGGATTCAGGGAGAGTGCAGAACTGCCTTTTGCTTTTCCAACTTCCACAGGGCACTCTCTCTTGGGCCACAGTGCCTGGCTAAGGTGGTGAGCCTGAGCAGAGATTCCATAAAAGACAGCAGGCTGAGTCAGGCACCAGCGTGCTACCCAGGAGGAGGTGCTGAGGTGTGTGATGCCTTTATGCCCCTCACTTTCCTGAGGGCCACTTGGAATTTCATCCTCTCCTTGTTTCAACAGCTCTCAATTCAAATGGCACAGGTAGTGGGTTCTTGGCTCACTCACCCCACCAAACACCAATAGAAGTCCTTTAACAGTTTGCAAAAGCAGTAAAATTTTGCTTTCTGCTTGTAGGTCAGCCATGGGAACCAGGTTGGTGTGTATTTTTGTCTGATTTAATACAGAGATCTGAATCAAGGTCATGAATAAGAAGGGAAAGTGCAATGCATCAGGTACATGGGAAATGCTAAACTGTCTCAGGTGCTCATGAGTTTGTTAGAAATGTCTCCCAGACACTGGGATTTTCTGATTCTGTTGAGCTGGAAAGCATTATAGACCCAGTCTTTGTTGCAGTATCTGAACATTTCCCCCTGCTGAAACCAGACGTGCACAGCAACAAAAAACAAAAGGAACTTTTCACACCTCAAAGTACATTTAATTTGGGTTCAGTCAAAGTTTGGGCCAAAGGTTTGTGATCTTTCTCATTTTAATCAAAGGAGTTGGCTCATGCCCTCAAAACTTTCATTGTCAGAGTAAGATCAGCAGAATTCACTTGCAGGTCCATTAAGCAAACAAAACCACATTCCCCGCTGTCACCTCAGTTCATGCTTTGGCAATTTTTAGAAGCTCTTTTTTAAAAATAACTGTCTCTGGGCTCCAGGACCACTATTACTGCAGCCTCACTGGTTATAGGTGTTTATATAAACACGAAACACGGCATAGTGAGGTTCACACACCTATCTTTTGCCACCACAATCCTTAGTCTGAAACAAAACAAAACAAAAAAGACATAAACCTGCATTTTGATATCCTTTAAATCAGTATTGAAACCCTTCCAGAATGTGAAAGTTATTCTGGCATCTAACTGAAGGTTAACTTCAGCATTCTGGAAGGATTTCAATAGTAATGAAAAGGACAGTAAAGAGAGTAAAACTATTTCAGAAGCATTCCTGAAGGATAATGCTGGCATGCTAGAGAGATTTCAACAGTAGGCTAGAGGGCAGCAAAATTATTTGTAAAGTATTCCTGAAGGAGAACTTTAATAATCTAGTAGTATTTAAAATAGTTCTGCTGTGGTGGTAAAACTATATAGCAACTGTCCCTGACAGGTAATTTCATTCTTTGAAATAACAAGTCAAAGCCCCAGATGCAGGAAACCTGCTGCTCAGAAACTATGTCTGTAAGGAACAGAGAGGCAGAGTACTTGCTCTGGAGACTGCTTAGTGTCACTGACAGAAGTCCAGGGGTTGAAAGGCAACATCCAGCCCTCTGCAGAGGTCCTTTCTGAGAAGGTGGGCGTGTTATCTTAGGGTCACCTCCACTGCCTCCCTGTGGGTCACTGAACTTTCTGCTCAGGTGTCAGGTTCTCTTTCTCACTCCACCTAAAGATCTACAAATCTGGAACCTTCACAGTCTCAAAAGAAACTGAGTAGATCTCACCCAGTGGATTTTTCTGAAGGTCTGGATGCTACCTTTTGCCTCAGCTGGAAATATCACAAAAGCAGGTTTTCCTATAGAGTCTCCCTTCTTAGTCCAGCTGACTCAGAGAAACGCACAGACATATGAAAATTAAACTCAGACACAATTTAGCTGACCAAATATGCAACCCAGCATTAAATATGTTTGGGTTGGAACAAATTTCAGCTAGCAGGTCTAGCTCCTTCTATATTGTATCCTAACTGGTATGCTGGATTAAGCTACAGTATATATTAGAGGTAACCATGAGCCAGTCGGTGAGGAGCAATCAACTTATGCCCCCATCTTTCCCACCATTCCCTTTGCTTTCTGTTGGGAGAAATAAAGGCATAAGGCATTTTATGCCCTGTCTGTATGAGGGGTGGTCTCATCCACAAGCAGGGCATGACTTGCAATAGGGAGGTTAGCTTTATTTTTGATTCTTTCCTAAGAACAGCAGACACACTTGAAAAAAAATGATAAATTTCAGTCATATTTGTGAAAGATATTGCATTTTGCTGTCTTCACCTTGTTCATGTGCTTGTGCCACCATGGTGCCAATAATATTGCCATAACCTTTAGCACATGCTGCTGTTTACCAGAGGTGATCCAGTTCATTTAGTCTGTTCCCTTTTTGAGATTACACTGAATTCCTTCCTTTGAAACAGCCTTCCCAAAACAGACATGACAGCACACTGTCGGTAAATTTTTGCTCTAAGCTCATCCACGTGGGCATTGTAGAAAAAAGTAATTAATACTAGTTTCTTGGAATACAATCCCATGAATTCACTGAGAGCCAAATTATGATTTTGCAAATGGATATTTGGTAAAGATCTGGGTGCTTTTGCAGCTGGCATGTGATTTCACAGAAAGTGTGTTCAGAGTCCAGAGCAGACAGTGCTGGTAAAGATAGAAAGTATCCCAAGGGAAACCTCAGACATGCTCTCCACAAACGTTTAAATGGGACATAGTCAAGACTCTCTTTAACCAAGCTTCTGGAAAAATCTGTAGAGACCAGGGGTTGTTCACAGGAACTGTGTGATGAGTCATTCTGATGGATTCATATTCTCCAAGAAAAATCATAATCTCTTCAAGAACTGGAGGCTGGGGGTAGGAAATGGAGTAATCTGACTCATTTGTTTAACACGAAATGCTCTTCTGGATCTGGCAGTTAACAGCTGTCAAATAGGAGTTGCTGCCAGTGTCAAATGTTTGTTCTTGCTAATATTCCCAAGAGATGCTCTCTCATCCTAAAGACAATGTCCTGAAACTTCCAGGTTCCCACTTGTGTTTTACCTCTCTATTACATGATCTGAACTGTGCCATATTCTTCAAAGGTGCAGTGGTTTACATCACTAGTGCCGGCCATAGCAGTCCTTTCTTTTTTTTTCTTTCTCATGTAAGGATTATTGCTGTCTACCGGAGTTTCTTCCAGTGGCTTTTCCCACTTATGAAGTAGGTGTTCCCAAGTTCCAATAAAGTCACCATTTGCATAGCCTGACAAGGAGAGATTAGATTTATCAGCGTTTTCTGTGAGCGGATGTCCTTCAAGGACGGCCCCCAGAAAGCAGAGGTGAATGCAGCAAAGGGAGCAACATTAATCATCTTCACCATCAGAAATAAGGAAGAATAAATAAATAAACAGCTTAGCACCATGATCAGGTACCAGGGGGTTACTTCAGGTCGCACAGACATTAAATGCAATCCCAAGGATGTCAGGACCAATGCCACAGACATTCTCCTTCTGGCGGCTTTGTGAGCCCTGAGGGAGAGCTTTGCTTGAGGGATATAATAATGTTATCAATAATAACAGGGTGTATATTGTGGCAGCTCAATGAGCCGGTCCTGGGGGTGAACCTTGCTGTAACTACAAGTGTTAGGGTTTCCACATTTCTGGTTTTGGAGCTGGTGATGGGGAATGCTGACACAGGGACATCCATGGGTTGTCTCTGTCATCCTCTGGGCAGCTCATACCGAGCAGAAGGAGTGCTGGCATCAATAACAGAAAGAATTTCACCAGGGGGACTTGCTGAGGGGTATTACAAGTTAACTAATTACTAGAAAAGAAGACGGTGCCTCCCACTAAGGAGGATGAGGTGCTGGGACACAGGGCTGAGGAGGAGAGGGAAGATGTCATGATTAGTTGATGGAGTGAACAAACTGGCACCCCAAAACACAACCAGATTATCAGGGCTCTGCTTCCCACAAAATTCTACAACTTGTAAAGCTCAGCCTTCTGCCCCAGGTTAGCTGGGGTGCTGTTGTTTTGTGGGTATAACTCTGTCAAAGATCCTTCTGCACACCGAGATTTAGCAATTTCAGTGCATGGAATTTGTAGCTGTTGCTTCCTGAAAAAAAACTAGATTGACAAAAATTTTTCAAAAACCTCTTCAAGTGTGTAACTTTGCACACCAGAGTAGCTTCAATTTGATAGTACTGAAAGTGTGATTGCACACATATTGCCAGAGTAGAAGCATCCTGCAATTTTTTATAGAGACTGAAAAATTACGATTTTTTAAATATTTGGAAGAGTGTCAATATCTTTCAAGTGAAACCGTCCTTTTCTAATTATTGAGAAAAGGCTTTTTAATCATATTAGTCAAAATCCTTATCAATATATTCAGTTCACTGAAATTCTGAAGTGGGAAATCAGCCTCTAATTTAAAAATGATGAAAAATACACAAATTATCTGAAATTCAAAATAAAAATATATTTCTGTCCTTACATAGGAAAACAACTACAAATGTACAAAGTTATTGATGAAATAGTTCCCAATTTTGTCTTTATTCTGATATGTACTGAGAAAATAATTAAACTGCTTCTCCAAGGACATTTTATATATTTAGCACTATGAAAGCATCCTGAAGGCTTTCTGGTACAGCTTGCTGCTAGCATCTCTTTGTTCTTTTCAACATCTTTTTTAAATAGTCAGAATTTTAAAACGCAATTTAACTTTATAAAAAGCTTATTTGATTTATTTGGGTTGTTTTTATTTATTAACCAATTTGCTTCTGGGTTGATTTTCTTAAGTGCTAAGCTTCATAATGGAAATGCTGACACAACTTTAAGTATAGGAGCAAATGCTATTCTAATAATTCAGCTGAATAAATACCAGCCAGCATTTAGTTATTTTCCCAGGAACTGAATAAACAGCCACTTCCTTTATAGTGTCCCTTTGTAAAGTAAAAGTTCCACAGCCTGCTAATCGTCACTATGAAATTTTCTATTAAAAAACCTCCAACCTTTCTTTTGTTTATTCTGCTAAATCTTTGTGGCTCCATATTAGTCATGTTTAAAACACCCACACACACCCCTCCAAAAAAAAAAAAATCATACCAAATACACTGAGTTGG
Organism: Rhipidura dahli; assembly: GCA_013399225.1. Lineage (NCBI taxonomy): Eukaryota > Metazoa > Chordata > Aves > Passeriformes > Rhipiduridae > Rhipidura > Rhipidura dahli. The sequence goes on along the minus strand of VXAC01002798.1, from coordinate 146,801 downwards.
CATTGAGCCACAATTTTGACCTATTTCAAAAAGCACCGGTTTTGCCTTCTGTCACTTTTATGGATGAGGAAAAACCGAATGAGCTCAGCTGAATAATTCAGGTGCTGATCTATGTTTCAAATGTTCAGAACTATTCTTGAATAACTTAATACTGCACCATGTGGTTTAATGAGTTAAAATTCTTCACAGCAGATGTTAACCTGCTCCTTACATGATGGAGTGTAGCTGTCTGTATGATTTAATCTGATATAACAACCTACAGCAGTGCTGCAGGTATCACATAATGTCACAACAGTGCAAGGTTCATAGAAATTATTTCACTCTGCAAGTCCCTATTCTGCTGGGGAAGAGCAAAAATTAATTTTACACTGAAAAAGTAGGAATAGTTTGAGGATTTTTTTTTTTTTTTTTTTTTTTTTTTTTGGGAAGATGGAAGGGAGTTGCTTTTCCTGAAAGTTCTGCAAGTGAAAGGGCAGTTTCTCATGGAAAGTGTTACCTCTGAATTATTTAGAAGATCTAATAAACCCTGGACATATCTTTACCCACAGATTACTGACAAGTGCTTTTAAGTCAGTTCTGCCTAGAAAGAGAGAGAATGATTGAGAAAAAGAGTTAGTCTTATAAATCTCCACTGACGCAAAGTTTAAACCTCACAGAGTGGGATCTGCTCAAGCTCCTTTAATGCCAGTGCAGCAGGCTGTGCCCCTGCCAGTGCCTCTGGATTGCCCTGGCAGCAGCTGGGAGAGGCAGGCTCTGTGCAGAGCCAAACCTGCCCCAAACCTGTGGTGTAAAAGCAGGCACGAGGCTGTGTCCCTTGGCCATGGGAATATCCATCAGGCTCTGCCGTGTGTCACCTCCCGCAGAAGCTGAATTATTCAGATCACACAGCTCCTGTTTTGCATGCCAGGCCTTCCCTGTTTCCATTTCACTAATAGCTACCCCACTGGGTGGGTAGCGTGACAGCTCCTGAGTTTATACATCCTTAAACTGTACTAATTACTGGCTTTTAAGTAACTAAGAGTTTTTATGGCATCTTCATTAGGGTAATAGTAAGTGGGTGGATACGGGCGTCAATCAAATGAAATGGTAGATGAATTGCGTGTGGTATTTTAGTTAATTTGTCCTGGTAATTTCCTGGTGATGTTTGCAGCTGTTGAAGAAGACAGCCTCCTTTGTGGGAATGAAACCAGCTGGGTGCCTGATCCCTTCCCAGTGCGGGTGCTTGCAGTTTAAGCAGCAGTTTCAGCTTCTTTCTGAAGAGTCTCGATCTTACTAGGCTGGCTCTGAGTTAGAATAAGGGAAAATCGCACCAAACAGTCAAGTCCTGTCTTGGTGTGCTTCCAGTAGCTTTTTTAAGTGGTTTTAATGACCAGCTTGGAAACTTGAAACAATAGAAGAAAAAATGTAAACAGTTGAAAGTGGGGCAAAAGATGTGCCACTCTGACCCTGATCACCCTGACCAGTATGTATTTTACTGCTTTCCTCTCCTAGTGACAACTCTACAAAGTAAGAAAGAGGCAGCCCTTGGGAAAGGCTGGGGTGGGCTGATCAGGGATTCTGACAGCCTCCTGCAAAAAGAGTTTGTGAAAGCCCTGTAGCAAGAGGAGAAGAAGAGGAATGATCTCTGGGAATGGACATGAACTCAAGATAAAAATAGTGAACTGGAAGAATTTATTTATTCAGCTGAGCAATGGTAACCTTAGTTGAAGGCTGAGTTCTGTGAAGCAGCCCGTGTCACAAGGAGCATTGCCCAGGTGACAGAGCAAAGGCAATAGGGAGCATTGACTTGGCTTGGGGGTTTTGTTTGATTCAAAGTGTGTATTTTATTGCCATGGATATTCATGCAAGCACTCTCCTAAACAAGAGGAAAAAGCATGAACTTAAAAACTTGCTGAAGCCAGCAGGGCTGTTGCTGTCTAAATGCAGTAACAAAAAGCACCAGACTCTGACATTCTGTACCTCAAAACAGGTGAGCTTTTCGTACAGTTCAGCAGTACCTGTGTCCCTATGTCTCTGCCCTTCTGGAAACCCTCCAGGACGCAGACTGCAGGATCAGAACTATGTGTACCTCTGTTTGCCTGTGGAGAGCCAGACTGGTAAAATTCCCAGCTCCAATGCCTCTAAAAACCAACCTTCAGACACCTCAAACTGATGGGGTGAAAAGAAAGGCCTAAGTCCTACTAGCAAAAAGAGATTTTTTTTTTCTTTTAATGGTACTTGTGTTGCTGAGGTTTGCTGTCATGCTCACATCAATTGTAGGCATGATTTGTACTTCTGACAGACCTGGTTGTATCTGCAGGTTAAGTAAATAGAGCACAAAGGTAATTAATTGTTATCCTTCTCAGCTTTCCCATGATGCAGAGATCATAGGAGGATTGTTGATAATGCTGAGAAAACCCTAAGAAGAGTGTCTTACCATGTTTTATTACAATGTCAGTAATGTTATACACTCCATTTTTATGGACTGTGTTTTAAAGTTATATTTCTCTCAGGAATGTGTCATTTTGATTACTCTCGACAAGAAATCTTATAATGCCACCAGACAAGCCTTTTCTGATTAAAATGGAAAATTTGGGTTTGAAAACTTTAAACAGACTGGGCTCTGGGGTTTTTTTTTTTGCCTTCCTTTTTAATACTGCATGAAGGGAATGGGGAAAGGCTTTTCCACGCACCCATATAATTTAACATATAACAGATACCATCTTTATAGCTGCTTCTACTTTCAAAAGCTGACAACAGAGGAATTGAAATTTATTTTCTTTTTTTGTTTTCCTGCCCACACTAACTCTTTAAATGTCAAGGTAGTTTTGGCAAACAAGAAGAATTCAAGAGAGAGAGGAAAAAAAGAGAAATAAAAATTGGGTGTGCAGGGGATGAAAAGACCCAGGACTGCCTTTATTTTTCAAGTAAACAAAAGCAAATTCCCAGGAATAATTTACAGATATTAGGGGGGGAAAGAAGAAAAGGTGAAGACCCCCTGGGCAAATGTGAGATTTTAAAATTGTTGAGAGGTTGGACATTCACTTTCTAGAAGGATATGTCACAGGTACGTAATGTAAATGTTCATCCTTAGCTGTCTAGGGCATTGAGATTTCTTGAAGATACCAAAAGATGTTTTCTGGAAATGGGAAATGGAAGAAATTCCTGCAGATTCATGGGCAGGATTCTTTTACACTTGTCCCAAGTGGCCAAGGCATCCCATCAAACTTATTAAGTGAAAACCCTTCAATCTGAGGGTTCAGGAGCAGTAACCAGCTACTTTTGAGCAGAAAGACAGCATCCAATTCTAAAAGCACAGGCCAGGGAGCCAAATGACCTAAATGCTGTCATTGACTTGGAATAGGAATGTAAGCCCAGCTGCCCATGCCTTGGAAACTCCAAGTGCTCTGCTACAGCATTGCATCTCTTTAGGCTGCCCAGCAGGTTTCAAAATAAAGGGAGGAGACCTTTTTGTGCTGTGGAGAAATTTAGGTAGGCCAAAGGTAATTTTCCAAACCACTTTTGAGGTGCAAAGCTACTGTCCTCATTCTTTATTTAAGCCAAATCTCTTCAAGGCAGAGTTGAGAAAACCCAGGGTGTGAGTGTGATTCCATTCCAGCTTTCTGATGCAGTCCCCTCAGCACTCTGGTTACAGCTTTGATATTATAATGGTGTTATTTCTTGTAACATGGGGCTACTATGGGACCCATTACTCATAAACCTTACCCTTGGAAAATGTAAAAGTCAACATCAACCATCACTAATAATGTATTTCACCTACTGTTATTGTAAGTATGTGAACACAGTCAGAATCTGCTCAGTGCCTGCTCTTGTTGTCCTTTGGAAATATCCTTTTGCAGTTTCTTCCTCTGCTATGCACAGGCTCCATTGAACATATTTATTTCACATTTTCAAATATTTTTCTACTTATAAAATGAAGCAAATAATCCAGTGGTTTGGTATAAGGGGTTTTTTCCTTGGGAGGAAATAAAATTTTGGTATGGACCTCAGGAGAAATACCCTCTTTACATTTAATCTCAGCCCACCCCACCATTCCTTTCTATGAATTCAAAAAAACTCCTTGTGCTTCAAAGTGCAGGTCTGTTAAATGGAGCACATTCTTTTCAGAAATTTTTTATATTTAACAGATTAGAGGAAAGTAGTCTCATTATCAGTGGTTTTTGTGATGTGTAGCTTGTCAGTTTTGGAAAATCTCAGCTCTCCCCTCATCATCAAGGTTGTCTGATCCAACTGCAGATGATTCCTTTTCTTCTTCCCCACCTGCATACCATCTCATTGAACCAATTTCATCATTACACTAAATGATCAGATAACACAGCAGTGAGAGACTTTGTGCTTCTTTATGGATTGCTTATTGACTTTCAAAGGGATTTAAGGAAGAAAATAAAAGAATACTGAGTTATACCTTTGGGACCATCCAGAAGCAGTCTGCCAGGACCAAAAACATCCCAGCCTTATTAAGGATTCCCTGTTAGCAAAAGTTGTCAAAATGTGGGTGAGCATCACCTGCAGGTTTTGCCTGTGCTTGTAAGCCCAGGAGTCATAAAGCAGCTGGGATTCACTCAAGGCAAGGAGAGACACACAAGTCTGAATCTGGCCACCATTGACGTGGTCATGGGGACACAAAATCCAGGGATCCTGATGTTCAGTCACCCACGCTCACCTTATACTTTCTTTTAGCTACTGCAGGAACCACTGTGGTTAGGGTTAGCCAACCATTTTCACCGTGCTGTTAATGTGATTAAGTATCACAAGAAATCATCAGCCAGTGAGTTTCCTCACTAAATTCAATGAATATGAAAATATTCTTCAACTCCTTCTGGCTGCATCACAGCAAGAGAAAAATACATCTTTCAATCACATGTCCCATTGCTACAGGTCGTTTAACTTTGGTTTCCTATGTATAGCTATATATTTTTAAATCTTCTAGATTGAAATAGTTGTGGGTAGATTGATTGTGAACTGATTTATGATCCGTATTGCACCAGAGAAGTAATTTTATGCATATAACTTCTTTTACAATTACCTCCACAATGATTTCAAAGGATTTCACTGCTTGTGGGAGGCCGTCAATAAGTGGCACTTGCATATTCATCCATTTCAATCTGAGATTTTTAAAGACCTGAGGGAATAGAACAGAGCCACTGGAAATTAATTTTTTCAGCAAGTTTGCTTTTTAATTTTTTTTTAGGGATAACCATGCTTCAGTGAAAGCTTTTTTAAAATGAAAGTATTCTTAAATTCACAAATGCTGAAAGCAAAAGATTTCCACCAAAATGTATCAATTCTTTTCAGTATCCTTTGTAATTCAGTTGAATGTAAATCTTGCATCTGGGCTTTTGTAGGTATTTCTTTTCTATTAAATATGCACTATTCCCAAGTGAATGAAACTACTCAGAAATGAGTTTGTCCTTTGACTACAGGATCAGCTTTCCCAATTTCTTGGATTATTTAACAGAGCTGTGCTTTTAAAATTGCCAGCTTAAAGCTCCCACTCCTGCAACAACAGAGCACCTGAGACTTGGTTTCCCATCATCTTTATTTCTCTCCTTTGCCCACTAAGGGCTAAATTATTCTCTTGTTCACGGGCCAGATGTTAACACCCAGTGCCTGCTGCTAGGCTGGCAGACTGGTATCACCAAGCTGCAGGGAAAAAAGCAGATTCCCAGCAAATTGTTGTAGGAAACAAATGTCCCAGGGCCATCACGCATGGGATGTCTGTGCCACACGGTCATGTTGAGCTCCCCAAAGAGTTTGGCACATCACCTCGTGTAGGTACTTGCTTAGGTGTCATTAGCAGTGCAGTTATCTCATTGCTTTTGTGCAATTATCTCATCTGTTTTAAGGTGAGAAGAACACTGCCTTGGAGGAGTCATGGTACCCACTCCCCAACACCGACAGCAGTACCCCAGCCCTCGGGGTTAATCACCAAGGGGACACACCTTTGTTCAAATATGGTCTGCACACCACCACTGTTTGCAGTCTCAGGTTATCTGTGAACACCAGAAGAAGCTCTATAAAAATACACTTCCAAAATTCTCTTTTAATTTGTAATAAATCTATTTTGGAATTTACAAAGGCCAGCACCAGATGGCCTGGAGCATGTTCTCATTCATATTTCAAAACAGAAAAACTTTTCTCAGAATCTGCAAGCTACGACTTTTTCATGGAGATGATTTCTGTTGAGCAAGGAAAACTCAGGTTAATTAGGCCAAATAAGCTGATGCAGTCAGAGGCAGAGACGCAGAGGTTGCAGGACTGAAATCCATCAAGGCCCAGTGTCAACAGATGCCCTCTTAACTTGTTTGTAATTTGCTAGGGGGGGTTGCCACATAATTCTATAGAAATAAATTGTGCTTTTTTTGTTACAGTAAGTGCAGTGATGTAAAAGGTCTTCATTCAGTAAAGTTACAAGGTACAGCCCAGCACAACTGCAGCTTATGAAGACTACAAGGAACCTATCCTAAGATGATTGGGATATTGAAGGATTCCATTTCCATAGTGTAGATCTCTGTAAAAATGTCCTTGACTCTGTGGAAATGAGCACGTGGTTTGGAGGGAACCAGAAGGAAGGTCCAGAACAGAGAATTCCCCAAGGTCTCTTTCCACCTAAGAAGGTTTTTATAATTTTGTGATTTGGAGTTTGAGGATCAGGGAGAGCCGGACACTAAACTGGGAAGAAACACTTCAGGAGGTGAAACACAGCAACGTGCTGTACCAGGAGGTGGGGCCTGAAGTTGAGTTATTGACCACCTGAGAGAAAGAAGTGGTGAACACTGGTATCCAGCACTTTCACAGGCATGTCTAAACTGTGGGTTTAGCTGTGTCCCCTACAGGGGCAGGAGATCTATCTGATGATGACCAAATCCCTGGAGCCGGCCGTGGGTGTCACAGCACAGTCCAGTGGGGACCCCCATGAGCAGGGTCTGCAGGGACATCTCTCACGAGCTGACAATCAGTGGTCATCTCTTCCAAGACAATGAGGCAGGTCAAGGATCCATTTCCAAAACATTGTTCCAGTACTGGGTGTGTAAAGAATTCTCTCCTTTCCCAAAGGATTAGAGCCTCCTTTTCCTTTGCTTTCATCCTGACATCCTTTCTGAACTTCTACTCCATTCAGATAGACACTCCCCTTGTGGAATCCCTGAAATAAATGAATGAACATAACAGGAGTTAAGATTTTCAGCAGTCTCTACAGAACACCTCTGAGCTGCAAATAGTATTTTGCCTGTAATTTTTGTAACTTTGGGGAAAAGGTCACCTGCATGATTCCCAGCTGTCATCAGAGGTTAAATTCAGACAGGAAATTTTTGTAAACCTCATCTTCTACAGGCTGGATGAAGAAAGAGAAATCTTCTTTGTCCAGGTAGTTTCTGTCATTGTGGGACACAGTGCTGTGACATCATTTTGCTATCCATGTTGGTACTCAGGTAATTCTGGGCTGTACACCTGTTCCAGGCCTTTTCAAAAGCATTTGTCATGAGAGTTTGGATGTAGTTAGAGCAAGGGTGGGTGTCTGCCTCCCACAGTTCTCTGGGCTGCCACTGTCACTCTTGGACACTCAGAGTGTGCCAGCTCCGTTGACAAATTCCATCACTGACAACGTGTGTGTCAAACACTGATATTCCCCATTTCTGACTGAGGTATCAACCTGCCTTCAGAGAGCATGACCTGGATTTATCCCTACACAATGTGCAGGTCTCTGGGCCAGAAAAAAAAAAAAAAGAAAAAAAAAAGAAAGTTAATCAGAGAAGGATCTCAACCAGTTTCACAAAATAAACACCATCTAACTTAGGCTTAGCACGGGGCTGGGTAGCTCTTTGCAAAAGGTGTCTCCTACCGTAGTGCTCTTGATCTACGTTCAGGGCAGTAGTTCCCTGTCTTCTTTCCTTTGAAGCTGAGGCATATCCAAAATCCAGTACTACCTCTTTAAAATGAATCCAAAATTATATTTTCTGTTTTGGTTCTGTGGTTGCTCCTTGTTCCTCTCTGCAGAAGGGAATGAGAAGCAGGAGGGGGCTGAGTTAAAGACTCTGGCCACAGGCTGTTTGATGCCTTTGGACAAGTCAGCAATGTCTCTGTGCCCCTGTTTAGATAAACGTGGACATGTCTCACTGTTTCTACACATCTGGATCTTCCCTTCCAGTTGCTGCTTGGAAGGGAGGTGCCTGTGTGTTCTGCCAGGCACAGTGTGCACCCAGCCTGCACAGAATGCTGCTGTACCTGCAGGTGCTGCTGTGCACAAAGCCAGGGGGTAGGATTGTACAAAATATGGATAACCTCTCTGTCTTGTCCAGTCTTTCAACAGTGACTTACCTTTGTTAGAAAGCACCTAACAGAACGACAAAAAAAGTCTTTGCCATCTTACGCTCAGCATTTCAGAGGGAGTGTGGCCAGGATGCTGGAAATCCTGGGGTTTATATTCAGTCTGACCACATGCTTGCCAAGAGAAGAGATGGCTGCATCTAACTGCACCACTTTCCTGTATTTCTTTTTCTCCCATTGTGTTTGGTTAGGTGGTGGCTCCTTGACACAGTGACAGATGCCAGAGCCCCCGGCACACTTGGCTTCCCCACCTGGATTGGGTGGGTGGCTTGGGGCTGCCTTTTCTGCTGCTGAAAATAGTAGAAGTAACAAGTGAAGGATATTCCTCCTCCACTGCAGGCTCACTGCTAAACCTCCCTCCTGTTGCCAGTAGTGCACTGACAAGAGGACACTCATGTACACATGTTCTCTCTCCATGTTTAATGTCTGCTTGGTGCTGGAGTCTTTTGGAGAAGTGCTCACACTGGGTTCCTGTAATGGGGCAGAAAGGCTGGAATGCCAGAGGAGCTGATCCTTATTTTTCTTTGGCAGTTTTGTGGTGAGTGCTGTGGTTGGCATGCAGGCTAAGATGTCACAGAGTGGGAGAAAAATATAATTACAAGTCACTGCTCTCTGCAGCCAGCTCTATGACTTAAACGAGGGGTGGAGAGAACATTTTTCCCATGTTAGGGGAGAACAGAAGATGCTCCATTTGCTGAAGGTTTGTACAGATTGTGAGAGGCAGGGAGTTGTGTTTGGGAATTGGAAATAGCCTTTGGGGAGAGGGAAGAAAGCTGGAAACAAGCCAAGCTGCAGAATTTGTATGTTAAGAAAGCAAATAAGAAATTACTGTCATCCACAGATGTTAGGAAAAGGTCATTCAAACTTCATAATTAGAAGTCCATCTATTTTCAGTGTTGAATGATTCGGTCTTGATACACTTTAATTTTGGGAGGAGTGAAAATACTACATAAATATTTTCTCTGTTCTTAGTGGCATCTTCCCTAATTTGTTTAAGACCACTGGTCTCTCTAATGTGTTCTGCCTTCTTGGCTGGGGTAGCAGAGAGATGTTTAGAGGCTTGAACCTCCTTTCTGGGAACTCTGTTTTCTGTGTTGACACTTTTTTTTTCAGTTTTACCATTTACAGCCTTTGATGCACTTTAGGGTACCTTGAGGATGTTTCCATCACTACCTTTGGTGCCTGCAGAACTTGAAGATTTTTAAATATATTTTTAGCAAATAGATATATTTTGGAGGGCCATGAATGCAAAAACTGCAGCAATGAAGCCATTTGTTTATAACTGAGGTTCAAGATGCATTGGAAAGGATGATAGAAAAGGCAGAGTAAGGTAAGGGCTAATCAATTCTGCTAGTTTAAAGAAAATGTTGGAGTTGTGCAGTAGTTTGGTGTGTACAGTGTACCAGCTTGTAAGCCAGGAAGACTGTTATGCTTTAGAAAAAGCAGACAAATTTTCAGGCACAGAATTTCTTCTGCAGCCTATCCTCTAACATTTTGTGAGGAAATGCTTTTTTCTGTTGTATGTTTCCCACAGGTACATCTGTTTGCGTTCCTACAAACCTCGCATTACAAGTATTCAAGCAAGACCGTGCCATGTCCTAAGCTCCTCTTATAACTCCCCTGTTTTACATGCATATGAGGAAAAGATATTCTCTCCCTGGAGATGATTTTGTGTTAAGAGTGTGTTACACTCAACATTTTTGAAGTTCTGAATGTGCAAGGTTTGGCACCTGAAGCACGGAGTTGTAAACACTGGAGTGTTAGACAGCTGGTTCCACTAGTAAGTGAGAATATCTCACCACAGTTGCATTTATGTTTTTTGAAACAACCACAAAATCACATCCAGGTCCTAAATAAGGAAGCTCTTTTTCCACTGAGCTGAATTCCTGAAACTCCTGACAACCAACAGCTATTCAGATTAAATCAGAGCAAGTGGTGGTGCTTTTCCTCAGAGCCTTGATCCTGCTTGGAGTCGTGCTTTGGTTATTTGTGTAAGAAAATGCTGCCCCAAGGTTCCATTTCTTCTCAGGCTTCTCTGTTTCACAGAGGGAAATGAAGATAAATTATATGGGGTTAAAGCTCTCTTCTCACATACAAAATTTCACAGTGCTTTCAGTTCAGCTGAGGTAAATCCAGGATCACAACAGGTAAGGTCCAGGCTGGCTGTATTCATGCTGCTGCAGCAAGGTGCTGAGTGCCACAGAAAAAGCTTCAGGTTCTTTTTTTTTTTTAAAAAAAACTCCTCTGAAAACAGCCAGCATGTCCTGTGATTTAAAACACCAATAGGTTCCAGCATATCTCTAGGAACAGAGTAAGAGAGAGGCAGTAACTCCAGATGGGAAGCTGCATTAGAAGTGTGGTGAGTGTCTATCTGAAAAGAGACACCTGGGCAAGTGAAGACACTAATAAATAAGCACGCTGGGCTTTGAGCCTGGTGAGTGCTTGTAAGAGAACAGTTGGAAAGCCTTAAGTGAGGGTGTCTTTCTTGTACACAGCTGACCAAGTGTGTTGCTTACAGTTACCATGTGTCAAGATGTTTCTTGCTCATTAGTTTTACACTGATGGAAAGCAACTTTAAATCACTCTTTAGAGGAATCCACCGTGAGGCATGCCAGCTGTGTGCCAGATGAAGGAGTTGTAAAGTCATGTTGGACAGGCAAGAATATACCAGAGAGAGAGATTTAAAGTCATGAGAAAGATAATTACTTTGCACTCAGAGATTAGCCATAGGAAAGGAAAGGGAAGAATTACACTCTGCATTTGTTAGAAGGTTTCCTGCCCTCTCTCTGTCCCACTCACACATGCACACACATGCACACAGCTGAATTTACTGTCACAGTGTCAGGTTAGCCAGGACTCCCAGCATGGGAGAAATCCTTATGGGATATATTTGCTTGTTATGAGAGTGTGAAAACATTCCCCCTCTCTCATTACTGTTTCTAAAAGGCAGGTCTGGAGCTGGGGCAGGCAGTGGGCAGCGCGATGGAGTAACTGAGAATGGACCAGGTCATCCCAACCAGGTCAGGTTGGTCAGGGCAAGCTCAGTGCCTGCACCAAACACAGCATTTCTGCAAATGGGCCAGTCTACCTCACCAGCTCTGGCAAGGGGGAGGTACTGAGCAGTCTTGTTCAGGGGCTTCTTGACATGTCTCATGGCTATTGTCACAAATTTGCTGGCCCCTTCTCTGTCCTTCCACAGTTATCTCCTCTTCCTTACTGGTCCTTGCAGCTTCTCTGTGTTCTCCTTACCCTTATTTCAGTGCCTTGATCCTTTCTTTCAGGCCAAATCAGTACTCATTTTAAGGCCCTAGCATTGTGCTTGCAGTGGGGTTTGGGGCGTGTTGGCTGTGTGGGAGTTTGTGAACTGGGGAGCTGGAGAGGTTGTCTGGCTCCCAGGGCAGAGCTCTGGCATTGCTGAGCATGTCCCTCACCTTGCACAGCTGGGAATTTTGGAATTGCTCAGCTTGATGTTGCCCAGCTCAGAGAACCAACCCGGAGGGTTCTCAGCCTTGGACACTTGGTCACTGCTGGTATTACAGGAGTACCTTTGAGCACTGTCTCAGGCAAAAACCTGACATGAATGCTGTCAAAAGAGTAAAAAGAAGCAAAAATTGCTTTTTCTGTCTAAAATATATTTCACTCATGCCATCTAGTATTTTTAAGTGACAAAGGCACCTCAAACATGTTGAGTAGATATATTAGAAAAGTGTTGTCAATTAAATGTTTCTGCTTAAAAGAATAGGAATTTTTTTTCTTAATAAAAATCCTTTGAATCCCTTCTAAAAGACCATAAGCAGACGCCCTGATGTCCACATACTGCTCCCAGAAAGGCAGCAGACGAGTTGTAGGGTTTGTACTGCCTGTAATCACCCTTAGTGTAATGAAACTCTCCTTTTTGTCATTGATTTGGGTTTGGGATTTTTAAATCATTCTATCTAAATAGGAGTATCTTTACAGGGAATTTATTTCTTCCCATTTGTTGGGGCCTTAACCACTGCAGCTACAAACATTTGCCACTGCCTGCCAATAGGAATTATGGCCCTATGAAGTCTCTATAATATGACCTAATAACCTGTCCCCCTTCCTTCTTTTTATCTAGCTTTGTGCATGGATAGACCTTTAGGAAAGTTATAATTTGGGTGTGAAACAATTATCCTAAAACAGTTAGCCAGAGCAGAGTGGACACACAAATTTATCTTCTCTCTCTCTCTTTTGGTGAAGAACATCTATCTTCCATGACCTCTTGATTACTGAAGCCTTCAAAATATATTCTTTGGTCCGTGACACTGTGCTCAGTGCAGGGCTGAGCATTAAATATCACCCTCTGTGATTAATTGGAAGTTAATTAAATCTATCACTGAAACAATGGGAAGGCAATGATCTATGTAATCATTGAAATAGTAAATGAAATGATGTAAGGGCCCTCCATTTCGCTTATTGACAGTGATGGAGGGGTGCCCAGGCCCCGCTGCTCAGCTGTGTTTTCTGCCTGACCACACCAGCCTGCTCAGGCAGACACAAACCTCCCAATGAACCAAGGAAGCAGAGCTAATGGTGGGCTGCTGGGCACCGCTTTTCCTCCTCTGCCACCTCCAGGTGCTGCTCAAAAGGCCTCTGAGGTAACTCTGGTGTTTCGGGCGTGCGGCACAAGCGGTGTGCCTGAAGGGGCAACCGTTAGGGACAAAGCCTTTCAGCACCCTTTTCAGTGTGAATGAAAATGATGCTGCTGAGACTGTTTGGTAAACAATGACGTGACATTTAATATTTTACATTTCAGCAGTACTTCTTACACGAATCTATAGTTTTCCAATAGCTCTGAAACTGTTGCTGTTTATCCCGGGCAAGAGATACGGAGCATGTGATTTTCTTCTTGGTAAGAAAATCTTGTTCCCTTGCCCTTGATAAGAAATTCTTGTTCACTGATTGTTTAAGCAGTAAAAGCAGTGAAGAATCCGAGAAAATATTCCTGGAAAGGATGCCATATATTGTGGACAATACATTCTCTAGGTGTCTTTTGGGAGGAAATAAAGATATTATTCACTTCCCTCTTAAATGACATTGCTATAAGTTTCCCATTGGGTGTTTTTCTGCAGCATGGAAACAGGACTTATGGTTTAGTGTAATAGGAAATGTTTTATAATATTAATTTCTTATTTCAGATGTATAATGATAATACCAGGTATACCTTCAGACACCACTCTCAATAAATCCTCTCTCATTTTGGGAGCAAAAGAATGGCAACTTTGGAGGAAATATCAGCAACTCATTTATTCCCTTTATTCCCTTCTTGCTTCTGGGCACACATGCACCCCTAGAAGGACACAAGTCTGTGTATTTCCTTTTGATAGAAGGAGCTCAGTTCTTCACCTTGGCTCCGTGGACTCTCAAAGTGCACCTGAAAAATTGAAGACTCACAAAAAGACAGGGGGTTCCCTTAGCTTGGCAATCAGTTCAGTTGTAAAATGCACTCTTTAACCAGGAAACATGATTGCTTCTCAATGTACCACTTTTCCATGCCTGTTCTTCTGCTCCAGACCTATAACTCTACTTGTCTTGTAACCCTTGGCTTTACCATGGCAGGCTTTACTTCCAGAAGCAGAAAGCAGCTCTCCACAAAGGTTATGCCTCATAATTGTGATGCCTTAGGTTTTAACTTTTATATTTTTTCAAAATCCTGCACTGCCTGGTGTGTAACTGAAGTTTCGTGTAGCCTGTTAATTTCTGCTCTCTCATGCTAGGTAGTCATAACAAAGCCTCTCCAGCCTGCTCTTCAAGGACACCCAGACTGTCCTAGGCCCAAAAAGTATAAACCAAAATCCTCTGAGGAGGGCAAGTGGAGGGGAATCACATCATTAAACTGCATCTTTAACTGGAGAATTAACCCTGATGTGCAAATGAACCAAACCTATAAAAATGTGAAGAACTCGTGACCTGGTGTCCATCTCAGGGTCCATCTCAGCAGCAGCCTCTGGCTCCCCAGGGGTACCTTTGAAGGCCTTTCAATTAAATACCCACCTTTATTCCCTTTACTCCTGTCTCGTCTCTGTTTTTAGGTGGCCTCTCAAGGCATCAACTGTAAAACATAGTCCACAGAACAGCACATTGGATTGGATATGAGGAAAATTTCTACACTGAAAGGGTGGTCAAGCATTGGAACTAGCTGTCCAGAGAAGCAGTGGAATCACCATTCCTGGAATTGGTCAAACAGTAGGTGGATGTGGCTCTTGGGGACATGATTTAGTGGTGAAAAGGCAGTGCTGGGTTAATGGTTGGTCTCAAGGATCTGGAAGGTGTTTTCCAACCTAAATTATTCTGTGATTCTGGGAAATCATCTGCTATCCAAAGAGTTAGTGAGCAAAGTTGTATAAACTTCTCATCTCCCCAGTAGCAGCTCAAGCCCATCTGTGTCCTGCTCTGATCCCCAGTACTCTCTTTTGAGGGTAAAATGTTTTAGTATCTCCAGCAATAATATCCACAACAAAAAAATGGTGGCAATGCATGCAATGATGAAAGGCCTTTCCAAAGACCCATTACTCCTTTGGGAAGGGAACTGTATCAAAATTTTCTTTTCTTGCCTTCCTGGTTCTCTGTTCTTCCACTTCCTATGTTCTTTCCTTACAGATAACCAGAGGTGAGATCCAATTTGCTTGATTAAATCAAAACCAAATCCAGCACTAAGCAGTAGTTACTGACAAAGCAGAAGGGAACTGTTATTTATCATGAGAGCTGTAAGAGAGCCCCCTTTCTATGTGGCCTCCTTGCTAACACAATAAATTGATAACCTCACGTTATCCTGATAGCTAAATGAGGTTCCAAGCACCCATTCAAACCACCGTGATCACAAGCTAGTATTTCTAAAAATGTTTTTAATCTTTGTGTTTGATCTTTGTCTTTCCTTAACCAATAAAGGAATTATTTCTGAGATGATCAAAGGGAAATAGTTTCTGTTTGAAGAATATTTCAAATACTTGGTCCTCACTTGAAAAAAAATCAGGTTCTTTTTGACTCTGTAGCTGATTAAGGTATGGAAGATCCTGGTCATACACTGGAAATCAACTCTACTAATTTTATTTTCTTGCCAGAACACTTCAGATTGGTTTGGCCCAGGGATCTGAAAACTGTCTTGTGGGAAGTTGTGTTTCCTGCCCCAGGTGACCTCACCCATAAGGCTCCTGACATCTGAAAGGAGAGCTGAATACTCCGTGTGTGAGGTGGGCAGTGGTGGACACTCTGAGCTGACGTGTCCTGCCAGCCACTGGGACGGGCTGTCCACCTGCTTCTGTCAGCAAAAGAAACAGCTGGCACTCAAATCACACCCAGCCAAGCCAGAGGACAGTGATAACTTGGCTGTTTTTGTCACAGCTGCACCTCAGTCCCCAAGACAAAGCTGCTGGGGAAAACGAACCCAAACTCCTGGGTGAAGAATCTTTCAGATCATGTTTAATATTCCAGGTCAGGTTCCTACCATTTATTATTTATTGAGCTCCGTGAGCTTGCTCAGCCGTGCACAATACATAAAGACATGGACTCTACCGTAATGGATTTGCAATCTAAATTTCACAGTGCAAGATAGATATTGGTGCATGTTATACCTGGTGGTTAGGTCACAGGCTGGTCTCAGAACAAAGCAGAGATTTTTTTAAAAGCTTCTTCCATTAGTAGTCCATTACAGTGGCATAAACTTTTTAGATTTGAACAATTAATCCCCCTAAAAATATTCAAATGAATATTTGAATGAAATACTGAATATTTTAAATACATCTAGTATATGTGGAAAATGCTGACCTGACATAACTTCCTATGTCCCTCTGATCACAGAACACTAACAGCAGGGAGTCCAAAGAAGAGATTTCATGCTTCCTGTAGTGAAGCAATCAATTTAAAACCTTTGCCATACACAGTCCCCAGCTCTTGCTTCATTATGGTGCCAGAGCCACAGCAAGCTGTAGGGCAAGAGATTGATGCCACTGGCACAGGGCAAATAGACTTTGTAGGGCTTCCCATGAGGCCTGTTTTGTGCATGCCTCACCAGCATGTGTTTCCAGAAGGAACCTGTGGTGTCACAGGTTAGTCACTGCCTTCATGAGGTGACCCCAAAAGTGACATCCCCCCAGCCCCTCTAAATCTGACCATCTCTGTGGAAAGCAATGGCCATCCAGCAATGCAGGGTGGTGAAGGGAGCTTTCCTGGCAACTCTCTGGATCTGCTCTC
This sequence comes from Rhipidura dahli, assembly GCA_013399225.1. Lineage (NCBI taxonomy): Eukaryota > Metazoa > Chordata > Aves > Passeriformes > Rhipiduridae > Rhipidura > Rhipidura dahli. The sequence goes on along the minus strand of VXAC01002798.1, from coordinate 130,265 downwards.
TTGTTAGGATGAGGAAGCAAGGAGAAGTTCTGTTTAACAAAGTAGCTGCCATAATTTAATTCAGGGAGCCACGAATGGCAAAAAGTCCTGGAAAGCTGAACTTCAGTCCTCACAGGAGAAGCCTTCCGTGAGACGTTCTTGAAGAGTAAAATGAAACAGCTCAGGCTGGTGCAGAAAACAAAATAATCATCTGAAAAATGAGTAGGCAGGGAGGAAAGGGTTTGAAATGGCAGCAACATGGGTAATTCCACCAGATGCGATCTCTCTGTACGGGAAGAAGTCACAACAGCCCTGTCACCATGTGAGTGACTCTTCCTAATGTTATACAGTGCATGTGCAGCCTCAGGGAGCTCCCTCATGTAGCCTTTCACAGGATGACCACGCAAATGCTTTATTGTGCTGTTATTTCTCTGGGCAAACAGACTGTTGTTTGATTTTTGGTTCCAAGAGTAAGCTTTTGATTTCAGCTGTTAGTGTCTGTTAGAGCTCCGTGCTTGGAAGGAGGGTGTTCCTGCATTTTCTTGTGTGCATTGAGGGGGCAGGTGTGTGCCTCTGTGCTAGTGAAGCTGTGGTCTGCTCTCCCTTTTTCATCCCCACAGTGCCCCGAAGATTGGCCATGGAAGTTTTTCCTACTGAGTCAGAGCCCAAATCACCAATGCAGAAATGTGGCATTTTCTAATTTGCACTTTGCACTTTTTTGAAAGGCAGACTGCTCCTTAATTTCTCACTAATCCTTCTGCTTGCTGAGCTCCCTCTGTGCTGTTTCAAGAAATCAGCAATTAGGGACATTACTGACAAATTCACAGAATAGATGCTTGGAGGCTGGGGCCAGGATAAGATCTGGAGTTGCCACTTCTGTCAGGAGTGTGGGCATAATTTCTCAGCACTGGGTTTTCTCCTGTAAGTTGGCTTCCTGATGACTTTACAGTGCAACATGGAGTATGTACTTTGAGTTGAGGTGTGGGTTTGGTAGGAGCTGTGTTTTCCTTTCCACTCAGAGCTGTGATCTGTTCTGGATTCTGAGCACTGCTGAGCTTCACTCTTGGTCCCTAGCACAGATAGAGTGCTTTCAGTGAGACTTGAGCTTGTGGTTAAAACCAAGTGTGTCTGAGGCTTTCACAAATATTGATGACATTTGGGGAATCCTATGAGTGTCCCTTGGGATAGTGCCAGGACATCACATGGAAACTTGGAATTCCTGTAGTAATACTAGGGGAGAGCTGGTTATTTTAGCACAACAATAGGTGCAGGCAGCTAATTCTTAATACACAAGATAAATAGGCAAATACACTGAAATCCAGCTTTACACTTGGCCATGTTTCTGCTCAAAGCCACATGCCCTCAGCTCATCTTCTCAGTTATATACTGCATGAGAGACAGATTTGCTATTCTGTCATGTTTTCTCTGTGTTTGAAGGGCTTTTTGTGTGGTGAGCAACTCCATGGGGGTGCTTCCCATCTCTCTGGCTGTGGGAGCTGCCACAACTGCTAAGGAGCATCTTAGCAGCAGCATCATTCCCTTGACAGCTAAACATGACAGAATTCTACAGAAACTGTAGAATTTACTACAATTAAGCTGCTTCCATGGAAGAAACTTGAAGCATTTAAGGAAGACGTAAGAAAGCAGAACACAATTATCCCTTTTTTGTCTCTCCCACTGCCTGGAAATATTTTGCCAGTTTTTCTGAAGATATATCCATCACCAGCCCATCAGGAGATCTGCTGAATACTTTGTGGGTTTAAAAAAAAAATAGACCTCATGATTCCCATAGGCCCTCCAACCCTTTCTTGTTTCTAATTTCAAAGGCCTTTTTGAGTGGGAAACAAAAGGTTAATTTTCTCCAGCTTGCCCAGGCTGACTTAATGTAACAGAAGGCAGCAAATTGTATTGATTTAGTGACATGCAACTGTCCAGAAAGAGCTATTTATACATTATTCAGGACAAACACTGTCATAATGGACAAACAGCAGCAGCATCTGGGATGTTAATGTCTACAAATAAGATTATTCTTTGAAAGGATTAGGACGAAGCATTTTGTGTAATTAGATTTCTCAGTTTTAGGAATGAATTGCCTTTTAGCAGTAAAAGCTGTCACTGAGGGAGCCATTAGCTCCTTATAACTGAATTAAATGCATAATTAGTGACATGATCGCATTAGGATTTGTTTCATTTTTAACTAATCCAGGGTGCAGGGTTGGGGGGCAGGGCTGGGGGTGGTCTCTCTGCAGGTCGCCGCTGCCCACCTCGGCAGGGCCCGGCCTCAGCTGGCGGGCTGGAGTTGGGAAAAGTCAGGCGCGTGTGAACGGGAGCCGGGGCCTCGCCAGGGCGCTCGCGGGGCAATTCATCACTGGGTGCCGGGTGACAGTGACTGATGGGCTCGGCCCGGGCCTGGCACTTTACCAGTGCAAGAATCATACGAGCCAGGGAGCAGAATGACAGCTGGAGCGCCGTGTCAAGTGGTGTAGAGACCAGAGCTATTAATAATCTGTGCCACATGATCCGCGCCGCCAGAAAACAATGATTTAGACATTGGTTAGAATAAAGATTTCACATTTAGTATGGAGGGACTGGCCTGGCAGCAGAGGAATAAATCGCTATTCAATCAGCATGTATGAAAATAAGGCAATGAATACATTAGGGGTTAGCAAAAAGGCGGGGAGTGCCTCAGCCCCGGCCCAGCATGAGCACTGTTAATCAGCACTTCCCGAGGCCTCAGCGATGGCATTAAGTGGCACTGGAAGAGCCACTCTTAAAGCCTATCACAAGTAAAACTGCAAGGAAGTCATGTAGGTCCCAAAATTTAGTGCCCTGTCCTCCTCGTCCTGATAAGCCCTCACATGGGCTGCAGATCTGTCAGATTGTACCCTTCTCATCTCAAAAAATCACAGCAGATGCCTTTTGCCAAGGAAACCCTTCCTGCAACCATTCTCCTGGTCTATGGCCTGGGCAGGTGTATTTTTTGCTGAGTTAAAAACTGGAGGGATGGCAGAGCCCAGCAAGAGGTGGCAATGGAGTTACATCCAGTTGGCTGCCACTGTTCCGCAGGACTCAGCTTTGGGGCCGGTTCTGTTTAACAGCTTTGTCAATAATCTGGATGAGGGCATTGAGTGCCCCCTCAGTCCCTTTTCAGCTGACTCTTGCTCTCTGTAAAGGATGCAGAAATACATCCTTAGCCTCCCTACAGCATGTACTGTGAGGGTCAGCTGTGAAAGTGGGGAGGCTTGGCAGGTTTGCAGCCACCAGGACTCTGTTTCTGTAGTTCTGCCTCTGGGGCTTTTGTAATAGTTGGATCTGTTGTGTAAAGCAGAGTTTCTGAATTGAGTTTCTGGTGGTTTTGTCCTCAGTTCTGCCTCTCCTCGGTCACCTAAATATAAATAGCAAGGCTGTTTTATGCATTGTACATCTTTACTGTGCCCTTTGTTTATATACCTCCTGCAAATACTAGGTTTTTCCAGGATGACTGAGATATTCCTCATTACTTGATGGTCACTTTATGGATGTCTTACTTGGACAGAATGGGAGTCAGAGCTCAAATTCTCAGAGAAGTTCTGGTGCAGGTACCAGCTGAAATACTTCTGCTGCTTACAGAGATGTGTTTTCAGAGTTTAGGTTTACTGAGTCATTCTGGTTTGACTCAGGTAATCATCTGAGTTCCTATGACACAGCTGTGTTTGTGATGTTGTCACTGGTGTCACGTAAGGTCTTACTGAAGACCAGCTTTTGGTTACCCCAGGTGTTGGCTGCTGAAAAATTATGGTCCCAGCTGGAAAGAATACAACACCTCACTCCTTTGTGTTCCTTACCATTTGTCAGGGAGTGTGATTTTGGGGATGTAATGCAAAAATGAATATTGGCAGAGTGCAAATAGTATGAAAGTGGGAGGTCAGAGTAAGCCTCTGAGTGCTTGGAGGAGAAGCAGAGGAGCACTTGGGATGGCCAGCAGGTGTAGGGGCACATCAGCTGGTCCGGTTGCCCATGTTTGACTGTGACTGAGGACCTTTCAGTGTCCCAAATGCTTTAACTTCTTCTTTTTTTTTTATTTTTCTCTTCATCGTTTTCTTGTAACTGCTTTCACCAGCCCTGAATCAAACGCTTAAGTGAGTGATAATAACTCATCCTCTGGTGGGTAGTTTTTTGCTGTTTTGTTTTGTACAATTATAAATTGTATAATCTGAGCCCTCACAGCCAGAGCTTAATATATTTGACTTTATTGCTTTTTGTTTTATGGAAATAAATTACTGCTCACATTCTGACATTTAAATTAAAGGATCTGCACTAAATCTTGTGTGCCACAATAAGAAATTAAGAGAGCTTTTCTTGCTAAACAAGCAGAGCTGGAAGCCTCAGTCCATCAAGGACTCAGGTCCAATTAAACCAGTCTACAAAGGAGACTGTGTTTGGTCCATTCTGTGCTTTACCACCAGTCAGCTGGGCCCTGGATGCCTATGGGGATGAGCTCCCAGCCCAGAGGAGGTCAGCTGGGGAGGATTACTGTGTCCACTGGATGTGCTGCACCGATTTCTGCAGGACTTAAGTTCCCAGTTGCCTGTGGACAGGTTCATGAACAGAAGTATTTGCACAACTCATATGTGAAGTAACTCAACAGGGGTTCCCTGCTCGGATCTGCAACTCCCAGACTTGCACAAGCAGACACCAAAGCTGGTTTAGAAATGGCAAGCCTTTCAGAAATCACAGTTTGGGAAGTGGAGAAAAGGCCTCTTGGTCTGAAAGCTGTTCTTCTGCCTGAGGGTGGTGATTTCAAGCTTCTCTGTGCTGCATGCAAGACTGAGTTGCTCTCTTTTGTGCTTCCACAGAAAACCTGAGGCATTTGTACAGTCCAACCACTGCTGGAATATTTCATTAACCCAGAGTATTTCATGTAACTCACAATAAAACATTGGTAGTACTGCAGTTCCAGTTACATTAAAGGGCACTTTCTCTTTATTTTTCCCTTTCCCTTACATATTTTAACTTTATGTATGCTTTATTTTGCACCAGCCAGGGTCCCTTTTACCTAAACAAGAGCAGCAATTTCTGTTCCCTAAAGTGGATTTCATTGGCGATGGCCAAATCCCAGCTGTTGGAGAGAAATCCTGGAAGGAGTAGGGCCATTGTGAATGCTCACAGGACCAGCTTTTTCTCTGCACCTGCCTGCCCTAAAGCAGCTTTTCTACATTAGAAGCCTGAATGTGGCATAGAGTTTCAACCTGAGGAGACTGTATGTTTCTAAGGGAAACATGAGTAAAAATGTTTATTTTTCAGAGTTAATAGAAAATCAGAATTTGTTTGTGGTGTCTTCCCATCCTGGGCTTGAGTCCAAGAATAAATGTGAACAAAACTAAGAGCAAAGCTTTCCCTTTACTGGCTATTTCCATCTGGACATAGGAACCTTGAGCATTCCTATGCATTTGGTGCCTCCAGCATCCTGTGACCTGTGTGAGGAAGGGACAAGGGAAGCGGGAGGCAGAAACAGGAAAAAGAAGAAAAAAGGGAAATCAAAAGGGAAAAGGAAAAGGAAGAGGAAAAAAAATGGAAAAGGAAAAGGAGAACTGAGGTCTGAGGTGGGCTGTAATGCCTTTGATAGAATTGACCTACAATAAGTTCAATAGTTGAAGTCAACAGGGAACTGTACTCTGAACGTATACAGGTCTAAAACTGGATTATTTAATACCTGAAAAAAAACAAGCAGAAGTATTTCAAATTGATAAAAAAAATGAAAGGGTGAGTATTGTTCATCTGAGTCTCCCAGTGCCTGATTCCCAGGTATAAAATTGGTGCATTAAAAATCCTGTTTTACACATGGACTTCACAGTAATGCTCATGAAGGGCTCAGGTGATGATGATGTTAAAAGTTGTACCAGAACCTGTCTGTGCAACTTTAAACCCAAACTTTCCTCTCTTGGGAATGACAGACTTTGAAAGCCCCTACTTTCATGTGCATTATGTAATAAATTGTATTGCAACTTGATATAAAACAAGCAGTGTAATGTCCTTAAATTTTGATGCCAAGCAACAGCTATAATTTCCGAGTCTCGGTGGAAAGAGGACCTTTGGGTTAGACAAACGACACAATTAAACATGTCCCAGAGTGTTCCTGGGCACAGAGGCCAGTGGTGAGAAACAGCCTGCAGCTTGGATTGTAAATCCTCTTCACTTCCAGGGCAGGGTGAAGCACACACGTTGCTTATTGCATGCAAACCCAGGTATGGATGCATGTCCTCTGGAATTGCACCTGGGCCTCTTTAAAGGTGATGCTGGCTAGCATGGGCTGAAACAGTGTCAGAGAAAGCTGGATCTGTTTGTTGGGGCAGAATCCTGCATTCCTGTGCCCAGGACTGTGCCCTCTCACTGTCTGATACACTGACCTTGATGTAACCCTGATGTCTAATTGACTCAGGTCCTGGTGCTCTGGCCAGGTTGTGATTCTTAACTTCAGTGAAGATGTTACAGTACTTTGGTTGACTTAGTACAAAAGTGTTGTCTGGAAAATCCTTTTGGTGTGCTTATGTGTCTTCTAGTCATGCAAATTAGTGGCACAAGTAGGGCAAAATATAAAATAAGCATTAAGAGCCATGCTGGACCTGAGATTACCTGAGTCAGGTAATCAGCACCACCAAATGGCACTGATATACTCCCATAAGCACAGAAGTGGTTTAAACTCACACATTGCAAGTGTGTAGCTACAGGTACTCAGCTGACCTCCTTGCTTTCACCCCATAGTGAATTCTGACTTCTTCACGTAATTTCATCTCCTTCTTCCTAAGGGGGAAAGAAAAACCCAGTGTGCCCTAATAGCAAATACCTGTGACTGGGAAAAAGAGTGTGCCTGGAATGAAACCTCTTCCTCCCTAGCCATTCCTGTAGAGTGGTCTGAAGGAGACCTTGCTGAGCTGTCTGCCACTTTTGCTGCTGAAGCGCTCCCTCGGTGTTTTCTCGGCTGCTGGACAGCATTGGAAAGAAGTGAAACCCCAAAAGAAGTCCAGGAGTGACTTTGGGCTGCCCCTGACTGTGTGGGGCCACGGGCAGGCCCTATGGGGTGCAGTCTACAGCAGGGCTGACCCTGTGGTGCCCCACAGCTGCTCCAGTGGGGAATGGGGCATCCACTCATGTCCCTCTAACTGCATTATTGCCTCATGGAGGATTACATATTCCAAATCAAATTCACAACGTAAATGGATTTTGGTGAGGTAATTCTCGTTTCCAAACAGAAAACATAGGGATAAGTGATGAAAGTTGGGGTTTGCTTTCAAATGCTGAAATACTTAACAACAATAAAGTTTAAAAGCAGAGTTATTAAGTGCAAACAGAATTAAAAAGGCAGTGTTTTCCCTCTCCAACCATGCGCTTTGGAACACTTAGTAAAAGCTTTTGTTGTGAGTTCCTCCTTCAAGTGTGTGTGTGGATTGAAGCAAATTTCTCTGGCCGTGGCGCCAAGGCAAGGGACACGCTGACCTCCCCGAGGGTGACCCCGAGCGCTGCCTGGCTGGGGCAGAGCCAAACCTCTGCCCTGCTCCAGCTGCCACAGCTGACAATGGGCAGCCAGAGCACAGCCCTTGGCTCTGGTGGCCAGAGTGGCATTAGGGATCGGCGGGGATAATCCCTCGTCCCTGCGGAGAAGGGAGGAGGGCAAAGGCAGGGGTTGGACACTTTGTGACTTTCTCACATCAAAATACACTTTTCCTTTTTTTCCTTTACGAGACCGACTGCAGCAGATATTTTTATTTCTGTTTTAGGAACAAGAAATCTAGTTTCAGTAATTGATGCCACATTGAAAAGAAGGGAAAGTTGAGGCTTGCTACAACTTTTCTTCAGAGCAAGTGATCTAGATCTAATCCCCTCTGTTTCATCTGAAAAAAACCACTTGCGTATCCGAACATAAGAGTAAATTAGCATGTGCCTATGAATACTAATGCTGCATAAACTCTGCTTTAAGCCTTTAAAAATGAATAGCACCAAGAAAACTAAATGGGAAGAGGCAAATTCAGAAAGAGCATTAGCATTGTCCTTAGGCACTTTGCAGAAAAACGTTTAACTTTGTATCAAAAATATTAAAATAAGAGGCTTTGCAAGCTTGAAAGGGACTAAAAAACCTTTGTGTCTAGGTTGATAGTTCAAGACCCACATTTTTTATGCCAGAGAATAGATACCAAAGGTGCAATTGCATGTGCAACTTTGTGTGGGGGTTAATACTTTGTGCTGTTTAACCCAATCCAGACAGATAAAGGTTAGGCTGGTTTTTTTTAACGGGGAGTGGAAGCTTTCACTATAGTGAGTACTGCTTTCACACTTTTTTGTAAATCTCTTGTGGGTGGGCTCAGTAGCCTTGTGGCAACCTAATATTTGTAGATAGGAAACAAGCTTTCACCTATCTGTTTTCAAAACAGATTTGGAGGTGGAGGAGAGACTCTAAGGGGGTCCTAGGGCAGGAAGCACCTGATTTATTCACAGAACTATCATTTCCCTAAAAGTAATGATCCCTGTTTAGCCTCTGGAAGGCTTCTTAGGTAAAATTAGAGCCATGGCTTGGTTTTTTTCCTCAGGGGGAATCATGATTACAGAAAAGTTCCAGAGCACAGAACAAGGTTAAAAAGCACAGGAAATGTTACTGTCTCACACTCCTGACAGGAAAAATCTGGATTGGGATGGAAGTCTTGTTGGGCATATAGAATCCAACAGCAGTTCCATTTTAAGCAGAGAAAGGATGTGGAGGGCAAGAGGGGAATGGGAGCACAGAGAAGTGATGTCCCTTGTCTGAAGTTACCTAGAAAGTCAATAGCAAGGTAGAAATATGGAAATGTGAGTGTTCCTTCATTCTTCCCTTCAGTAGTTTGAGATTCAGAACTATCCTGAGTGTTGTGATCCAGCACGAGGGAAGGTGACGCTCCCATTGCCATTCGGGCATGATGCTGTGTGTGTTTTCCTTCCCTTCCTCATTCACTGTGTTCCTGACATGATCCCTGTTGTTGTAAGCTTGCTATTTTGGATAGGGTGATGCAAGAAAATTGTGTCATCTTGGGCGCTGCTGAGTATCTTGGGAGTGACTGAGGCATTCACCTCCTCTGGGCTGGTCCAGCATACCCCTCCCACACTTACATGCTGGGGTCTCCTAATCCTGTGTGTGGTATTTGCTGTCTCCGTGCTTATGTGACTGCAGAAAAATCAACCCCACAGTCAGTCCTGTTAGCCGGGTGTCATCGTTAACAGAGGAGAATGGCTGCATCTCTGTTACTGCAGGGGAGAATTGCACGTTGCTGAGGTCAGGAGCCGTGTGAGTCGAATTTCAATGATCTGCAGTAAATGCCGAAATAGATGAAGAAGCCCATCCAGAAAACTGTAGTGTAAACAACGGGGTTATCAAATGCTTTGTAGGAAAGGAGAAAAAGGAGGAGGGTGTGTAGGAACTCGGAGCTGTGACACTGCGAGTGGCAGCCTTATGTGCTCTGTCTCAACGTTTCGTGCTCCCTTGCGATGTTTTGTGCCCTGTCAGTACCTGTGACATGAAACTGCCTTACTTGCAGGGTTTATTACAGGGGCCTGATTGCCCAGAACAGGAAAATCTGTCCTTAGAAAGAAGGGAGAAAAGAGATCTCTTTTTTCCTCTCCTCCCTCAGGGCTCCACAAACAAGTCTAACAAGATCAGCCCCCTGCCGATAAAACCAGTCCCGGCTGATACGCTGGCTTGCCTGTCTTAAACCGCCCCTGAGACACTTAACCTGCTGGATTGCCTTTCTGCAGACACCTGCCTGGGCAGCAGCAGACTAAACAAACAGGGATTCTCAACTGCACAAAACTTGGCCCCTTTCAGCAGGGCTCCCATCTGTTAAAAAGCCATTGTCTGAGCAAGTGTTCAGCTAGCTGGGGAGGCAACGCTCTTGCATATTGAGCTGCCCCTGTCCCCCATAAAAGTCCTCTTTAGCATTTTCTTTTCTCCCCTGTTTCCATCGCCTGATTTATTCATTGGTTTCACCTCTTCTCCCCTCCCCCTGTGGTTCATAAGGAGAGCCTCGTTGTCTTCTGTACCTCGGGGGTCATGTCTTTTCAGTCACTGGGACAATACCCGCTGCTGGCATCTGCTTCCAGATCCAATCAGCCATATTGTGATCACATCCTGCCAGAGAATTGTTCCTTCTTTTGCTCGGCTTTGTTGCCAATTTCATGCCATGTATTGCTCCATGTTTTGTGCTTCATGAAGCTGTCACTGGCATAAAAGTGGCCTGACCAGGGTCGTAGTAAAAGGGGTGGGAATGAAACATCCACCAAAATGTTGAGCAGGCCACCCACGGGCCCCACGCATGCAGGCACACACACACACATGCAGGCAGGCATGCAGATATGCAGGCACATACACAGCATCCCACCCTGTGGAATTGCCATCCTGCTGAGCTGCTTTATGCTCTGCCAAAGGAGAGGAGACTTTGATGGGGAGCTGGGAGCTGTGATTTTATTTTTTTTCCCCCTAGTAAAAATCAAAAGCAGATAATTTTCTTGATATTTCTGGAAGATCTTGGCTGCCTTGGATGAGATAAGCTTTAAAAAGCTCAGAGCATGAATCACAGAACTGGTTACTCAGGCAATTGAAAATGAGTTTGAGTTGTTAAGGGTGTCAGAGGGGAAAAAATACCCTTTAAAAAGAAATCTCATGGGAAAATTGCATCAGTGACACCCATCACTCCAGCCTCTTGCTTCCCATTCTGAAAGCCCTTCTAGAAGTTACACCAAGTTCTGCTGAAAATTGTGACCATCCTCTTTGGTCTGGACTTGGATGTAGTTTACTGATGACTGAGTCTTATAATGATTTTAATGTCCTCAAGATAGGGGCACGAGCCCAAATTGCTAACCAGAAGAAGACGAGTCACCTCTGCGAAATCAAATGTATGCTTGTATGATGGCTGAGAATTTGGCCCAGTATTCCCTACAGCAAAATTATTTCTTTCCTTGCAAAATACCTTGAAGTTAAACAAAAGTGAATTACAAGTTTGTTTAGACGTAAGTAAATGGAGAGTATAAACCTCTCTGCTTTGTACTTGGTTTTGATTTATCTTTTTGCATGTTCATTTGTTTTTTGGTGATGTGTTTTTTGTGATGTGACAGACTCATCTGTGCACCCCCAGCCTCCATTTTCTGAGCACTGGGAAGATTTCTCATGTTTATTTCCTGCCTGTCAGAGCACCCAGTAAACCTTGGGGAAAGGGCTCATCCCTTCCAGAATACAAAGTGAGTCCAAGCAGGGTCAGGGGACTTCTCCGCTCTCCTTCTAAAGGGGAACTGATTCCCCATTTCCTTTCTTTTGGCTCGCTGCTGTCACTTGCATTCACACTGGGTACCACCTTCCCATGCTAATAACCCAATGGCAATCAATAGAGCTGTTCATGGAAGGCAGAGAAAAGAGAGGGATATCCTCACCCCCCCTCTCTCTTTATGCCATGGTGCTTGACAAGTGGGCTGGAGAGCAGGGACAGACCCATGCTTCCCAGGAGCGGATGCCAGGCACCAGGCAGCTCNAGAGGAAGAGGGAGAGGGAGAGGACCCGTCCCCCTCTCTGCATTTCAAGGAGCTGCTTTTGTGATTCTCACAGCCTCTCTGGAAAGTTTCCTGGTAGAGCCTATAATTCCTGCAGCAACCCGTGGTCCTCAGTGTGCACTCCCAATCTCTTCTCCAGAAATACCCAGCTTTTATTTATATTTCAACCTGAGCTTGAGCACCCAGTGAGAGAGGCAGAGGAAGGAGAAGGAAGGCAGGAGGCAGCTTTGTGAGAGAGAGAGAGAGAGAGAGAGAGTGTGTGTGTGCGAGCGCGTGTGTGGTGTGNGCTCTCCTTCTAAAGGGGAACTGATTCCCCATTTCCTTTCTTTTGGCTCGCTGCTGTCACTTGCATTCACACTGGGTACCACCTTCCCATGCTAATAACCCAATGGCAATCAATAGAGCTGTTCATGGAAGGCAGAGAAAAGAGAGGGATATCCTCACCCCCCCTCTCTCTTTATGCCATGGTGCTTGACAAGTGGGCTGGAGAGCAGGGACAGACCCATGCTTCCCAGGAGCGGATGCCAGGCACCAGGCAGCTCCCTGCACAGAGCTGGTGAGAGCTCCTCTCTGCCTGCCAGAACTTAGTTCTTCTCTGAGACCCTGCTTCTCTTGGCCCAGTTCATACCACCCAATTACACCATAATCCCAGTGAGGGATTCTCTTCAGAGGAGAAACACCTCTTAGGAAGGTTTTGTGATCCTAATCCTCTGTCAGGGAAGCCAGTGGGCAGTTAGGTGCAAAGGCAGGAAGGTCATGGTCTGTGAGCATCTCCTCTGGAATTGGTGCTTCTGAGGTAAAACCCTGGCAGTGCAGAGAACTTCACCGTCTTGGGATCCTCACACACAAGCTGCCCATCTGCAGGGAGGTGCAAGCAGGANCCTGAGCTTGAGCACCCAGTGAGAGAGGCAGAGGAAGGAGAAGGAAGGCAGGAGGCAGCTTTGTGAGAGAGAGAGAGAGAGAGAGAGAGTGTGTGTGTGCGAGCGCGTGTGTGGTGTGTGCATGCGTGCGTGTGTTAAACAATTTCATGGACATCTGTCATGCACAGTTAACTTTGCATTGCTGCATTTTAAGTTGTAAGGCCCAGGCTTGGCCGTCAGTGATAAAGTAGCTGGCAGTTTTCAAAAAGCTGCTGGATAACAGAGCATGAATCATAAAACACACTACTGTGTAGCAATATCCAAGTTCATTCAATGCAATGAAACCATGCAGAGGACCTTTATTCCCAGCTAATTATGTGGAAACGCCTAAGACAATAAAGCATCTGGTGGTCTTTCTTCCCCATTTCAATTTTTCTCAATATTGTGACAGGAGAAAGCATTGTGCCTTTCCCAGGGTAGTTGCTGTGAAGAGGAGTAAAAGCAAGGGTCAGGGAAGAGCAAATAGATGAATTTATAACTTTCTTTTTATTTATTCCTTTCTCATTGTTTCTCTGGAGACTCTTCCTTCAGGGCTGTATTTTCAAACCACTATTCTCACTACACTCTGCCTGAATACTTTTTTTTTATAATACCACCCAAACTGCCAGGCCCCTCTGTGTTCACTGTCTTTTTTCTCCTCTCTTCCCCAGATGCATCCAAGAGTTGAAATCCAAGTCTGTGATCTCTGCTGTGATCTCCTAGGTATTAAAACAGAACCAAAAAAATTAGAAGCCTAGAAACAAGTAGTGTTTTCTGAACAGGGAGAGAAAGGGTTTGGTTCGGTGAGTGTTTTCAGTGAGTTTGGGGCTTCCTGTAGCAGAGGCTTCACAACTCTGTCAGGCTCATTTTCTGTAAATGAAATGCAAATAAATTTTCAAATTCAACAGCGAACACTCAGAAAACTTGGAATAACCTCATAGCAAATTATTACTGCATTACAATTTAATTTAAGGCCATCAAATGACAACACCCTTTAAACTCTTTCTTTCCTGGCTCTGAGGCTATGGCACTCATTAGTGAATATTTTAAAAGATGTCTCCTAATTCTTTATTTCAGAACAAAGCACACGAGCTTGATTTTCACCAGAACACCCTTCTTGATCAGACTATAGAACATTTTTTTCTTTGTGAGGACAAAAGGAAACAAATCAACCAGGTTCAGTGTATGGTACGAGGGGGTTTAGATGTTGAGAAAAGAATAAAAGAATTATTTCCCTAGTTGCTAATGAGTAGTCTGACTAAAAGTAATACCTTGAAAGTGTTAAAATAAGTTTTGTTTTGTTTGAATGATGGTAATTACAGTTGTCCTCTGACAAAAGCTGCAGGAAGAGTCTGATTTGGATCATTGCTCTGGTAAGACCTCATCTGCCTTGGCCGGATGCAGTGAGGCTACCTGGAGCTCTGTGCCCATGGAGTGGCTGCTCTAAAATGTTTAGTACGTGCTAACAAGCAGATGCTCCAGGAGGCAGCTCATCCCCATACCAAGATAAATCTTCCAAAGGGCTGAAAACTCAGCTTACACACATCTTTTCTTCTTTTTTCTCCCCCTTTTGCATTGCGATATAGTACAGAAAGGATAACTCAGTGTTAAACGAGTTTCAATTAAAGAAATAATTAAATTGGAAAGAGAGAAAAGTAAACCATTTTCCTAATTGGATAATACCTGGGATGTTTCCTCAAGAGTGAATATTCCACAGGTTTCAGACTCTATCCTCTCTTTTGGGCACTCTCCACTGGCATTGTGATATTTAAAGGCTGTGTAGAAAACAGCAGTTTAGCCTCAAAATGCACAGAAGTACTTTTCGTCCTCTTGCTTTAAGTATTTGCAATTTGTACAGCACAGAATGAGACTCAGCTTCACTGTGAGGAAATGAGCCCTTAGAAAGGAGCTGTACTAGCAGAGACCGAAGACAGCATGAGATACAGATAGGAGAATATTCAGACCAGGAAGATTTGTACTTACCATGGATTTGGGGGAAGTAGAGTTGGAAGTGTCAAGGAGGAACACCTAATAAACCAAATGCATGGCAGTGTGTGGAGTAAGCAGGAGGGAGCAGGAATGAGTAAGAGGGAGTGTATCTGATGGGTGCAGCTCGAGGCTGAATTTCATCCACTGACACAGTGAGGAAAAATTCCCATGGTGGTGGTAGTGTATTCTTAACTCCTGAAAGGACATGACTACATTAAAACTCCTACCTCTGGGAAATATTTTAAGCGGTATCTAAATTTTAAATAGGAAGCCTGGGTCAGGGAGGGGCTGCAGTGTAGCTAAAATCACCAATTTATTGAGTACTGCACTCAAATTCCTGCTACTTGATCCCTTGCAATAAGTGTAGGTCAAATTGCTCCGTCCTTTCCTACTTTTTAGGTTTTCAGTAAACGAAATAATAATTATGGCCCTAGCTTTGATATCTAACAGCGAGTGTTATCATTAATTTGCTTCTAATATTTCAGTTGCTTTGTTCAGTGAAAGAGTTTGTGATTGACAAGAACACAGTCCTGTTACTAGCCTGCCTCTCCTTCACACATAGCACCCAACCAAAACAAGACATGAAACATGAAGCTGAGAGAAACGTAAAAAATAAAAAGGGGCAAGGGAAACAACAAGCAGAAGCAGGAGAAAATAGGCAGAAATGATCAGGTGGAGCTCAAGGATTTGCCAGCTTTGCAGGCAAATCAGACTTCCTCTCAGGCATTCACATAAACATCAGCATTTCTTCCACTCTCCTTTCCTCTTCAGAATGACACTAGGGCACTTTCAATAAAGCCACAGGTTCATGTGGCACATCTGCCTTACTTTGTAAATGAGGGCAAACACTTGTGCAGGAGTTTTGCACTTTGGTAAAAATCAAATATGCTGTCTTCAATAAAATATTTAGTGTTGCCTTTCACCATAATGTTTACAAGCACCTGAAGGTGTAGTGAATGTTTTACAGCCTTGAGTGCATGTAAAGCTGTGCAAACCATAATCTAGGATTGTCTGGGAAGAGAAAGTTGGAAAAAGGAAAAACAAAGATAAGTACCTTTGTAGAAAACTGAGCATAAGCATATAAGAATGGAAAAGAAGGGAAAGCAAAACAGCCATCTACACAAATATTCAATTTTAAATTGGAATGGTAATATCCTGAAACTGCTAGAATTTCACAGCTGGCTGCAGCATGGTGAACTGTGTATGTCTGAAAAGGTTACACTTCCCAGTCGTGCTATGGAAAAATACTCACAGATATCTGTGTTACGTAACGGGAGTTTCAGCGTTACAAGAGTGTGCAACAGATGCATGCTCAGAAGTGCCAGAGAACACTCAGAAATGTTTCTCTGACATTCCTAGAATTAGGAACAGCATGTCAGGAGGCTGTGACCACAAGTGACAACTGTGCAGTGGGAAATGCAGGTGCACTGGGTTCTGTGTGGTTTCAGCAGCGTGCCGAGTGGGAGTGCACTTCTGCTAACAAACCCCTTGCAGCCTCCCTGGAGAACTGAATCCTAAATGTGTTTCTGTTTCTGCTCTTATCCTCCCACCACTCTCTCTGAGCAGTTAGAGGATTTGACTTGTTCATCCCCTCCCTTTGTCTCCCAATCCACACACATCCTTCCCAGCAAGCAATTACTATTTGTTGCTATATAATTTTTTGTCACATGGATTATTGTCCTAATTACAGTCCCTGCCTGGGACGCTCGGGTGTAGGAATCGGTGTGTTTGTTAGAGTTATCCTCAGGTGATTGTTTCATTGCAATGTATTTATAGGGCTTTTTGAAGCCACTCCAAAGGGAAATGAAAACTCCCCAGGCCTGAGCCAAATGACATTATCTTCTTTTGGTGGGCTGAAGGAGGCAGCTTAGTGTTAATTATTCATGACTGAGTGTGTAGAATACCCCCACAGTGATTATACACATCTCACTTCCACAGGCAGCCCCATGCCAGGCGGGATCACCCGGAGGCTCCTTCAGGGCTGCGTGGCCCTGTGCTGGCTGACAGCCTCTCCCACAGCACAGACTGCTGTCAGAGTGAGCTCCTCTGTAACGCTGGGCAAATGCATGGCAAAGGAGCCCTGGGAAGCCTGCTGAACCCTCACGCCTCTTGTCATTAACCAGGCTGGGGTTTCCTATGGGTGGGGTGGTTCTATTTCCATTAGCACTTGCTTTCTCTTGTGCTGCTGCCTTGGGATAATATCCAGGAGAGCCAGCCCTGCTTCAAAGCAGGTTACAGACCCTGGAAAGCCTCCAGACCAAAACTGCTGTGCCTTCCCTTTTGTCGTTTACATTTTTACATGCTGGATGGCACTGAAAGGTGGCTGACCTGGCATCTCGTGTGGAAGTGGAAAGGGCTGTATGACAAAACCATTAATCAGTGGAACAGGTCCAATAACATGACCCAACATGGAACCAGGGAGAAGGTGGGCTGGAGGCCCAAGTGCCTCTTGGTGATCCAGATCTCCTGCCTGAGGCAGAGGTGCCACGAGTGACCACACAAGTGCAAAGTGCCTGTCATGGCACAGTCAGACAGAGTCATAGCCCCTGCCTGGGCTGCTTGTGGCAGCACACTGCTGACCTGCCCTACAAGGGAGCTCTTCATCCATTCTTTCCAAATAACCAATTCAACTGCAACTCAGAAGACTCTGCGGGCCACAAGTTCAGTGGGAAAAAAGGGGGATCATCCAGAGGTATCTGAGAGCCCAAGAATTCAGTTATTGACCACCACCCCCAAGTATACAGTGCTAAGATGCTGAAAAGATGGGTTATTTGGTCTATGCCAATCTCTGACCTTTTGTCCCTATTTTGCTTCCAGACTCCAAGCTAGAATTACTTACAGAGCTGGTTTGGGTTTCAATAAAATATGGTAAATGCTATCAATGCCCTTGCCATCTATCCCCTGATCAGGAAATGCCTGCGTTATTCCCAATGGTATAAAATCTACAAGTGTTCAATTGTATTGACCACTTTGATTTTTGGCACCATGCACAGACCAAGGAGCCTTACCATAATCTACAAAAACCCACCCAGTTCTGGAGGCCACTGACGCAGCTCTGCCAGCTTACTGAAATCATTGTATTTTGGGGTGGAATATTTGTTTTGAATATTTTGTTAAATTTATGTCACAAGGTAAAATTTTAGAAGGGATTTCAGTTCTGCAAAATTTACAACAGCACTAGCAGAGGTCAGCTGCAGTCCTACAAACAATGGAGAGGGGGATTTTATAAAAGCAACGTATTTTTCAAGTAAAATTTTTATTTGATGATTTTGAATAACTTTGAAAACTGAAGTTTGCCAGAAGGAAACTATGGCATCTGAAATATCTTTTTCACGGTGCTCTAGTAAATAAGCATATTTTGGTTCAAAAAATAAGGTTAAACTGGTATAAAATGGACACTCTTTCTGAGACAGAAGAAGTAAAACCAAAATAGAGTCTTATGCCTTCAGAAAGTTTCCTGATATGCTGGAAAGGCACTGTTATGTTAGTGTAATATCCAGATGCTTCACAAAAAATACTGTGAAAAAATAGCACCATTAATTATTATGTGTTTGAAGTTATCCGATGGAGATTTCTGTCAGGTTTTTTTAATGCCATAAAACTCTGGTAGTTTTTTTCTCCCTTTTCGGGGACTTCAATAGAAGCTGCTATGCAAAAGCAGCACAGCTGTAGGAGTTTTGAAGGAAGCTCGCTATCATCTCAGCAGACAGGCTGCTGGCATGGATGAATTAGCACAGCTGCCGTCTACAATGGGATCTAATTCACATGGCCATCAAAAAAGGGCAGTTTCAGTTTGTTAACATGTTACTTGTTCAAGTGGTTAAAACACACAGTGAAGTTTAAGCAGTGAACAGTTTCCCAGATTCTGACTTTTTGCAAGCAATTCATTACCTTCAATATTGCTTTCGTATTCTTGCTCTGTGTTAACTTTCTTGATTCCACCTTAATGGTTTGTTTTTATCTGGGCTTCAACAACTCTGCTGGATGCTACTCTTCTGTTTAGAAATGGGATTCCATATTACATCAGCCCTGTGATCCCGCTGCTCATGTGCTACTTGTGAGTAGAGACACAAACATGCTTTCAATCCAGCATTTTATTTACACGGAAATTTGGCCAAATTCCTCTGCTGCGAACAGGAAAAAAAAAAAATCTCTAAACGGTTTGGGGAAAAAAGAGAGGGGAAAAAAAGCTCCCTCCTTATTACACTGTTGAAACTTCTGTTCACAGTTTTGGAAGGGGGGAAAAAACTAACCCCTGTGCCATGAAACGAAAGCGAGGAGGAAAAAGGAAAGCCTCTCTGCTATCTTTGCTCTCCAGCACTGAGAAATCTCCATCCTCACCCACAGGCAGCACGTTGTATGCACAGATGGATGGCGGCATGGCCCAATAGCATGGTCCTTTGTAAAGCAAAAACTCTGCCAACTCCCAGGCCAAAAATCCCCCACAGGGTCCCCGATGAGGCAAATTTCCAATGGCAAGCAATAAGAACACAGGCAACAAAGGCCTTGGCAGGGCTGGCTACTGGCTGCTCCTCGTGGCTCTTCCAGGGCTGCTCAGGTTGCCAGCACGGTGCCAATTGATGCCACCCAGATCTCTGCTGGCAGACCCCAAGCACTCACCCACGCTGTTCCAACAGCAGCCTGCCTCCGGGTCGTGGAATAGCAGGGACAGTGAATTCAATGGCAGTGATGTTTAGCCCTGCTTTTCACCCCAGCTGTGAGAAATGAGGGACTAAGGTGAGGACATCTGCTGCTGCTGCTGCTGCCCACAGCTCTGGCTGCCCCAGGGGTCAGACAGGGACATTTTTACAGGGGGGATTGAGGAGGGTTCATTTGCAGCCCTGTTAAACAAGACACTCCAAATCTAGATATTCCCCTCCAGTCACCACAGAGGGTTGGTGGCTGGGGGCAGCAAAACAGAACCACCCTAAAAGATATGGTAAGGGCAGTACCAGGTCTCAGACTCAATCAGCTTATCCACATCCACTGTGTCCACTTCACGTGTGCCCCAGTTTGGATAACAGCTCGGTGAGCAGGCAAATCAGAATTTAGCCAAGTACTTTTGCTTTGTCTTATTACCTGGTGTGAACCCTTTGGATTAGTAATGCAGCAGAAACAATGCCAGTGTCAACAAACCAGGGAAGAGCTCGGATGGCTCTCACTCTAGAACTGTGTTTATAATGAACTCCTGGAAACAAGAACCAATCCCTCCACTCTGACTTACAACACCAGAAGTGCACAAACCAAATCCTGTTCTGCTGGGGAAGTGTTCAAACACAGGGTCTTGTCTGTAGTGCTGGGCTACCTGTGTCATGCAAGTCTGGAAATTTAGGATTGTCCCAGCCAGTGTAAGCCAGCTGCTAGCATGTTCCCACACTCCCTTGATGCAGGCTCACAGCAGTGCTGAGTTTTGACTCTTCTAGAAATTCCTCCCATCCTTCCCTGGACAGCATCTTTCACAAAAGTGTTCCTTTGGCCTGTGAGTGAAATGTGGGACAGCAAAACTGGCCTGGGCACTCATCAGGGAAGGTCAGACGGACCTCTGCCTGGGCCAGTGTGTCCCTCCTCATGGCTTTTGTGGGTGGCAGCCAGAGCTGCTGCTGACCAGGAGTTGGGAGAGAAGGGGGATGAAAGAGGCCAGAGCTGTGTGATCTGTACCCAGGCAGATGGGACCTGGTGCGGGGGTTGATCAGGGTCCCCTCCAGGGACTCTGGGGTGCTGCAGAGATGCCCCCTCCACCTGGCCCTGCTGCCCCCAGAGACCCTCATGGCTGAGGCTGCCCTGTGCTTCACAGCAGCTCCTGCATCGGTTCTGTCTTCAGTCGAGGGGATGGTCCATAGTGAAACAACGCAGAGCTGCAGCTTTTTCTCTCCAGACACAATGCTGGAGAGAAAATCGTGGGGAAGAGGGTGTATCATTTGATGGGAAAGTTTTTGGCAGGAGACTGTAACATTAATGTATTTGTTCATGTTGCTATTGCTGCTAAAATGTAGCTCCCCAAAGAATCTCAGCTGACACAACAATCTTTGTGTAATTGTGAGGCATTGCTCTCGCGTTTCTCTCATGTCTTCATTCTCTGCTTCTTAACCTCTTCACCCTCGCCCTCATCCTCGCCTTCTTCAGGCTTGTCTCCTGCTGCGTTGCTGCTAGAAATCACTCTGCTCTCACTCTGTCAGCTACTTACTTATTTCCAAATCACTTCCTTTATTTTACTTCTCAGATTCCCCCACTTGTACAGCGATATATCTGTCTGTGCGTGCTCTCCTACATTTTCCCTCCTGCTGGTTCTTTGACAATATTTCCATCCGAGGCTCGGGAATTATTTTGTGACACATTCTGTCTTATCTGCTATAACAGATTTTGCATGGTGCTTTTCAGTTGTAAATACATCATCTTTGCTGCCTTTCTCCACTGCAGACTTGATAAGGCTTTCAAAGAGCTGCACTCAATTTGAAGAAAACTTCATACAAGCCTTCTTAATGAAAATTATTAATACAAAATTGTTTCATACATTCTGTTAAGCAGCTGTTTAGGTATTTAGTTCCTGCTGACCCACAGCCCAGCACAGAGGCTACTCCCAAAACCCATTTTCTTGGTGGCTGTTTCTGCATTGCTAGTCCTGTGCCTGCACTAACACTGACAGCATGGGTGGGGGGACACCAGCAGCGCTGGCAGAGATGGACCCAGCTGTGAGGTGCTGACTGGTGCTTCGTTTCCTCTTTTTTTTTTCGTTCCTACCTTGGTTTCAAAGGAGAAAGCTCAAAAGGAGATTTGAATTCTCTGCCACTCAAAGCTACAGCAGAACACGAGTGTAGCAGCAGAAAATTGCAGATATACATGCACTGAATTGGTGTTTGAGCACTGGAACCAGTTCTCTGATCTCTTTTCTGAATGGTGCCTGGATGAGCAGTGCTCTGGTACACATGGAGCTCCAGCAGACTCTGGTTGTGTTAAATGTTTCAGTGAGCAGCGGTCTGTCAGCAGAAACAAGCTCTGAGTCTGTGCCTGTGTTTGGATGACTTTGAGGGGGGAAAACCTTAGGTAGAGAGGGCTCTTTCCAGTCCGTTCGAGGGTACAAGTGTGTGGCTTTGAATGTATGGGGGTACAGGGTTGGCTGGGTATGGATTCCATGCAAGTTTGTGCAGGACGGGGCTGAAACACAGCTGACCCCTGCGAACAGAGCTTCCAATCGGTGGGAAATGCACACTGGGCAACCTTCTGGGCCAGGAGATGCTGCCCTCTCTCCCTGCCCCTGTTCTCTGGCATTTGGGATAGGAGGGGAGTCTGGCCAGGGAGAGGGAAGAAGCTGAGCAATGACATGAGGCACGAAGGCTGCACGAGAGTCTTTTATCAGGTACATCTTCGTTTTTCAAGTGCCTATCATATCACGCAAACTGCTCTTGAAGAGCCCTCCATTTACCCTCTCCCCTAATTAAACGTGCACTTCATTAATGTAAATTGGGGGTTTAATGCTCTTGTTGAAATTCTGAAGAAAGTGCTATGGCCTTGCGAAATGCTTAAGCATCATTGCAAATTAGATTAGGGACCAAGAAAGGCAGTAAAATTAGAATGATAATGGTTGATGTGGCTTCCTGACAGGCGTGACTATTCAGGGATCAATGGGATGGAGAACAGTTTCCCCCAGCCTAAAGCGAAAGGCAGGGACAGACGTCAGCCTACAGATGTGGCTTTTGGAAGCTCTTTCAATTAGTTTAATTTGGTAAATGGTGGGGATTTAGAGGCTCTTAGCCAGTCATACAAGACAAGAATACATTGAAATGTTTTTTCGCTTTTTAACATAAAATAGGATTGGCCACATTTGCATTTCTTAACGCCGGGGTGGGGAGGTAGAGGGGGAGGAGGGGACTGGGAGGGGTGGTGGTGGGGGTTTAACCAACTTGGGGCTTTAAAATGGAAATGCTGGCGCTGGAACTCGTTTGGGAGCTCTCCGTGACGCAGCTCCGAGCGGCAGCCGCTCCCGAGGGGCAGGGCAGGGGGTGCCGCGGGCCTCCGGGGAGGGTCCCTCGGCACAGCTTGGGAAGCGCTGGGGATGGGGTGCGGGGACAACACAGGACCTTAAACACGGGGTGGGCTGTGATGGGGGATTTCTCTGGGCCCCGCTGAACGGAGCCGAGTGCCCCCCGTCTCTCTCTCTCGGGGCTCCAAATGGCCACTACGCTCCCCTTCTCGTACTCCTTTAATTGCGCTCTTTACCTCTGCGAGGTCGGGAGGAAAAGGCAGCTGGAATCTGCAAACAGCGCTCCTTTTTGTGTCTCTGCCGGAGCCAGGAGTTGGAGCTTGTTTTTTAATCCCCTCACTGGATAGGCAATTGTAGTTAATGAGGTGGAAAACAAGTTCGACAGACAAGTGGCGCTGAGACTTGGCTGGGTTTGCGCGAGGAGGATGGAAGAGGAGGGTGCTCCTGACTGAGGATTTCTTTACTATAAATGTGCAAATAAAAAAATAAAAAAATAATAAAAAAACAAAAACCCACCAAACCAAAACCCAGGAACATCAGCTTTTATGGGAAGCTAACGCCTAAGAAACAAATCAAATGGTGCAAAGCTGTGCAGTGGTGCATAGGGTGACTCCCAGCGCTGCCCGCACGGAGCAGCCCCATTTAAGGGAGGTCCTCCCTCACCCACAAAGCTGAGCTTTCACTGTGAGCCTGGCCAGTTAACTGGGCTCCAAGAATATTCCCTAATCCTCTCTTGACAGAAAATAATTCACGTGCCGTGAGGGTGTGTGTTTGCCAGAGGGAGAGACTCTACTTACTGGGAAAGAGCCCTTTGGGATCTGTAGGGTTGGGCAGCTCCTGGGTAGGGTAAGCCTTGCACAGGAGGAGGGGTAGAGCAGCACCCTAAATGGGGTGGCTTCCCCTGGGACTTTAGGTACTCCTTAGGCACAGGACAGCATCCCTGTTGAACCTAGGCAGTTTAAATTTGGGTCTGGGGTGTTGACCGAGCCGTTGCTGATGGATCCATCAGCATATCCATATCCATCCCTGTTTGAACAGCACTGCAGTAATGCAGTACCAGACGCCAGGAGCTCTGGGTGTCAAATACAAAGTACCAGGCACAAAAGTGCAACACATTTGCTAACTCTCTCTCTGCTCCAGCCAGTGGAATGTGCAGCTTTGCTCAGTGCTGGGCACCTTCCCTGAAGCAGCCTGTGAAATGACTGGGTTTTTCTCCCTGTGCATTCCAAAAGCAATCCCAGCCATCTGTCCCAGAGGAGGGGTGAGGCCTGGGACTTGAGCAACGAGTCCCACAGTGCTCAGGATGGGGATGCCCTGTGAGCAGCAGATGAGAAGCTCCTGCAGAGCTTGGCAGTCCCAGTGCCTTGTGCGAACTATTGCTACTGGTCTTTCAATTTCATTAGCACTAAATTCACCTTTACAAAAATTAAATTTTTAAAAACTGCTTGACTTGGCAAGGGCACCAGCTGAAAGATCAAGTTACTGTTTGTAAATGCCAGACATGAATTAATTTAGCAGTGCACTTGTCCTGACTTTATGAAAACATATCCTGAATATTGACTTTTTCTTTCTTCAGTAAAACCTCTTTTCCTTTGATGGGTGAGGCCTCTGACTGGTTGCAGTGGGCTGGTGTTGAGTCACTCTGAAGCTTTTTCAGTGTGCTGCTCATTTGGAAATGTGGACATGAGGTTGCTAGGTCTCTGCTGCCGCCTGGAGAACTAGGTGAGAGAATTTAATGCTGCTTTTGGGAGATGAGTACTTCCAGTACACTCAGGGCAAACCTGAAAAGTGAGAACTGTGTCACCTTTTAAACAGAGAGAGTGTAACATCATCAACTTTGCAAGAAAACTGGTAATCAAATCTGGCTGCCAGCTACCCCAAACCTTTTTGCTGTGGGAGGGGGCAATGGCAGTTGTGCCTTGTTAACTTTTAAAGGGGAGGGGGCAGTGTTTAAAAATAGGTATGCCTTTTTTAAAACCAGAAGACAGGCAGATGGACTCCTTGCAAGTCAGAGGAAATATCAGAAGGTGCTTTTTCTGTATGCCAGTTCACATCCTGAAAGCTGCAGCTACAGAGCCAGAAATGAAACCAACAAGCACAAAATACGTGAAAGAAAAGAGCAACCAGCCTGCAGAGCAGATGGAAAAATAACAGGGAAGGGGCTAGTTAACCTCAGGTCTTCTTTAGGCAATCAGTAAGTAGTTTGCTCCTGCGGGTCTCCCTGCACCCCTGTGGACAGCCCGCTGGGAAGCAGAGGTTTTCCCTGCTGTAAGGGCATGATTAGGTGTGGCCCTGTGGATCACTCTCACTTATTCAGCTGTTAAAGCAGCTTAAACCCTTATAAGAACATTAACATTTGGGTGCCAATACCAGCTTGACCTTTATTCATAAAGTGCAAAGAGTTGGAAGTACAACAGATTGGTTGCCAGCGATTGCCTTTTATGTGCAGTTTAGAGGCTTTGATTTCTCTCCCCTTTCTTCCTTTAATCTGACATCGCTGCCTTGAATATGTTTGTGCTCTAAGTAAACAGGGCCAGTGCAGGCCTCCCTTTTTAAAGAACTGTGTGTCTGTGTGAGAGTGAGGTGGGGGGTGAGGTGACCTTAAAAAAAAAAGTTTGCCTTTGGAATTAGGGGACTTAAGAATAGATGGAGGACACCAGGGTTGAATGGAGCTGTTCACAGATCTCGGAGTTGAGCTCCACATCAGTCCTCAGGAGCCCCAGCTATTTATTCCAAATAGCTGTGTACATGGGGAATGAGAATGTAAGGATTTATATTAACTCCCCCGGACTTTTGACTTCATGACACACACAAGAGGGAAACTCTGAGCGGAGCACAACAAAGGTGAAGTGTCTGAAACAGTCACACCATCTTGTCCAACAGCCATCTGGTCCCCCTTGTGTTCTTGGGTTACTCCTGAGGTAGAAGAGATGCCCAAGACTGGGTCTGCTTTTCTGGAGACATATTTCTGCTGGTTTTCTGTGGTTTTCTGGGCTTTACCCATTCTCCAGAGCGATGGAGTCAAATCATGGCTGATGGTTTTCCAGAAGCATGGAGGAGAACCCGAGAGAAGGAGAACAGAGGGAAATTATGTCTGATGTCTCAGCACCAACCAGCAGGCTGACATCAAAGCCATCATGCAACTGGGACACTCTGGCCTTAATTTCTCAAAGGTAGCAGCTTTCTGATAGCTTTGGTAAAGGTGGACCTACGAAATTCAGTGTTATTTGTGTGCTTGGTTCTGATTTTGACCCTCATTTTAAGCTTTTAGTACTGGTTTGGACAGCTTTTTGATATATTTGTTTATGGGAGACTTGTCTTCCACAGATCCTGCGGTGCTTTGTCACAATCTGCTCTGTCAGGACAGCAGTTTTCCAACCACACTGTTTATGCATAAGTATAGCCTAGAGAACTGCATTAAAAAAATAAATAAAAACACCACAAAAAACTACATTGTCTTTTAGAGGTCATCCAGCTACATCTGCAATGAGCCTGATGACTTGTCTTCAATGGAAATACCTTTTAAATTCATGTGGTACTTCCATCTAGAGCTGGAGATCTGCTTGGCTTTCTGCTTAGACTGATGCTGCAGGGAAGCATCCTTTTCCTTTCTACTTCCCCCAGCAGTGGGGTTAGTCTTGGCTTCTCCAGGTGTTTGTGTGTCTTGGCCATTGTGTAAATGTCAGCAGACTTTATTCTGCCCTTGTCCTGCATGTCAGCCTACCCTGAGCCTTCTTGCCTTCTTCAGGATTTCAAACCCCTGCCCAAAGCATTCATCTCAATAAAAGTGCTTTTTTGTGCTGACAAAATATATCTTTATAGCAGAAGAAAGGCCTGAATGAACATTTCAAGTCTTACCTGTCACAACCCATTAGCTGAATTGCTTAAAGAAATCCCCTGACAAGTGTAATTGCTGGTTTTGTGTTACAGAGCTTCATGATATTGCCCACAAGAAGAAATTGTTTTACAAAAGCCCCTTCTGTTTAATAAAGTAATTTGTTCCAGTTACAGTGATAATAAAATTGCTGAAATGAAACAGGATTGTTCAATGAGGACCTGAATCCAATTTGCTGTACTAGTACGATTACACTTTTATCTCTGTGTTTACTCATTTGTAGAATTGCTACCAGACTTTTTATATGCAATTAATGGGATTAATGGTTCCCAGTACAGGCAAGACAGAGCCCAGGAGCACAGCACCTTATTCTGTGTGTCAATGACACACCAGCCTTTTGTGGAGCTCTGCCTCAGGGTGTAATGCAGTGTAACATGCTGCTTTCCTCTCTGTTCTTTGCAACAGGTGGAGAGGATCTCATGGTATCTGATCTCATGGTTGTTAGTTACTACATTTGTACCGCTGTAAGGTCAGAGGAGCTGCTTTTGTGTGGCTGCTCAGAACAGAAGTTTATCTATGGTTCCTGGGGGGCAAGGGTGGCATGACACGACCTCTGTCCTTTGAGTCCAAAACAACTATGAAACAATTGTTTATTCATGCTTTTTTTTCTTCTTCTTTGCAAGTCTAGAAATTACTTATTGAAGATTTGTGAGCCACAGAAAAGGATGATTTTTCACTTCATGGTGGCTGAGGGAGTGCCCACAGAGACAGATCTATACTAACTTTTCCTTTTTAGGATTCTGCGGAGAGAAAGGTGAAGGAGAAAACCCATAGACAGGATGTGGCTCACAACTTATTACACTGATCCCTCTGAACCTGATGTGGTCTGATGTTTCTTAACTTCAGCTAAGACCAAATCTCCCCAGCCCAAGGCATGCAGACTAGTTGGCTTCACGGCTCACAAATGTAAATAACATGTGCCAGCTTTTTTTCCTGTTTCCTGTCACTCTTGTAGCAATTCCAAACCTATCAGACTGGTATTTGAGCCTCTAAAACTGGCATTATTTGAGACTTTGAGTAGAGATAGTGACCAGTGACACAGTATGTGAGCAGAGAAACGGTGGCTTATTTGCTCCTTAAAGCTTGCCTTGAGGTGCAAGACCCAAATGCTCCATCAGTCACTTCCACCCAAGCACAAACATATTTAGCTCCCGATGAGGGAATGCAGGCATACTCTGTGGGGTAATTAATATTCCCTTGGGTCCTCGTGGCACCAGAGCCGTGCTCGCTGCTGCCCACACACAGAGCCAGAACCAGCGCTGCTCCAGAGAGCTGGCAGTGCAAGCAAAACCGTACACAGCCTAAGGATTTGCAGTCCTGGAGACAAAATGAAGGCCCTTCTGACATGTTTCCAACTCAGGGATATAAGTGTGCTTCACTAAAAGCCAGGCAGATTAACTTACTAGGTTTGACTAAAATGCCTGGACTAGGGGGTAAGAGCTCACCAGCTTCCTTTGGGGCACCCCAGTCAGGATGGGATTTTTCAAGGGCCTGCAGGCAGCTCCCAGCTCTGGGGCCATGAAGCTGGATTCTGAGCTCAGAGTTCACAGCTGACGGTGGCCA
Source organism: Rhipidura dahli (assembly GCA_013399225.1). Taxonomy (NCBI): domain Eukaryota; kingdom Metazoa; phylum Chordata; class Aves; order Passeriformes; family Rhipiduridae; genus Rhipidura; species Rhipidura dahli. The sequence continues at coordinate 102,421 of VXAC01002798.1, read as the reverse complement.
AGTGGGTTTTGTGCATGTATTGGGGTATTTGGAAGAACCTGCTGTTCAGAAGAAGGGTGTTCCTTGCTCCAGTTAGATGCTTTTATATTTAGAAAGGGAGCTGGACCTCAAACACTGGCATGTCTTTTATGCTAATTAAAAAAAAAAAAAAGGCAGATAAAATTACACAACTTCTAAACCACTCGTATCTCAACTCAGAAACGGCCAATGTAGAAATGGTTTCATGGTGCAGTAGTGGAAAATACCAGGGAAGCAGAGAAATCATTTACATAGTGCTTATTTTACAGCAAATTTAATCAGATGAAGTTTTAGAATGCAAGCTGCTGACATTTTCCCTCGGTGGAGTTCTGAGGCCATTTAAAGCCAGTGGGAGCCTGTAGCTACAGGGTCTGGCTGGAATTCCTTTTGGTGCCAGGTTCAAGCTGCCTCTCAGTGAGAGCATCACTGCTCTGTGCTGGGGTAAATGAGAAACCTCAGCCTGATGCCTTGGGTGGCTGGAAGAACTACTGGCAGTGTTGTGGCCCATGGCAGAGGCTTTGACATGTGGGCAGGGAATCTGGAGCAGAAACACCGAGTCGCCTTGTTGCTCCTGTTGCACTGTATCTCCAGCAGAGCTCAGAGATGGCTTGTGGCAGGGGACCATTGTCCACTAGAGTGCCGTGTCAAGGTGCCTGAGGGGGAGTCTGTAGGTGGCTTGAGCAATATCTGCTCCAGTCCCACAGAGTTTTTCCCTCTGCAGTCCTTAAAGGTGCTGCTTTACTGCAGGATCAGTCCTGGAACACCTGAGAGTGGACTGCTTGGAGATGTCTGCCAGTTGCAGATCTCTACATGTGCTGCTCTAACCATTTGGTACCAGTTATCAAACAGATCCCACACAGAGAGCTCTATGCTATCAGGGTTATTTTCAGCATCTTCTGAAGCTTGTCATGTGGGCACAAACATCTACTTTCTCTTCCTAAAACCCCAAGCTGCCTTTTTCCCATGGAGACAAGTTGAGGAGGGTCAGCAGCTGACTGTGGCTTCTGCCTCCTCCTGTACTCTGAGGCTGCTCCTCTGATGGTGTGGAAGTTTTTCAGTGCAGAGTGCAGGTACTCCTGAGTCCCTGGGGATTTCCAGTGTCCGCAGTATGATGCCTTCCAATCTTTGCATGGGAGTTCTCCATCTCCCCAAAGCCCTTACCATCTTGCAAAGAGCTTTGGGTACTGATTAAGCTGATAATAGAATGAATAATAAGTGCTAGCCTAGCTCTCAGCTGCCAGCCTTCTTGACAGTCTTGCTGGACTGCAGTTTACAAGCCCTAAAGCAATAGATAATCCACCATCAGCTGTAATGTCTTCTGTACCTTGGCACTTTGTAAAGACTCTCACACAGCCTCTCACAATCACATTCAGGGTCCTGATCAAAGATTTCTGACTGATTTGAGCTAACTACCAGTATTTTTCCCTTTAGTGCTGTAGCAGTATCAGCTCTGTGTGTTGATACTATGCTGGTCTCTTTGCCAACGTGCTCATATATCATGCAGCTTCACCACTGAAATAAGGTGAATTTAGTCTTAAGAGGACTGTTGAATTTTATGTATGGTGTAATCCAGAACCCACCAGTGTTTTAAAAGAGACAGGGTCAGGGGGAGGAGATGTTTTGTGGACATCTATGTCCTGTGAATTCAGCTGTCTGAAAGGTCGAGCTTGTTAGGGATACTGCTGATAATTCTCTTGCAGTTCCCAGACCTTTGTGCCCTATGCTGACAGCTCAAAACACCACCCCCACCACGCCCCCAAAACTCAGATATTTCTGGCAGTGGAGCAAGACCCAGCAGAAAGTGGGCTGGCATAAGACAGCCTCCTCTGGGAGGACCACACAAGGCTTGGGAAGGTTTGGGAAGCAGGTTTGCAGGTTTGGCCTGCAGGGTTGGCAGGTTGTTGACCACTGAACAAGGGTGCCAGGGCTGGGAGAGGGCTGCCCACTGAAGAGCTTCAGTAAAGGAGTATCAGGTCCATAGGGCACACGACACCAGGCTGGGCACTTGCTGACTGGTTTATCCTTTCCATGATCACAGTAAAATAAGGCTGTGCTGTGCCTATTGCTGTTTGTGTCAAGTGTCCAGAGGCAATAAAAGCCACCAGGGCTCCGCTGTGCTCAGAGCTCTGTTAAAATGTAGTATAGGTTTGGGATTTTTTGAGGAAATTTATGTCCTTTTCAAAAGGATCAGGCAACTGGTGAGATGACAAACAGAGCTGAGGAAGGCACATCCCTTGTCAGGCATCAGCTCAATTGCATAAATGTGAATAGCTATGAACACTCTTGATCCCAGCCCTAGTTTTATACACACTACACCACACCTCCTTCATGGAGAATGGGATAAAGGAGTACAGCACTACTTTTTAGTGATATTTCTGCTATGCTGGTGCATTCACACTGTCAAAATGAGGTTAAAAAGAAATGAAAGCTAGAAGGGACTGGATGTTTGGATGTCAGATTGGGAGGGCTTTGCCTCTGTTGTTAAGCAAGCAGTCTCTGGAGTTAGGCTGAGTTTCAGCAAGCTTGTGCATTGCAGCTCAAGGACAAAACCCCACTGTCAGGAGTCCCTCTTGCTGCACCAGACTGGGCTTTTTCTTTGTGAAATCCTCCGTCACCCTTGGACACTTTGAAGAGAAAGGAACAGTGGTGCACCCACAGCCCAGGTATATGAGAGTCATGATGAGGCTGGGACACATTAAGGAGCTGGAACCTGTTGCCAAGAATTAAGGGCATTTAGTTTGAGTATATTGTTGCCTAACTTGTTTTTTCCCACAAGGTGTTGGGGGCCTTCCTCGGCCCCTTTAAGAACCCCCTCACAGTGGAGCAGCTCCTGGTCCCTTTGGCCAGACGTGGCAGGAATGGATGGGCCGTGTGCGGCAGGATCAATTGTAAAAAGTGGAATTAGTCATTCTAAATCATGCAGCTGTGGTCGAAGGGAGCTCTTCTAAAAATCATTAAACAATCATGTATTCCTATTGATTTATTCAAAATACCTTGAGGGAAAGCAGATTAAACACAAGGTAAAAGTAAACTAATGCAGATTAAATGGATGAAGGATGGGCCGATAGTTCCCTAGGTAGTTTTTCTACTAATGAGAGGAAAATTATATGTACACTATTACCAGTATAAAAGGGTCTATTAGAGGTCTTTTGCTTGACATATTTATGTATTTCAAATACTAAGTAGCACAGTGAATTAGGTTTACTCTGGGCATTTGTTATTTTTATTGCATCTCCAAGTGATAAACAGGGATTTCTCTTGAGGGCAGCACACTGCTTTGCTCAGGAGGCACAACCCTATCTGCATAGCAAAATGCTGAGATGACAATTGCATTTTGGATGACATTTATTAGCAATCCAAGTGCAGTTTTATGCCCACTTCTGAGGATCACAGCCAGTGTTTAAATGGAGGGGTGCAGGTATAGGTCAGTATTTGTAGCCACCATCACCCCATCTTCTTTCCACTTCACCTTCCCTTGCTGCTGCTTTTGAACGGCGTTCAGCCAGAAGCTGGGTGAGGACTGGGGTGACACACTCACTGTTCCATTCACTGCTGTCTGTGATGCACTTGCAGCAGTGCCCTGAGGACAGCAACACTGCAGGGAAGATGATTTTGTTAAAATACAGCGGAGTTGTCATCTCAGATGTCCTTGCTGCTTGTGTTCAAGAGAAGCAAGTCCACACCCTGGAGACAGCCACATACAACACAACAGGAAACAGGGCAATCATACTTGATGCAATCAAGTTCCAGTTTAAATTTAGGGCAAGAATCTTCACTTTTGGTTTACAGAAGTGTCTGAATGTGGTAGAATCAACCACATGGAGTATTAAATGCCAGGACTTACTTTTGTAATTTTGCAGAAACTCAGAACCAGAACTGTAACACTGCTTTGTCCTGCAGATAAGGACAGGGCTGGTGACCTCAGCCTTCTTGCATCACACAAACTGCTTTTGGGTTTTCTGCAATGACTCCAGTAAGCAGTGGTTTCCTAAAGGAGAAATCTGAGAGGAGATTAGTATTGTATAGGAAATAATGCTGCTGTGTTGAAAGACTCATTTGCAAAGCCAAATTAACATTACTGGGAAAAATAAATATATGACCTTTATTAAAGTGTATAGTGGATCACATGTTTGCCTATATATCTGCAGAATGGAATATGAAGGAATCATAATTAAGTGGATTAGTTGTATACCTTACCTACTCCTGTAATTATTGCTCGTGTCAAATAATATATCTAAACTAACCTACAAAACAAGACCTTGTCATGACAGACAGATAAAAAGTTCAAAAATACATTGATGGATAATTTCATTATATGCTACACTTGATGAAAATATAGGTAGCAACCTGCAGGTATTAATTTACAGATCTGTTGGTTTAATATGCAATTTGTGCATAAACCATGAGCTATGGGCACTGTTATGGTCTTGTCAGTCAGTGTAGAAATATTTGCCCAACAGTTACTGAAGGAAGTGTGCGATACAAGAAGGCCTGAAGACGGGACACACAAAATTCAACTCGCTCAAGGAGTGAAAATGTTTGATTTCATTAAGTACTAATCACTCACCAGCACTGTTCTGACCATGTGGTCATTCTGAAGGTGGCATTGGCATGTTTGGGAAGGGTCTTTTGCTGGCTAGCATGAGAGTGGTGTGGAGGAAAATCCTGGGCTGTGAAAGTATTCTTCTGCCTTTTGGCAAGTAATGTCCTGTGCAGTTTCGTTAGCAAAGAATTTCTGTGACAGACCTTGTGAAAAGCTTCCATAGTTTGAACTAGGTTTGTCTTGAAAAGTTGTTAGGTTTTATAAGTTTTTCCTGGGCTCTGGGCTTTGAACACAATTGAATCTTTCTGCTTCCGAAAGTTCTCCTAATTAAAATATAGATATTGGCATCAAGCATTGATAAGGATTTTGGGTAAATTGGTGGTTTCCTAGAATGACAGCAGTGGAGAAACAAGATGACACTGGTGTCCAATCCAGCAGCAAGAGAGGAGCTGTCTCTGCATGGCTGCCCTGGAAGTCGGTGCCTCTGCCAGCAGGTTCCTGTGCAGTGAGAGCAGGGTGCTGCAGCTCTGGCTGGTCTCCCTGCTGCTGGGACTTGCATCCCTCCCACACCTGGTAATGCCTCCAGCACCTCCCAAGGCCGTAATCCATTCCCCAGAGGCAGAAAGCAGCTGCTTCTGGTTGCAGAGCAGAAGGGAAGCAGGAACAGCATGTGATTTGGGGCTCCCATGTGCCTGTGATTCTGGATTTAACTAAAGGGATTAGATTGCCTCTACCCACAAGGAAAGGGAGAGGTTGCCACCACACGGCAGAGGTACAACCTGCTGGAGAAGGGAATTCTGAGCTGCTGCAGCTTGTGGGCCACTGTGTTATACCAAACTCAAGATGACTCCTTAAAATTTAAAGCTGAGACTAGATACTTTCAAGTTGTCTCATGAGTGTTCAGCCATTTTTGTTGTGCAGGGTGATGCTTTATAAGACAATCTGATGCTCACTTCAGTTAACAGATTTTAATCTGGTTTATTTTTCCCTTGCTTGCTTCCCAGGGCAGCATAGCCAAGTCCTGTCCCTTAGTCATGAGAAACTGAAGGGTGAATCTCAGTCTCTATTTCTATTATTTTTTTCACCTGAAAATACTTTTCTTCAAAATCATATTGCCCATAAGGAGATCTGTGCCTTGTTAACAAGGTGGAGGTTTTGTTTCTGTTAGTTTCCAAGTACAAGGCCTATCTAATATTAGTACATAGAAGCACATATTGAAAACCAATTTTTGTTTACATATGCAAATTTGTGATGTTTCTGGGCATTTAATGAACTGCAAAACATAACAAACCTCTCTTTCCATGGACCAGGGAGTGCCCATGATGGAACTCTCTATGGGAGCCAGAGCGGTGGCAACAGTGAGATGTAATGCCAAAATACCTCATGGTTTAAAACAAACTTTCAGATAAGCCACATCTATTGCCAGGTAAGAGAAGGAAAAGGTTAACAGCTTCACTGTGCAGCTGCAAGCAGTGGGCTGGCTGATAGGCCCTGGTCCCACTCTGTTCCACAGGAAAAGCTCCAGCCGACTGCGTGTGTTTCGGTCCAGGTTTTCGGGAGGGCGCAGTCCTCCCCACTGGCTCAGAGAATCAACCCCATTCACCACTGTTCCTTTTCAGAGCTCCACTGTTTGCCTTCCCATGGAAGATCTTGGAGCTGAAGAATGAACTCTTTCAAATTTCTTTTCTTAAGATTTGATCCAACATTACCTGAGGGGGAATTTGTTGGAGGGTGTAATTTAAGTTTTTGGCCCCGGTGTTCAGAACAGCAGCATTCAGTTTGAAACATTTTCAGGTTTTGCTAACTATAGCTTTCCACCAAGTCCTACCAGTAGGATCTTCACCACTTAAATTCAACATATTTCACTTTTTTATGTTCAGAGCTATGCATTTGAAATCGAGATGGTGGACTACAGGAACTCACCTACAAGAAGTTATAATTCTCTGAAGGGGACAGGTCAAGCCTTGATGAGAACGGGCATTGCAATCACCTGCAGTAGATCTCCTCAGCCTGGTTCAAGATGCACTCAGCCCAGCAAGGAGCAAAAGGAATAAACCTTTGGAGACATCAACAGCAAGTAAAGTGCAGTGGCAGGCAGAAAGAGAAAGAAGTTCAGGATGCAATCCTATCAAACGTGAAACCCTGCCAGACAAAAAGCAGTTGCATCTGGTATGGGAAGGTTTGCTTATAAGCAAAAAATAGAAAAATATTTTAAATCATTGGTTTGATTACCTCTTGAAAGCAGTGGGATGTAATTTTTTAAAAATAATTTATTGGTTTGTCAAATTGGAGATTCTTGGCTGTTTCAGGAAGCTGTCTTGACTGCCAGTATCAGTTCAGCCTAGTTTTCTGTTCTGCAGGAAGATAAAACTGTAGAATTGTCAGACTTGATCAGAGCAGGCAGTCCATCTGATCAACTGTCCTGTCACCAGCTTGCTTGAAAAATAAAGACAGGGTTTGTGTGTTGGTTTGGTTTTTTTTCTTTTTGCTGTTCTTTAGCATCCTCAAAGCCTCTCTGCTCTGTATCTCTTACCTTGGTGTTCAGGCTGCCTGTAGTCAGAGCAGAGGGAGAGAAGTGTTTCCAGAAAACCAGTTCATCCCACCTTTGCTAGCTATCAGTTCTTGGTCAGGAACTCAGTCCCAAAACCTGGCTTCAGAATGTGGGAGTAAATGGCAACAAAAGCTTACCAAGTAACACTAAACAAAAAATAATACCAGGTTGGGGGAGAGGAGGGAGAAAAGCTTCTGCAGTCAGAGTTTCATACCTTGTACAAGTCTGTCTTGAATGATTTCTGAGTCAGTAAAAAATAGATAAGATGAAATACAACCTGTCATCATGTTTGACCCACAAACTATCTTTCCATTCACCTTTCCATTTGGGAGGAAAAGACCTGCATTTTTCCTCTCTCCCCATGCATATGGGACACCATTTCCGTTCTGTATTTGCCTCGTGGTAATGCAGCCCTTACACAAAGCCAGCTATAAGCCTGTGAAGAGATGGATATTCCACCTGTAGGTGAAGCTGTTGCAAGGCAGTTCCTAACAGGTGCATACTGAAAGTAGAGAGGAGCCTCAGGAATCACAAGCAGAACAGACTTTCCCTACCTAGCTTCACAGAAGAGAGAGACATGGAAGAGCAGAATGGCTTTTTAAGAAGTTTGTAGTAACCAGGTGGGTTCATGTGATCTCCATCTTACACAATGCACCACAAGAGACATCAGCAAAAAACTGCATTGTGACAAGCTACATACAAAACAAGTTGCATCATACAAAAGTTCTCAGATTTTTGTTCAGCAGTAGGGAAACAATAACCAGAATTAGTTGGAGACTGAGTGTTTGAGTGCCCCTTTAAACCATTCCTTGTCTGTTTGCAAGGTGTGCTATGAATCAAGATCTCAACAATGGCTGGACATCCACCTAGGAAACAAAATACACATTAAGTATGATCAGTACCAGATATGTTTTTATGCCAAGCAAGCAGCACTGCTGGCTTCTCTGGCTTAGGGTACAGTCATGGGAAGAAAGCTGTTGTATGGTGAATTATTAGGGTACTTGGAAAGTGAGATTTGATTTGTGAGGGTTTATGTTATTCAGCATTTAGGCAAGCAATAATTCTGGATGCCCATGAGCTGTCAGGCCAGGTCCTTTCCTGGAAAAATGCCAAGCAAAGCTCATATTCATGTTTTGATGACATGCAGTGCTTTGTGCCTTTTTGCCTGAGGCCCGATGTTTGTCACAGCCCAGACAGCAGTGACAAAAAACATGAAGCATGGGATTTTCATAAAGAGTGGTGGTATTTGTCAGTCACTTGGATCCAGGATATCTTTGATGAGTTTAACCCTGTCCAGCTGATGTGCTAGCATATGTTGTTTTGATGCTTTTAAATTATTAAACATAGATGGATAATTTAAAATATTTTCTTGCAAAATATGATAGGTTTATCTGACTCAGTTTTTCAAATATGACATCTTGATATTAATTAGAGAAACATAAGTTGTCATCTTCCCTTTTGACTAAAACTGGAATTCTGTCTTTTTAAATTTTGTTATGGCCAAGCCATGACTTTTTGCTGTTTATGAGAAACAAGCAGCCCTGTGTAAAATAACTATTGTCAATGAACTATGTTATCTGGCAGCACTGAACACACTCAGTGGATTAAAACTGAAAGTCTGTCATGACCTGTGTGACTGACAATATCTCACTTCCTTCTCTTGGCTCCTTTTGATATGCAAGAAATCCCAGTACTGGGGATCACGCTGCCAGCTGGGAATCTGTCCTGCAACTTCAGTGCCTGAGAGCCGTGTTTGGCAGACACTGTTCTGCACTCCACCCTCCCTGGGAGCAAAATAAAATTAAACATAGTGCAAGGTCTATTTAACCACAAAATTTGCAAAATGAGGCTCACTGATGCAAATCATGACCCAGAGCCCCTGAGTGTGTGAGGACGTTCTCAGCTGATTTCAATGAATATGGGATAAGGCCATCTGAGCTGTATGGTTTTAGCTGCACTCACAGTTATCATATCTATTCATGTTTATGGAAGCTTTTCCCCTTCCACACAGTCTATTTTTCCATCCTGCTCTGACCCTGTAGTCTGTTTCAGTATCAGCTTCTGAGGTCCCTGTTCATTCTACAGCTTAGGAATGATGCCACCTGCCTACAGATAAGGGTCTCACCTGAGCTGCAAACCACAAACAAAATCCAGCCAGCGTGAAAAACAAAACTTGCTTTCAGACACAAACACCTTCAACAATGACAAAGGAAATACTGAAAAATTACTGGTGAGGCAAATTGCTTCTTGGATGAAGTGCTCTTACTCGAGAATTTGTCCTGTCATGAAAATCCTTTTCCAAATTCACCTCATGCCTCATGTCTGAAGCACAGAGGAGCATGCAAGAGGTCTTGCTATTTGACAGAGACAAAATTCTTTATGCTTGCCTTCAGTTCTCATAATATCTTTAATTTTCTGCCTTTCACATTAATTCAACTTGCAAAATTTGTTATGCAGATGCAATGCAAACCACTGCAGCAGAGACCAAGCTGAGCAAATGTTCCAGCCAGAACCGAGTTAAATTCTTCCTTCTCAATAGCAAAACTGTACAGAAAAACCTACAAACCCACCCTGGCTCTGCCAGGTGAGCTGTGACAGATCTGATTTCACCACCTGAAGAGGTCACTGCCCTTTCACCAGGAGCATCTGCCCCAGGTGAGTTACTGGAAGCAGCCTGTGCTCCCAGGAGCAGGAGTCACAGTGAGGTGCAGATGAGCTGTGCTGGAATGCCTGACTCTCATTCTGCCTCTCCTCTGCCCACATGCAGGATGTTTCCCTGAGAACAGGCACGAGGGATATTTGTTGTCATTCAAAGAGAGGGGCACCTCACTTGCCCTTATTTTCCTCTGTGTTGGCCAGCTCTTCTGGAAAGGCAAGACAAGCAATTGCTGTAAGTTGTCACAGGCTGTCCTCCTCACCTGCATTGTGTTCAAACAGGGAAACAATTCTCATCGTCTTCCCAGCACAGGAAAAATAATATGAAAATTTGCAAGTGATTAAAAATCAGAAGAGGGAATGTTGAGGACTGTAGCCAGCTCAAGAAAAATCAGTTCTGTTTAAGCAAGGCTATAAAATTTTATGTTCATTAAGTTTTAACACTTCCTAGTCTCATCTCTGCAGATTTCATTTTCTTGGAATAAACTGTTAGCATTTGTATAACTTTGACATGATGGTTTTGGAGATTCTTTGAGAGATGGTTTTGCTTCAAAGCTCAAACAAGAGTGCTTGAGAGAATTTTTGGCTCAGGACATGAGGGGTTTTTTTTCGTTTTTTTTTAATTTTAATTGAATGTGCCTGCTGAGAACTCTGGCTTCCTGTACAAAAACAAAACTGTGAGACACACAAGCTTTCCAAATCTCTCAGTATTCTCACTACTATCCAACTGGCAGTCCTGAGGAGGAGGGTCTGATCATTGTGTGTTCACACACAGAAAACACACTGAAGAAGAAAACTGGACAAAGCTCAGGTAGCTCTTAACTAAAAAATATTGTCTTGCTGTGGTTTCTCTCTCTGCCTCTTGCCCTTACCAAATCTTTTAGTCAGCTTGAATGCTGCATCTGAGTGCTTGGCTTTCAGAAAGCCCACACACAACATGTTTGAGCTTTCCCCAGTAAAATCCACTATCCCTTGGCCACTGAAGTTGTGGGAGACAGAGGATGCAGTATAGGAATTATATTCTGCTGTGAGAGAAACAGAAGCCATGTTCTTTGCTATCTGTGTATTTAGTTCCTTGAGTCACTGGGGAAAAAAAAAAGAATGTGTCTTTCTACTGTGGTTCATCAAAACATATGGCTCTGTTATAAAAAATGAAATTAGAATCAATTTCCTACTGGAAAAGGATCAACACCTGCAGGATTTCTCCTCGGACCACCCTAGAGTGGTGAAAAATGGGAAGAAAGAGCCAAAACTTGTTCCAGACCAATACCTCCTTGTCTGCATGAAGAAGAACTGAGAAGAAGTAAGGTGGTATGAATAAATTGCTACCATTTATCCTTGGGCATAACAGATGTGACAAACTAAAAACCTGGTGAAAATGAGCTGGATCCAGCTAAAAATGCAGCAGTACTCCTGCTGCTGAGGGATAACCTCAAAAATGAGAGCATATCCCTAAATATCTTGTCGAGAGCACTGCTTGAAGCCAGTGCTGTAGGCAATACTTTAGATCCTCTGTGATACCAGGAGCTTTGTGGCTTTGCTCTTGCCTACTTTGTTTACCCACTCAAGCTTTTTCTTATTCTAGTAATCATGTGTCCAGACATCACTTGCACTGCAAAACACTTTCAGGCTCCTTTCTTCCAGCCTGCACCCAAGTCCTTTCCCTGCTGTCTCCCCCGGGCTCAATTCCCTGAAGGGTTTGGGACAAGCTACTTGCAGACCAAGGGAGCACAATATTCCTGTCACAGGGAAACCTCAAAGCTACACACTTGGCTCCCTTCCTTGCCTTTCATTTCTCCCTGTCTTATGTGCATAAAACAAGTCAGTCTCCTAGGTCTTTGGGACAAAGATTAGGCATAATAATAAAGTGTTCAGTAGTATGCCAGAAGAATGGGGTGCAGTGTTGGGGTCCTTCAATTAATCAGGATGTTGATTAGTAGTAGCAAGCTAATTGACTTAATTTTGGTTTGTGTTTCCTGTCACTTGTATGTTAAAAGAAAATGTAGGGGTACTGTGGTGGTTTTATTAATAATAATAATTTTTTTTTATTTCACTAGACTGTTCCCTAGGATTTTTAGATCCCTGACCAAAATCTGGATGTGATGCAAGGTGAAACAAGTTTTGGCATGTGCTCTGACTGTGTGCACAGAAGAAAAGCACAAGAGCCACTTAAGGAAAATCTGACTTACTAATGCAGTCATAATTTCCTAATGGAAAACATATTCTTGAAACTATTTTCATAGAGAAAATTTGAAAACACTGTGCAATTATCCACAGTAGTTAGGAATGTGAGTGCTTGTTGGAGCAAAAGGAGCTTGACAAATTGTAAAATTCCTGCTCATGCACTCAGTATTTTGGTCCTAGCACACACCCCCACACACTCACACGTCTGCAAGCAGAAGAGATGCGATATGTCAGAGAAGCTCTCGCTGTTTGCCAGAGGTCTTAAGAGGATCTTCTATTTCATTCGGTAGTAATGCCCTTTTTGTTGACAAAAGTGAATTGATGACAGGCAAGAGGGAAGCATTTGGTGGAAAAATTCTGTTGACCCTTTTCAGATTGAATTTGACCACAGAACAGGATACCAGCAGTTGCAGAAATGATAGATTTTTGTAATGACCGGCAGAATGGCCTTTTGGCATGTTTAAATGGCAATAAATTTCACTAGGAAGAGGGCAATTTAACTACTATAGGGCAGTGAGGATACTCTTTGTTTGAGGTGTAAATAAATTGCGGTTCATTAACAGTGCACATATTACGTTCATGGTGTAACTCTAAAGCAGGGGATGTTAATATTTAATTTAATTTAAGCAGGTATACTTTGCCTGTTTGAGGCTTGGGTTTGTTGGAGTTTTTTTAACCTTGGGTAAAAAATTTTCGGGGCAATTCACCCTCCTAAGGCCCATCTGTGCACAGCTTTAGTAATCTCAAATAAACAGGGTGCACAACAGACTAAAACTGCTTGGCATGACTTTTCCAGCCACTATAATTAACTGAGCCAATTGGTACCAATTTACACCGGCAAAGCCTCCAGATTTTAGTGTGAGGTGTTAAGTGCTGATTTAGTCATGGCAAGTGTGGGTAGCCAAAGCCTCGTTGGTTACACCGGTGCAAAACCAAAGGAAAGGCACTGAATTAAGCTGTTGGTGGCAGAAGCACAGTGACATTATTGCTGGCAGGATTTATTTCTCATCTTTTACCTTGACTCTGAAATTCCCCCTGTCCCTCACTCATTATTTTGGCACAGTTCCTTGCTGAACTCTGCTATTCAGGGAAGAGGTAGGGGGGCAGGGAGGAGATGTACCCAACACAGTTTGACATTTCCTCAAAAAGATTGTATTAAAATCCACTTACATTTAGAGCTCACTCTCATTTTGGAATGCTAATAAGCCATCGTTTCATCAAGGTAAAGGGAGCAAAATCTAATCAAGCCAAAGACCAGCTCGCCTTGCTGTTGACTGTGTTCCTGAAACATCATTTTAAAGGGCTGCTTTTAAGCATAGCTAAAAATGACAGACTTATCAAAAGTTTATAAATAACCATATCACTTGGCTACTTACCTCTGGCTGTAATAAGTGAGCCTTATTTCTTTATTAAGGATTTTGGGAGCTATGAGCTCATATCCATGCTGCAGTTTACACCAGTGGGCAACCATCCCCTGCGATCATATTCAAGTGATGGGAAGGCAAGAAGATTTCTCCAGTTCTTGGCCACTATTTCCCATAACAGGGGCTGGGCCATGACTTGTCTTTTGGCTTTGAAAAACCAAACCTCAGCGGAGGAGTCATTTTAAAATCTATTTGTAATAAAGACAAACAAATCAAGGAGAAGTGGTCACTAATAAACAACATTCCTCAAGATCTGGAAAGCTGAGATAAGTGCTTTAACCTTGACATAGCAAAATAGGGGTGCAAGAAGGGAGGTACCAAGAAAGACGTGTGGAACTCAAACATATGGTTGAAACTGGTGTGATTGTGATTCCTGTTCTGCAGAGAACATATTTTTAACACAGCACCTGAGTGTCTTGCACTGCTGCACAAAACAGTGTGGGTCCTGGCTGCTTTACCTGCTCCTGGTATGGGAAAACCTGCTCAGGGCACCACAGCTCCTGAGGGGGCAGTTGTCATCTGATTTCAGTGGTGGCTCTGGTCACTGAGCTTCAAGCAGCTGCCTCAGACAAGGCTTCTCCCTGTGACAGTCTCCATCTGCACTGCAGCCTCTCCACAGCCCTCCACTGCTCACAAATGTGTTCAGGCTGGGAGGGGGAGCAGAAGATTGGCCAAGACAATGAATGGGTTTAAAGGCCTGGCTGTGATGGGGTTATCAAGGTATGGCCTTTGGGTGGACACAGCAGGTTGCTTGGATAAGAGAAATTCCAAAGGCAGCACGTGAATGGGGGCGAATGTGAATTCCTTGATGAGAATATTTCAGGTTTTCCTATGTGCAGGCACCTGCACAGTCTTAGGGCAGACATTCAAGCTCTCCACCTTCTTATGATCTTCCTCCAGTGTCCTGCAGGTTGCTTGTCAAGATGCTCAGTGGCTGCTAAGCACCAGTTTAAGGAGAGAGCAACTCCAGAAAGTTTCCCAAAGGTGATGCTGGTCTCTGTGCACTAGGGGTGAGATGGATTTGGCAAGGGGAGTTACATTGGTCTCATCAGGTTACAAGAGTGAAGCTGATTTTTTTGTGTGTTTTCTCTTCAGAAGATTTTTCACCCTCCTCCCTGTATTTAAGGTTTCACATGTACAACCAATCAAACTATTTTACCCTTTTCACCCAGTGATTAAAATCTGAGGCTGAAGGTTGCATTTAAGCCACCAGCAGATACATGGCTCACACAAGTACCTTTTAGTTACAGGTAATAAAATAACATTATTGGCAATACATTCTTCTGGTTCATTCTTTTTGTGCTCATTTAAGGTTCATACCCTCTAGAAAGCTGAAATTGCTGTTTTTTATTACAATAGCATATTGTTGAAATGCTATTAGTGCCTGTTGAAAGAGAAAGAAGCACAGCATAGTGCATTGTTCTGGTTTTGATAGCAGAGAATAACAGCATCAGTTTCTGAAAGCTTTTTGAGAGACCAAGGAGTAGAACAGAAAACCATTCCATAGATGGTGCCTCTCCTGATTCTATCCCATCACCCATTTGAGCTTATATTTTATTATTTATTATTTGTATTAATGATTATTTATATTCACTATCTTTCATACTTATTGTTTATTTATGGTTATAACACACTCATCATACAATATTAACCAACCTATAACACTGTCATTGACAGCTGGTTTTTTCATTATCCTCCATGAATATTTCAGTGCAGTCTGCCCAATTCTTCTATTTTAGAAAAGTGTTCCAAAGTGCCATGTTGGGAGGTCCTATGAATACCAAAGTATACTTCCAAATGCCATTCATTACATCTCCTTGGGCTGATTTAGATTTGTGTTACAGCAAATGTGTACTGATAGGAAGAGTCAGCCAGACATGTATAATGATGGTGTTACTGAATAGCCTATGCTATAAATACCTTCAGCTCTCAGGTCTTAATTTCCCAGATAGATGTCTGCCTCCTTTCCTTTCCTTTCCTTTCCTTTCCTTTCCTTTCCTTTCCTTTCCTTTCCTTTCCTTTCCTTTCCTTTCCTTTCCTTTCCTTTCCTTTCCTTTCC